>CM075770.1:68814849-68829849 GCA_037974665.1 Ehretia macrophylla
CCAATGCCACATGTGCTAGGCGATTCGCGCATCACGCATGCCCCCCACTGTCCCCTTGTATGCACCTGTATTCACGAAACGGGACAAGAAAACTACCTTCCTGCCCACACGGTGCTTGGATTGCCATGACACTAGACCACGTCTGTCGCATTACGACTCAGTGACGACCATGGCGTCGTGTGCTAGGCAATTCGAGCATTGCATAGGCCGGTGAAAACACACCAGAGGACGGCTTCGAGGCACCACGGTGCTTGGATCGCCACGACATTGAAGCATCAACAATTGTCTCATCGCAATGCTCGCATCGTTGCTTAACGAAAACCAATGCCACATATGCTAGGCGATTCGTGCATCATGCATGCCCCCCACCGTCCCCCTATATGCACCTTTATTAACGGAACGGGATAACTAAACTACCTTCCTGCCTACACGGTGCTTGGATCGCCACGACACTAGACCACGTCCGTCGAATTACGACTCAGCGAGGACCATGGCGTCGTGTTCTAGGCGATTCGCGCATCGCATAGGCCCATCGGAAACAACCGGGGGATGGCTTCAAGGCCGCATGATGCTTGGATCACCACGACATTGAAGCATCAGCAATCGTCTCATCGCAACGCTCACGTCGTTGCTTAACGAAAGCCAATGCCACATGTGCTAAGCGATTCGCGCACCATGCATGCCCCCCACCATCCCCCTGTATGCACCTGTATTCACAAAACGGGACAAGTAAACTATCTTCCTGCCCACGCGGTGCTTGGATCGCCATGACACTGGACCACGTCCGTCGCATTAGGACTCAGCGAGGACCATGGCATCGTGTGCTAGGCGATTCGCGCATCGCACAAGCCTATCGGAACCAACTGGGGGATGGCTTCAAGGCCGCATGGTACTTGGATCGCCACGACATTGAAGCATCATCAATCGTCTCATTGCAACGCTCGCGTCGTTGCTTAACAAAAGCCAATGCCACATGTGCTAGGCGATTCGCGCATCACGCATGCCCCCCACCGTCCCCCCGTATGTACGGAACGGGACAAGCAAACTACCTTCCTGCCTACGCGGTGCTTGGATCGCCACGACACTAGACCACGTCCGTCGCATTACGACTCAGCGAGGACCATGGCGTCATGTGCTAGGCGATTCGCGCATCGCACAGGCCCGTCGGAACCAACCGGGGGACGGCTTCAAGGCCGCGTGGTGCTTGGATTGTGAGGCTTGACCCCGATTTGCGTACGAAACCTAGCTTCGTGTGCCCTAACCTAGATTTGCGTGCCATGACCTAGGTTTAAGAAATGAGTTCGTTTTATGTGCCATGCATTGAATTACGTGCATTAATTTAGGATTGCGTGCATTTACTTGAAAAATGTGCATTCGTCTCGTAGTTCGTGTCCTACCTCGTATCGCGTGCCGTAGACCTAAGAAAGCGTGCCTTCACGCTAATCAAGAAAGCATCTTTCACGAAGCACTAGACTATTAAACAATCCTACAAAATCCACTAACAATATAATAATCCTAATTCAACTCACTAGAAGACAAAAAATGCACCAAACACTAAACATTCTTCATTCTTTATTCCTTTTCTTTTTGTACTTTCAAGACACAGTTAATTAATGATCAAATGTTGACAAAAAATTCAGAATTGGAGCTACCTTGGCCGACCACTAGGTGGCATTTGTGCATGCTTATTCAATATAATTTAATTCCTAGACACATTTAGACAAACTATGACACAAATGCATAAAAAAAAGACCAAAACCACCTCAATTCTCTCTCTTGCTCGACCAAAGACTCATAGCCCATGCTAGCATTTCAAATTTCCACCTTGAAGACACAAAAAATTCAGAATTGGAAGCCCAAGGCCGACATGCTCCTCAAATTTGCAAAAGGCTTCATTGTTTGTCATTTTCTTCATTTCTTTTTCATTATTTTCTCCCTTCATCTCATTTTCCTCTCTCATTCTCGGCCTTGGCTGAGTTCTTAATCTTCTTAGCTTCACTTCTTCACACCATAGCTAAGCAAAGCAAGCTACAAGCAAAGAACCACAACCGAGCTAGCTAAGGAGTGAAAATCATACTTGCATGTGCATTGGAGTCTTCTAATCGGCCTAGGTGAGCTTCTTGCCATCCATTTCTTTTCTTCATGTTTTAACCTCATGCATGTGCTAAGATATTGATCATTAAGCTAGGAAAAATAGAGAAAAACTAGTGGGGATTTCGGCTAAGCAAGGGAAAGGAGAAGATTTGAGCTTCAACAAGGTTTTTGAACATCTTGTGGTTGATTGCTAAGGTGAGGGTTAAAACCTTTTGAAAACTCTTCAAAAATTCACATGCATGCTCACAAATGTGTGTATTTGCTTCTGTACTTGAGCTATATGGTCGTTCATAAGCTTAAACAACCATGCAAGGCAAGATCTTGGCTTGAAAATGATGCTAGGTGAAGTCGAAATTGTTGACAGCTCTCTGACAGGTTTGTTAGAGGAATGTTTAGCTAGAAAATGATGTTTAAAATGCTTGAAAATTGGTAGGTGAATATTTTGGACAGTTTTGAACATTTTTCCCAGAAATAGGACGAAGCTAATTTTGACTCTAATGTCCTCAAAATGGCAAATCGCTAAAATGTGACCAAATCTGGAAATCTGGAAAAATGAAGCAGGTTTTGGCAGATGCACTGACCTTGTGGAACGAACCATATTTTACTTAGTAAATGATGTCCAAAATGCATTAAATTTGGTATGCTGCTAGATTTTTCAGTTCTGGAAAATTTTGTCAGAAATGGACCAAAGCTAAAACTGACCCTAAGGACATCAAAAACGTCAATTTATGAAAAGTGTGCAAATCTGGACAGTTTTGTGCTACCTCACTGTTTCGGCTATAACTGATGATTCTGAACTCCAATTGATGCAAGGTTTGTTTTTGATTTTAGTTAACTTATTAAGCTTTAATTTGAAATCTTATTCACTGAATTTGGAGATTGTTTGATTATCATATTGATTGTGAGAAAATAGCCTATTGCAGTAAAGGTTTCATTAGCTACGTGCTTGGAAAATTGTTGTAACCTCTCTTGTGGTACTAATTGTGTGGAAATGTGGTGTTGGGATGTTATGTGGACTGTTTTGAGTACTTGAGGATGCTTGAATTGAATGATGCATGACTTGAGAATGATTTTGAGTTGACTTAGGGTTTTAATCACACGATTAAGCATAAAACGGAAACCCTAATGACTAGGTAGTCTTGCTGAGTGTTGATCATTTGGATATTGTATGGAAATTATATGCTTGGTGGGCTGCCCGTAATTGTCTTATAACTTTAATTAGGATTTTGACCATTGCATGTTGACGAATAAGCTTTCCTTGCATCCGAACCCATGTTGATATCATTGCATGTTGAATAATCTTATCACTTGATCACGTGGACTTCTTATGAGTTATATGGCCTGTTTTGCATGTGTTACATGGCTGCCCGTTTAATTTTCATATAACTCTATATCCCTTCAAGTGAAATTTCCTGTCTTATCGTGCCCTGCTTGTTTACTTGTCAATGTGCAATCTTATGACTGTCCGGAGGCAACCTACTTTGTTGTCCTCCTACTGTGTTATATTACCTGTCATGAATGTGTATTGCATACAAGGTTGCAACCTTTCCTGTTGGCATGGTAGCGATCACGCACACCGAGCGACATCGGGCTTGCCGGTGCACCCGTGACTACCATGGTTCCATTCCCTCTCTCGCTTGGGGGCTAGACTTCCTCGGAGAGTTAGGTCGTAGGATTTCGGGGTACATCCGGAGTACACCCACCTGGTGTGTTTGGGGAATGATTGAAGTCGGCCGCAACAACTGATCCTGGAACTGATCTGAGAGCAAAAGCTCACTGTATCATTTTTAATATGTGTATAGGTACTCTCGCTTGGTTCCTAGAGAACCTCGGGGAGGAAAGACCGGTATTCCTATTTCTGTACTTATATTTCTGTTATATTCATGTTTGAAAAAGGGATTTTCATAAGTTTAACCAGAAAATGAGTTTCAAAACTTATTTCTCATTTCCCCTCGCTGAGTTCATAAGGACTCACCCTCTTTTATCATCTCAGGTGAAGAAGAACAGGTATAGGAACCCGAAGACAATGTGCCTAATGATGAACCCCTGGAGTGATTGCCTGTCATTGATTGTTTTGCTAGAATGTGGCTACTTGTGAACTTTGTGCTACTTGAAGACTATTTATTTTATGTTGCTTGTTATTGCTAATGTAAAAGACCCCCGTTGTAATTTGGGGTCTGATTTTGGGTTGTACTTATATTAAGTAGACTGATGCTAGACATTACTATGATCGTTTTGCTTTTATTACCGCTAGTATTATCATAGGTTATGACGCATTAGCAGGGACTAAGTAAATGAACTTGTCCAATCTTAAACATGTATATTTTGAAACGAAGACAAACAAACAAGCGAGACATAGTATCATGCTAGGTTATAAATCAAACGAGATATCAAAATAACCAATAGGCAATTCAATTGATGTTAAAATAGTAATCTTAGTTGGAAATGGAATTGAGATGGTAAATTTTGAGGCGTTTAGAGAACTAGGTCAAACCAAAGAGCCCAATTACAGCCGTTATGCTGCCGGATTTTCGAAAAATTTTGGAGTCTAGGATAAAACGTTAAGTGCTAAACCTTCTTGAACGATTAAGTACTTGAAAGGACTTGAATGTTTAGATCGCACCCTAGTCTAACCTTTATAGGCCGGGTTGGGGCGTGACACCTTAGAAGAATGGTATCAGAGCTTAGATTGCTTAAGCCGGGTTTAACTCTCGGACCGTGGGTAGAGCCCTAAG
Source organism: Ehretia macrophylla (assembly GCA_037974665.1). Classification (NCBI taxonomy): domain Eukaryota; kingdom Viridiplantae; phylum Streptophyta; class Magnoliopsida; order Boraginales; family Ehretiaceae; genus Ehretia; species Ehretia macrophylla. The sequence goes on from CM075770.1 coordinate 68,819,679, forward strand.
ATAATTAGGATGACTTGTTTATGTGTTATTGTGTGATAAATGTGCCTTCTATGTTCTATGTGCTTAAGTGACTTACATGCTTTAAATGTTTTTAGAATTGTACCTATATTATGTTGCATATCATATGCGTTAGATTCTTAATTGTCATATTTCAATGAATTGTGCATCGTAATTTGTGCCTATAGATGGCTGGCCCTAGTACCCGTACTACTAATAGGAGCGGTGAACCTCAAGAGACCGGAGATGCCTATCAAACTAATCCCGGTATGGCTATGTTTAATATGATGGCAAATGCCATGGATCGTGTATCACGTGTGATGGAACGTCAGGATGCTCGTGAAGCCAACAACAACAACATCAACAACAGGAATGAGGGTAACCATGGGATACATAGCAGAATGAAGGAGTTCCTTGACTTTTGCCCGTCTAAATTCTACGGGGAAGCTGATGATGAGAAAGCAGAGGCTTGGCTATCCGAGATTGAGAAGATTTTTTGGCCACTTGATTATACAGATGAAGAGAAAGTAGAGTTTGCTGTATTTCTATTGCACGGGGATGCCGAGCATTGGTGGCACACTGTAAAGGCACTGTGGGAGACTGATCAGACACCTCGCTTGTGGGGTAATTTCGTTAAGGTATTTAAGGAGAAATATGTACCTGCAGTCTCCAGGCAGAGGTGGATCGAGGAGTTCATGCACTTAACCCAGGGTAATATGATGGTGGCCTAGTACGAGGCTCGATTTGACCGACTGTCCTGTTATGCTCAATATATGGTTGTACTCCGGAGGCGAAAATGTGGAAATTTACTGTTGGATTCAGGCCAGAGATTCAGGACCAGTTAGCTTCTCATGACTTCGATACTTACTATGTTCTCTTTGCTGCTGCCTCTCGAGTTGAGAAGAGGAAACTAGACGAAGCCAGTTCGAGTCAGCCAAACAAAAAACCATTTCAACCTCCAAGTCAACAGAAGAAATTTCAGAGTCAGAGTCGCGGTCAGGGCCAGAGCCAAAACAGACCAGGGAATAACCGTGGCTCGACAAAAGCGCCATCAGCCTTTTTCGCCCGCGGATCCACAGGTAGTTCACCTACTACTCAGTCCGTCAGCTGTTCATATTGTGACAGGAAGGGGCATACCGAGGCCCAGTGTTGGAGGAAGTCGGGACGATGTATGAGGTGCGGCAGTGATCAGCATCAGATCAAGGATTGCCCTAAACGTCAGGCAGGGCAGAATCAGGGTAAACCAGCCGGTAGAGGCAAGACTCCAGTTCCTAGGGTCTAGGCTTGAGCCTATGCTATTGAGTGCGAGGAGATTCCAGATGAGACCGCTGTTGTTGAAGGTACATTCTTCATACTGAATCAACCTGTTAAGGTGTTAATTGATCTGGGTGCTACTCATTCATTTATTACTCCCTTATGTGTGGAACGTGTGAAATTGAAAGTTGTATGTTTGCCATATGAAGTAGAAGTTGGTACTCCAATGGGTTCTAAACTTGTAACTAGTTCAGCTTGTAAAGCATGTAAAATCCAATTTAAGGATAGGGAATTCTCAGCCAATCTTATTGTATTACCTTTTCGACACTATGAAGTCATTTTAGGGATGGACTGGCTGACAAAACATCATGTCCAACTGGATTGCCGGGCGAAGATTATAATGTTTCGGGTACCTAATCAACCGATACTGGAGATTATGGGTTGAAGAGATTTCACCGGGAGTTCCATCATTTCATCTACAAAAGCAGTGAAGTCCTTGAGGAAAGGATGCAGCGGATACTTGGCTTACCTTATCAACAAGCCATCGCATACAGCTAAGGTGGGGGAGATGCCTGTGATCAAAGACTATGCAGATGTGTTCCCAAAAGAATTACCCGGTTTACCCTCGAATTGGGAAATCGAGTTTGTTATAGAGTTGCTGCCTGGCGCCCAGCCGATATCAAAAGCTCCCTATCGTATGGCACCGGCCGAGCTACAAGAATTGAAGGACCAATTGCAAGGATTGCTGAACAAGGGGTTTGTTCAACCGAGTTCTTCACCGTGGGGTGTGCCAGTCCTGTTTGTGAAGAAGAAAGACGGAACGTTGAGGCTTTCCCTGATCGATGAGTTATTTGATCAACTGCAAGGAACCAAAGTGTATTCGAAACTCGACTTGAGGCAAGGGTATTATCAGTTGCGGATCAAGAAGGAAGATGTGCCTAAAACAGCTTTCAAGACGAGATATGGGCATTATGAATATGTGGTGATGCCTTTTGGACTAACTAATGCCCCTGCAGCTTTTATGGATTTGATGCATAAGGTGTTTCAACCCTACTTGGACCAATTTGTGGTGATCTTCATTGATGATATTTTAGTATACTTGAAATCGGAGGCGAAGCATGAGCAACATCTGCGGTTGGTACTGTAGAAACTTCGAGAGCACCAATTGTATGCGAAGTTTAGCAAGTGTGAATTTTGGCTACAGCAGATTGCATTTTTGGGACATATCATATCCCAAGAGGGAATAGCGGTGGATCCAGGAAAGATTGATGCAGTGATGTCTTGGAAGAAGCCTGAAAATGTTACGGAGGTTCGGAGTTTTCTTGGTCTAGTCAGCTATTATCGGAGGTTCGTGAAGGATTTCTCTAAGATTGCAGAACCGCTTACAAAGCTCACTCAAAAGAAAACCAAGTTCGTGTGGGATGATAAGTGTGAGAGCAGCTTCCAAGAGTTGAAGAAAAGATTGACTACCGCACCAGTTCTTGCATTGCCTGAAGGGAGTCAAGGTTTTGTAATCTATAGCGATGCTTCGAAAGAAGGACTGGGATGTGTATTGATGCAAAATGGAAGAGTGATTGCATATGCTTCTAGGAAACCAAAGATGTATGAGATGAATTACCCGACACATGATTTGGAGTTAGCGGCCATTGTGTTTGCACTCAAGAAATGGAGGCATTATCTGTGGGGTAACAAGTTTGAGGTATTTACTGATCATAAGAGCTTGAAATACTTGTTCTCACAAAAGGAGTTGAATATGAGGCAAAGGCGATGGATGGAGCTTTTGGATGATTATAACTGCTCAATCAATTATGTGCCCAGTAAAGCGAATGTAGTTGCAGATGCCTTAAGCAGAAAAGCAAGCATGGTGAAACTGGAAGTCAAGGTGCAGGAGTTGTTGGAGGAAGCGTTTCTGTGGAAACCACAATTGACTCAGAAGAGGTTACTTTTTGCCACTACCCAAGTTTAATCGACTTTGTTGTCTGAGTTACGAGAGGCTCAACAGAAGGACCAACAATTTCAGAAGATCAAGGAAGGACCAACACAGATATCAAGTTTCATGATGATGGTATTTGGAGATTTAGGAACCGGGTTTGTGTTCCTAATGAGCCAGAGTTGAAAAAGAAGATTCTTGAGGAAGCCCATAATTCAAGATATACTATTCACCCCGGTGGAACAAAGATGTATCGGGATTTGAAGCAACACTATTGGTAGAATAACATGAAGAGAGAAATTGCGGAGTTTGTAGCACGGTGTCTGACTTGCCAGAGGGTCAAAGTAGAACATCAACGACCCGCAGGTTTACTTCAGCCGTTGGAGATTCCTCAATGGAAATAGGAACATATAACTATGGATTTTGTTATGGACCTGCCTAGATCACGAAACGGTCATGACGCCGTTTTGGTTATACTGGATAGATGGACTAAGTCGGTTTCTTACCGATGAACAAGGAGGATAGTCCTGAGAAACTGGGAGATATGTATGTGGCGGAGATTGTAAGATTGTACGGGATGCTTGTGAGTATTGTATCGGATAGGGATCCTCGTTTTACTTCCCGATTTTGGAAGAGATTGCAAGAAGCTTTGGGGACGAAGTTGAGTTTTAGCACGGCTTATCACCCTCAGACTGATGGACAATCGGAGAGAACTATTCAGATTCTGGAGGATATGCTGAGGGCATGTGTGTTAGACTTCGGGAAAGGTTGGGAGAAATATCTATCTCTAGCGGAGTTCGCCTACAACAATAGTTATCAGGCCACTATCGGGATGGCCCCATTTGAGGCGCTGTATGGACGTAAGTGTCGATCCGCAATCTACTGGGATGAAGTAGGTGAGACGAAGACTTTTGACCCGACCCTTTTACATGAACTGATGAAGACTGTTGATAACATCCACCTCATCCAGAAATGGATACTTACCGCCCAGAGTAGGCAGGAGAGTTATGCAGACCGACGGAGACGGAGTCTCGAGTTTGAGGTTGGCGACAAGGTGTTCTTGAAGATATCACCCCGGAGGGGACTGATTAGGCATGGCAAGGGTGGAAAGTTGAGCCCGAGATTTGTGGGACCATTTGAGGTAGTTGAGAAGGTTGGCAAGTTGGCATATCGCCTAGCATTACCCCAGAACCTCTCCAATATTCATGACGTCTTTCATGTTTCGATGCTGCGGAAGTATCATCCTGATCCGTCACATATCTTAGAGCCAGAGTCGTTGCAGCTTCAGGAGAACTTGTCCTACGAGGAGAAGCCCATTCGGATCCTAGACCAGTAGGATCGCGAGTTGTGCAACAGAACTATACCTATGGTGAAAGTGCTGTGGGATCATCATGGAGTCGAAGAAGCAACGTGGGAAAGGCGAGACCAGATGGAGCAGCAGTATCCAGCATTATTTCAAGGTAATATTGAATTTCGGGACGAAATTCTTTTAAGGATGGGAGGATGTGAGGCCCGACCACGATTTGCGTGCGAAACCTAGCTTCGTGTGCCCTAACCTAGATTTGCGTGCCATGACCTAGGTTTAAGAAATGAGTTCGTTTTATGTGCCTGTATTGAATTACGTGCATTAATTTAGGATTGCGTGCATTTACTTGAAAAATGTGCATTCATCTCGTAGTTCGTGTCCTACCTCGTAGTGCGTACCCTAGACCTAGGAAAGCGTGCCTTCACGCTAATCAAGAAAGCATATTTCACGAAGCACTAGACTATTAAACAATCCTATAAAATCCACTAACAATATAATAATCCTAATTCAACTCACTAGAAGACAAAAAATGCACCAAACACTAAACATTCTTCATTCTTTATTCCTTTTCTTTTTGCACTTTCAAGACACAGTTAATTAATGATCAAATGTTGACAAAAAATTCAGAATTGGAGCTACCTTGGCCGACCACTAGGTGGCATTTGTGCATGCTTATTCAATATAATTTAATTCCTAGGCACATTTAAACAAACTAGGACACAAAGTCATAAAAAAAAAATGACCAAAACCACCTCAATTCTCTCTCTTGCTCGACCAAAGACTCATAGCCCATGCTAGCATTTCAAATTTCCACCTTGAAGACACAAAAAATTCAGAATTGGAAGCCCAAGGCCGACATGCTCCTCAAATTTGCAAAAGGCTTCATTGTTTGTCATTTTCTTCATTTCTCTTTCATTCTTTTCTCTATTCATCTCATTTTCCTCTCTCATTCTCGGCCTTGGCTGAGTTCTTCATCTTCTTAGCTTCACTTATTCACACCATAGCTAAGCAAAGCAAGCTACAAGCAAAGAACCACAACCGACCTAGCTAAGGAGTGAAAATCATACTTGCATGTGCTTTGGAGTCTTCTAATCGGCCTAGGTGAGCTTCTTGATATCCATTTCTTTTCTTCATGTTTTAACCTCATGCATGTGCTAAGACATTGATCATTAATCTAGGAAAAGTAGAGAAAAGCTAGTGGGGATTTCGGCTAAGCAAGGGAGAGGAGAAGATTTGAGCTTCAACAAGGTTTTCGAACATCTTTTGGTTGATTGCTAAGGTGAGGGTTAAAACCTTTTGAAAAATCTTCAAAAATTCACATGCATGCTCATAAATGTGTTTATTTGCTTCTGTACTTGATTTATATGGTCGTTCATAAGCTTAAACAACCATGCATGGCAAGATCTTGGCTTGAAAATGATGCTAGGTGAAGTCGAAATTGTTGACAGCTCTCTGACCAGTCTGTTCGAGGTAAGTTTAGCTAGGAAAATGATGTTGAAAATGCTTGAAAATTGGTAGGTGACTAGTTTGGACAGTTTTGAACATTTTTCCCAGAAATAGGCCGAAGCTAATTTTGAATCTAAGGTCCTCAAAATGGAAAATCTTTAAAATGTGACCAAATCTGGAAATCTGGAAAAATGAAGCAGGTTTTGGCAGATGCACTGACCTTGTGGAACGAACCATATTTGACTTAGTAAATGATGTCCAAAATGCATGAAATTTGGTGTGCTGCTAGATTTTTCATTTCTGGACAATATTGTCAAAAATGGACCAAAGCTAAAACTGACCCTAAGGACCTCAAAAACGTCAATTTCTGAAAAGTGTGCAAATCTGGACAGTTTTGTGCTACCTCACTGTTTCGGCTATAACTGATGATTCTGAACTCCAATTGATGCAAGGTTTGTTTCTGATTTTAGTTAACTTCTTAAGCTTTAATTTGACATCTTATTCACTGAATTTGGAGATTGTTTGATTATCATATTGATTGTGAGAAAACAGCCTATTGCAGTAAAGGTTTCATTAGCTACGTGCTTGGAAAATTGTTGTAACCTCTCTTGTGGTACTAATTGTGTGGAAATGTGGTGTTGGGATGTTATGTGGACTGTTTTGAGTACTTGAGGATGCTTGAATTGAATGATGCATGACTTGAGAATGATTTTGAGTTGACTTAGGGTTTTAATCACACGATTAAGCATGAAACGGAAACCCTAATGACTAGGTAGTCTTGCTGAGTGTTGATCATTTGGATATTGTATGGAAATTATATGCTTGGTGGGCTGCCCGTAATTGTCTTATAACTTTAATTAGGATTTTGACCATTGCATGTTGACGAATAAGCTTTCCTTGCATCCGAACCCATGTTGATATCATTGCATGTTGAATAATCTTATCACTTGATCAAGTGGACTTCTTAATGAGTTATATGGCCTATTTTTCATGTGTTACATGGCTGCCCGTTTAATTTTCATATAACTCTATATCCCTTCAAGTGAAATTTCCTGTCTTATTGTGCCCTGCTTGTTTACCTGTCAATGTGCAATCTTATGACTGTCCGGAGGCAACCTACTTTGTTGTCCTCCTACTGTGTTATATTACATGTCATGAATGTGCATTGCATACAAGGTTGCAACCTTTCCTGTTGGCATGGTAGCGATCACGCACACCAGATGGCATCAGGCTTGCCAGTGCACCCGTGACTACCATGGTCCCATTCCCTCTCTCACTTAGGGGCTAGACTTCCTCGGAGAGTTGGGTTGTAGGATTTCGGGGTACATCCGGAGTACACCCACCTGGTCTGTTTGGGGAATGATTAAAGTCAGCCGCAACAACTGATCCTGGAACTGATCTGAGAGCAAAAGCTCACTGTATCCTTTTTAATATGTGTATAAGTACTCTCACTTGGTTCCTAGAGAACCTCAGGGAGGAAAGACCGGTATTCCTGTTTCTGTACTTATATTTCTGTTATATTCATGTTTGAAAAATGGATTTTCATAGGTTTAACAGGAAAATGAGTTTCAAAACTTATTTCCAATTCCCCCTCGCTGAGTTCATAAGGACTCACCCTCTTTTATCATCTCAGGTGAAGAAGAACGGGTACAGGAACCCGAAGACAATGTGCCTAATGATGAACCCCTGGAGTGATTGCCTGTCATTGATTGTTTTGCTAGAATGTGCCTACTTGTGAACTTTGTGCTACTTGAAGACTATTTATTTTATGTTGCTTGTTATTGCTAATGTAAAAGACCCCCGTTGTAATTTGGGGTCTGATTTTGGGTTATACTTATATTAAGTAGACTGATGCTAGACATTACTATAATCGTTTTGCTTTTATTACCGCTAGTATTATCATAGGTTATAACGCATTAGCAGGGACTAAGTAAATGAACTTGTCCAATCTTAAACATGTATATTTTGAAACGAAGACAAACAAACAAACGGGACATAGTATCATGTTAGGTTATAAATCAAACGAGATATCAAAATAACCAATAGGCAATTCAATTGATGGTAAAATAGTAATCTTAGTTGGAAATGAAATTGAGATGGTAAATTTTGAGGCGTTTAGAGAACTAGGTCAAACCAAAGAGCCCAATTACAGCCGTTATGCTGCCGGATTTCTGAAAAATTTTGGAGTCTAGGATAAAACGTTAAGTGCTAAACCTTCTTGAATGATTAAGTACTTGAAAGGACTTGAATGTTTAGATCGCACCCTAGTCTAACCTTTATAGGCCGGGTTGGGGCGTGACACCTTAGAAGAATGGTATCAGAGCTTAGATTGCTTAAGCCGGGTTTAACTCTCGGACCGTGGGTAGAGCCCTAAGATAATTAGGATGACTTGTTTATGTGTTATTGTGTGATAAATGTGCCTTCTATGTTCTATGTGCTTAAGTGACTTACATGTTTTAAATGTTTTTAGAATTGTACCTATATTATGTTGCATATCATATGCGTTAGATTCTTAATTGTCATATTTCAATGAATTGTGCATCGTAATTTGTGCCTATAGATGGCTGGCCCTAGTACCCGTACTACTAATAGGAGCGGTGAACCTCAAGAGACCGGAGATGCCTATCAAACTAATCCCGGTATGGCTATGTTTAATATGATGGCAAATGCCATGGATCGTGTATCACGTGTGATGGAACGTCAGGACGCTCGTGAAGCCAACAACAACAACATCAACAATAGGAATGAGGGTAACCATGGGAGACATAGCAGAATGAAGGAGTTCCTTGACTTTTGCCCGTCTAAATTCTACGGGGAAGCTGATGATGAGAAAGCAGAGGCTTGGCTATCCGAGATCGAGAAGACTTTCGCCCGTCTAAATTCTACGGGGAAGCTGATGATGATATCCAAATGCTTCAAAAAAAAATTTTGAAAAAATATTTTTTAATATTTAATAATTGCAAAAAATAGGGAAAAATCAAAAAAATAGTTGAAAATTCAGAAAAAATTATATTAATTCATACATGAATTTGTTAAATGATATGCAAAAATATTTTTTTCAAAAAATTAATTTTCAATATTTAAAAATTACGAAAAATAGGGAAAAATCACAAAAAATACTAGAAAATTCAAGAAAATTTATATTAATTCAAAAATTAATTAGTTTACATGATATTTGGCGTTACAATTTGTTTTGGATGGATTGGAAAACCGATTAATCTATTTCGCCTCACAAATGTGACGAACTGTTTGTCGGACAAGGCAAAGGTTAAGACTACTTCGTAGATTTGGAAACCACTTGTACAAGAATATCAATGTATACATTCGTGTCATAATACATTTCGCATGCCCAATTCCCCCGAATGCATAACATTGCCCGTCATCCTTAACGTCCCCTACTAGTGCCAAAGCCATCCCCCAACATCCCCCATCGTCTCCCAAGTGTACCCCCACCGTCCCGGAGCCGTGCCCCAGCCGCGGGCGCCCTATGCGCGCACCTTCATGCGGGATGCGGCCCACATGCGTGCACCATCGTACGGCATGGGCGCCCCATGCGCACACCTTCGTGTGACATGCGTGCACCATCGTGCGGCATGCGTGCCCCATGCGCACACCATCGTGTGGCATGGGCGCACCATGCTCGCACCTTCGTGCGGCATGGGCGCCCCATGCGCGCACCATCGTGCTATATGCAGGCCACAGGCAAGCACCATCGTGGGGCTTGCGCGCCCGCCGCGTGCACCACCGTGCGGCATGGGCGCACCATGCGCGCACCTTTGTGCGGCATGGACGCCCTATGCCCAACCCATCGTGCGTCATGAGGGCCACATGCGCGCACCATCGTGCGGCATGCGCTCTCCATCCGCGCACCATCGTGCGGCATGTGCGTACCATGCGCGCACCTTCATGCGGCATGGACGCCCCATGCACGCACCATCGTGCGGCATGCGGGCCACATGCGCGCACCATCGAGCAGCATGCGCGCCGATGAGCACACAATCGTGCGACATGGGCGCCCCATGCGCGCACCATCGTGCGGCATGCGGGCCCCATGCGCGCCCCATGCGCGCACCATCGTGCGGCATGGGCGCCCAATGCGCGCACCTTCGTGCGGAATGCTGGCTACATGCGCGCACAATCATGCGCCATATGCACCCGATGCACGCACTATCGAGCGGCATGGGCGCCGCATGTGCGCACCTTCGTGCGGCATGGACGCCCCATGCGCACATCTTCAT
>CM075770.1:68837349-68847349 GCA_037974665.1 Ehretia macrophylla
AAGCCCTTCAGGCGAACAGAACTGATGAGATGGCCCGAGCACGCACCGCTAGGCACAAAGAATTTCTGAGGGACACGGGATGGGACCAGCACGAGGTGCATGACCTGGCCGCACGTCGCAAGCTTAAGGGCCTACTTCATGGTGCCCGACAAAGCACCGATTGCACGCAACTGAGGTACCAACTGAAAGCGGACTTCCTGCCCACGCGGTGCTCGGATCGCCACGACACTAGACCACGTCCGTCGTATTACGACTCAGCGAGGACCATGGCGTCATGTGCTAGGCGATTCGCGCATCGCGCAGGCCAGTGGGAACACACCGGGAGATGGCTTCAAGGCAGCACGGTGCTTGGATCGCCACAACATTGAAGCATCAGCAATCGTCTCATCGCAACGCTCGTGTCGTCACTTAACGAAAGCCAATGCCACTTGTGCTAGGCGATTCACGCAACACGCATGCCCCCCACCGTCCCCCTGTATGCACCCATATGCACGGAACGGGACAAGAAAACTACTTTCCTGCCCACGCGGTGCTTGGATCGCCACGACACTAGACCACGTCCGTCGCATTACGACTCAGCGAGGACCATGGCATCGTGTACTAGGCGATTCGCGCATCGCACAGGCCCGTCGGAACCAACCGGGGGACGGTTTCGAGGCCGCACAGTGCTTGGATCGCTACGATATTGAAGCATCAGCAATCGTCTTATCACAACGCTCACGTCGTTGCTTAATGAAAGCCAATGCCAAATGTGCTAGGTGATTTACGCATCACGCATGCCCCCCGCCGTCCCCCTGTATGCACCTTTATTCACGGAACGAGACAAACAAACTACCTTCCTGCCTACGCGGTGCTTGGATCACCACGACATTAGACCACGTCCGTCACATTTCGATTCAGCAAGGACCATGGCGTCGTGTGCTAGGCAATTCGCGCATCGCACAATACCGTCGGAACCAACCGGGGGATGGCATCAAGGCCGCATGGTGCTTGGATCGCCATGACATTGAAGCATCAGCAATCGTCTCATCGCAACACTCGCGTCGTTGCTTAACGAAAGCCAATGCCACATGTACTAGGCGATTCGGGCATCATGCATGCCCCCCACCGTCCCCCTGTATGCCCCTTTATTCACGGAATGGGACAAGCAAACTACCTTCCTGCCCACGCGGTGCATGGATCACTACGACACCAGACCACGTCCGTCACATTACGACTCAACGAGGACCATGGCCTCGTGTGGTAGGCAATTTGCGCATCGTACAGGCCCGTCGGAACCAACCGGGGGACGGCTTCAAGGCCGCATGGTGCTTGGATCGCCACGACATTGAAGCATCAGCAATCGTCCCATCGCAACGCTCGCGTCGTTGCTTAACGAAAGCCAATGCCACATGTGCTAGGTGATTCGCGCATCACGCATGCCCCCTATCGTCCCCGCCGTATGCATGGAATGGGACAAGCAAACTACCTTCCTGCCCACGTGGTGCTTGGATCGCCATGACACTAGACCACGTCTATCGCATTATAACTCAGCGAGGACCATGGTGTTGTGTGCTAGGCGATTCGTGCATCACACAGGCACGTCAGAACCCACCGGGGGACGGCTTCAAGGCCGCATGGTGCTTGGATCACCACGACATTGAAGCATTAGCAATCGTCTCATCACAACGCTCGCGTCGTTGCTTAACGAAAGCCAATGCCACGTGTGCTAGGCGATTCGCGCATCATGGTTGCCCCCACCGTCCCCCTAGAGCCACCCAAGCCCACGCGGTGCTTGGATCGCCACAACACTAGACCATGGCCGCGCGTATCCACTCGGCAACGGCCATGGCTTCGTGTGCTAGGCGATTCGCGCATCGCGCAGGCCCAACGACACATCAGGGGACGGGAATGTCTCCCAACGTGTACCTAGCCGGTGGCACGAGGATGGCTAGTTTTGTGCTTGGGCAACCACTCACCCCCTCATTAGCCATCCCAATGACGTCGACGGTGTTGCGGCACCAAGATGGATAATGAAGGGCTAGGGAAGCCACCACGTTCCTCATTAGCCATCCTGGTGTCGCGCCGAGGGACATGCCAGGGGACGCGGGTGGAATGGTCCCAACGCACGGGTATACAACGTAATACCTCAGCGTGATTCACTCGGTAGGCATTCCCGCCCACTATATAGCCCATGATATAGCCCATAATGTGCCACGAAGTGCCCACAACGTCCCCCCACATGGCCCTCGACCCGGAGGCTTGACACTACATACCCCCCTATAATACATTTAGATGCAAAAACCCAAGTGACAGCAGTAGCGTACATTTTGCCAGAGATTCATAGTGGGTGTTTTACACTATAAAAGGCCCCATATGGCATGATCTTCGTACCCAACTTGCTCCTTATTGATATCATATGATATCCAAATGCTTCAAAAAAAATATTTTCGAAAAAATATTTTTTAATATTTAATAATTGGGAAAAACAGGGAAAAATTAGAAAAAATAATAGAAAATTCAGAAAAAATTATATTAATTCATACATTAATTTGTTAAATGATATGCAAAAATATTTTTTTCGAAAAATTAATTTTCAATATTTAAAAATTACGAAAAGCAAGGAAAAATCACAAAAAATACTAGAAAATTCAGGAAAATTTATATTAATTCAAAAATTAATTATTTTACATGATATTGGGAGTTACAATTTATTTTGGATGGATTGGGAAATCGATTAATCTATTTCGCCTCACAAATGTGACGAACTGTTTGTCGGATAAGGCAAAGGTTAAGACTACTTCGTAGATTCGGAAACCACTTGTACAAGAATATCAATGTCTATATTCGTGTCATAATACATTTCGCATGCCCAATTCCCCCGAATGCATAACATTGCCCGTCGTGCCCAATGTCCCCTACTAGTGCCAAAGCCGGACCCCAACATCTCCCATCGTCCCCCAAGTGTACCCCCACCGTCCCTCAGCTGTGCCCCAACAGTGCCCCAGCCGTGCCCCAACAGTGCCCCAGCCATGCCCCAACAATGCCCCAGCCGTGCCCCAACAGCGCCACTTGAGCGCCCCGCGGAACGGGTGCCCCATGCGCGCACCGTCGTGCGGCATGAGGGCCATATGCGCGCACCATCGTGCTGCAAAGGTGCCCAATGCGTGCACTATCGTGCGGCATGGGCGCACCATGCGCGCACCTTCGTGCGGCATAGGCGCCCCATGCGCGCACCATCGTGCGGCATGCGGGCCACATGCGCGCACCATCGTGCAGCATGGGCGCCCCATGCGCGCACTATCGTGCTGTATGCGGGCCACATGCAAGCACCATCGTGCGGCATGCGCGCCCGATTAGCGCATCACCGTGCGGCATGGGTGCACCATGCACGCACCTTCATGCGGCATGGGCACCCTATGCGCGCACCATCGTGCGGCATGCGGGCCATATGCGCACACCATTGTGTGACATGCGGGCCACATGCGCCCCCCATGAGTGCGCCATCGTGCGACATGGGCGCCCAATGCGAGTACCTTCGTGCGGAATGCGAGCCACATGCGCACGCCATGCGCGCACCATCGTGCGGCACGTGCTCCCAATGCGCGCACCTTCGTCCGGCATGCGGGCCACATGCGCGCACAATCGTGCGCCATGTGTGCCTAATGCGCGCACCATCGAGCGGCATGGGCGCCGTATGTGCGCCCGATGCGTGCACCATCCTGCGGTATAGGCGCACCATGCGTGCACCTTCGTTCGACAATGGCGCCCCATGTGTGCAGCATCGTGCGGCATGCGCGAACGATGAGCGCACCATCGGCATAGGTTGTAACACCTCGATCCCTCTCGAGACCGGAAGTTCTATCAATCAATCTAATCATAACCCAATTCCAAACCCGGGCAAAATTTTAGGGAAAGACGGACAGAGTCTCCCCTGTTTCTAGGCGAAATGTAAAACCTGTAATAGCATATAAGTGGACCAGCACCGTGTCTAACCATACAAACACCTCAAGGCCATCCGAGCCTTGGTTCTCAACAAGCGAACACAACCAAATATACATTTCCAATTTAAAAGCTAACCTATCTCTTTTCATCTTTGACAAGAACATTCATGCTAGGCAATTAAGCTACACTAACCCATTACATAAAATAGACTATCATACCATTCTAACTCTTTTCCTTTGGACATTACAAACATGCATTAAAGTTAAGCTATACTAACTAGATACATAATCTGACTTATCAAACCACTTCAATAATCTAATAAAACTTATATTATATTCCTTTTTAACATTAAATACAAACAACACATGAACATACATCTTTGCATCTTTGACAACTCAAGCCACATAGCACGCAAGACAACTCTTCAAGCATGAACTTTCACGTAATCATGAACTTTCAAGCTAACATGGCATTTCTTGAAATATGGTGGTGAGGAGTGAGTATACACAACACGTATACTCAGTGAGGCCGAGACATATATCAAGGTGGAGAGAAAGAAGATCGTGCAATGCAAATAAGACAGTTAAACAATATAACTAATAATTAAGCAATCAATATAAACAATCAATACAATAAGCATTTAATGAAAGCATTAACACAACCATTCAATGCTATACCACACTCTGAAGGCTATGGTTCACTCATACGAGCAATGTACCATTTCACTAGCGATACATCAATCTCGAGCTTGATGTTGACAACGATGACAATAAGCGCGCAACCACCTTATAACTTCAGTTTGGAATACCCCGGAAGTATCTATCAATTCTACGACATAAATCTCCTTGGGAGGCAACCCAAGTAAGAAAACGGAATAGGACACGGAGCTAGAGCAACCAACACTGGCAACCCGAAGCTACCCAGAGAGGCCCATCACTCACGCGCATGACACTATGCAATACAAGACACGATACAAGTAATATACGAGCGATAGCACAACAATACAAATTAGTGGCAATAAACGACATATCAAGAACAACACTAACAAGCATTATCAACAATTTATATACAATTCAATCATAACCAACCTTAACAAACATAACAAGCAATAATAAGCATTCTAAAGGCATTACACTATAAAACAATCAAAATCACAAATTGACCCCAACTTTCAAAACGCTACTACTTTCAAACGAGCTACGAGTTTTGGAAACCGACTTCACCAATCCTCCTAGGTCACCATAAGGCACTTCTAAAGACCCCGAAACCCTACTTAACCCTAGAATTCACGCAAAGCCGCGATTTCCCCCTTTGCTCGTTTGAACTACCGCTACCCTAACCAAACACCCAACCAACACCATAACCGCACCAAAAGTGCTTCCATGGCCTCCCGAGACAATGCCATCACGCAAAACGATAAAATGCCAAACTCGACCTAAACGACCCCAACTTTCACTAAGCCATTTTTCTCCGTTTTTTCATTACGCAACCCAAACAAATCATGCATTTTGGCATTCTAGCATATCTAGCACCTTCCTACATCAACAGAACGAATAACGGAGTAACTTCATCGAAATTGGGGTTTACTATTCATAATTTACTATTCATTAATCAATTAAAATTGCAATTTTGATTTTCAACCGTAGAAAATGCTAAAAAGCTATAAATACATGTTCTACAATCAACAAGGATCATTCTTTAAGCAACAAAATAGATAAAATAACAATCTACGCATAATTTTTAAAAATTAAAGTTTAAACACAATTATTTCAAATGCGCAATTAACGATGAAACCCTCACCTTAGACACTCCTAGACGCTAGGAAAACCTCGTAAGATGCCTCGGAAACCACCCCGTGCAAGCTCACGCGAAGATTTGATGATTTGGCTTGAAAATCTTTTTTTTTCTCCTTGTATATTTTCGGCCAGCTCTTGACTGATTTCAGCTCTTTTTTTTATTTTGTGCTATTTTAAGCTTATAAAGATGACAAACAAGTCAATTGGTCAAAGCTTTGGTCAAACTACTTAAAATTGGTCAAATAAGCTCATTTTATGCATTTTAAAGCTAAAACAACCAGCACAAATCTAATACTAGTTAAATACAACTAAAATACTAAAATTAAAACATTAAATACTAGTTTTCACTTTTCGCTGAGGACTAGAATTCATTTCCTAACTATCGCTCTCGATATGCTATGCAATTTGCGACAATAAAAGAATAACAATTGAACCTCAAAGAATTTAAGAAAATATAATTTTCGGAAAGTAACATATTTCAAAATTTACTCCGGCTCGGAGCTACTTTTCATTTAATTGAAAACCGAGCATTAAGATGCAAGAAAAATACAACCGATTAACATAAATATGAAAATAATGCTACAAAGGAATGTTTAACTAAAATAAACACAGAGTTCAAAGCTAACATTTAAGATGACACTTAATTAAATACAGTTAATTGCCATTAAATGCATGCCGGGTTCGGGTTATCACATCCTTCCCCCCTTAAAACAATTGCATCCTCGCAATTCTTCTTCTAATAGAACTCTGCATTATCTGAAATCCAACTCTGACCACTCTTCATTGATTGCTGAGCAAGACATTGAATAAGAACGCTTGAAAAATACCCTACTAAGAAAACCCCAATAGTACTGACTGAAAACTCCAAAGCAATAAGGCCAAATAAAGGCTTAATTGAAAATACCATCTTGAAATCCAAATAAGAATTCCGCTGGTCAAGAATACCATAGAAAAATTCCTTGCTAAAAGTGCCGAGAAGATGCCAATAAAGACTAAAGCAAAGATACTGTAGATATTACCAATTCTACATATTATTAACAAGAAGAATACCGAAGGAATATTCTATATACGAATCCTCTATAAAAGTCCAACAAGTATCAAATAAGGAAGTCAAAGGATAGCCAAAGTAGATGCAGCACATATAAGACCAAGCTCCAAGGCCTCATCGCCATTTGCCGAGTGCAAAATTTATACAACTTACCACCAAGGAAGCCCAAAGTATTCCACAGCATACCGTAAGCAATATAAGATAATAATTCTGAACAAGATTCCAAGTGTAAGACTTCCAATAGTGCCAACAAGGAAAATACCAGTAGAATGCCCACTAAGAATTTCAAAGAATACTGTAAGTAGTGCTATACAATAAGTCCGATAGGAATTCCAATTACCAAACCAACTGAGGAATGCCAAGAAAAATACCCGAACAATGCTCAAGTAAGAATGTAGCCAAGTTTGCCCAATAGGTAAATGCTAAATAAATGGCCACTAAGGATCCTGGAGAATGCCATTGAAGAATTTCCCATAAGGGATGCCAGTAGCACACCAATAAAGACCGAGACTCACATGCCATAGATAATACCATACAGTAAGTCCGATTGAGATCCCAATAGCCAAGTCCACCGAGAAGTGCCAACAAAAGTTTCCCAAGAATACCCAATAAGAAAACCAAGAATGCTCTCCAAAGAATAGCCAAATAGAACCTCAAAAGAAACTACTCTTTCATAGCTATTAAGCACAGAAGAGGACCCTAGAGATTCGCCAATAACCGAGCTCCAAAGACAAACACCAACTCCCAAATAAAGGCTAATTAAATGCCATTCATTTCCTGCCAATCCATACACCTTCAGAGGCCAGCTGTGAACCACTTTCTTCAGGGGAGAAAGAGGACTTACTTACCATTTCCACGGAACATGTATGAATGCCAAGATATCACATTTATACACATGCCTTAAACTATTATGCAAGCAAGTTTGTAAAATAGTTTATTCAACTAAGTCACTCAAGCACGACAATCAAGTCAAGCACAACATAATCAATTCAAATCACGGCACAACCAATTAAAGACATTCTAATACACACATTACAAGCAATACTTCAAGCAAATAACAATTCACGAGGTCGATTCGATTCACGATGCCAATTCAATAGGTCAATTCAATGCACAACTAGACACTTCACTTCACTTAGCACACAATTAACACATAACACATAACTATATCACATAGGAGCACACATTCAGGTCAAGACACACAATCTCACATGCAAGCATACACTTTCAAAACACACTTAACAAGCAAACTTTCAAGGATCACTACCCACCAGACCGAGGACCCTGTCCCGGCTTATGAGCTAAACAAGCTCTGATACCAGGTGTAACACCCTGATCCCTCTCGAGACCGGAAGTTCTATCAATCAATCTAATCATAACCCAATTCCAAACCCGGGAAAAATTTTAAGGAAAGACGGACGGAGTCTCCCCTGTTTCTAGGCAAAATGTAAAACCTGTAATAGCATATAAGTGGACCAGTACCTGTCCAACCATACAAACACCTCAAGGCCATCCGAGCCTTGGTTCTCAACAAGCGAACACAACCAAAGATACATTTCCAATTTAAAAGCTAACCTATCTCTTTTCATCTTTGACAAGAACATTCATGCTAGGAAATTAAGCTACACTAACCCATTACATAAAATAGACTATCATACCATTCTAACTCTTTTCCTTTGGAAATAAGAAACATGCATTAAAGTTAAGCTATACTAACTAGATACATAATCTGACTTATCAAACCACTTCAATAATCTAATAAAACTTATATTACATTCCTTTTTAACATTAAATACAAACAACACATGAGCATACATCTTTGCATCTTTGACAACTCAAGCCACATAGCACGCAAGACAACTCTTCAAGCATGAACTTTCACGTAATCATGAACTTTCCAGCTAACATGGAATTTCTTGAAATATGGTGGTGAGGAGTGAGTATACACAACACGTATACTCAGTGAGGGCGAGACAGATATCAAGGTAGAGAGAAAGAAGATCGTGCAATACAAATAAGGTAGTTAAACAATATAACTGATAATTAAGCAATCAATATAAACAATCAATACAATAAGCATTTAATGAAAGCATTAACACAACCATTCAAAGCTATACCACACTCTGAAGGCTATGGTTCACTCATACGAGCAATATACCATTTCACGAGCGATACATCAATCTCGAGCTTGATGTTGACAATGATGACAATAAGCGCGCAACCACCTTATAACTTCAATTTGGAATACCCCGAAAGTATCCATCAATTCTACGACCCAAATCTCCCTGGGAGGCAACCCAAGCGAGAAAAGGGAATAGGACACGGAGCTAGAGCAACCAACACTGGCAACCCGAGGCTACCCAAAGAGGCCCATCACTCACGCGCCTGACACTATGCAATGCAAGACACGATACAAGCAATATACGAGCGATAGCACAACAATACAAATTAGTGGTAATAAACGAGATATCAAGAACAACACTAACAAGCATTATCAACAATTGATATACAATTCAATCATAACCAACCTTAACAAACATAACAAGCAATAATAAGCATTCTAAAGGCATTACACTATAAAACAATCAAAATCACAAATTGACCCCAACTTTCAAAACGCTACTACTTTCAAACGAGCCACAAGTTTTGGAAACCGACTTCACCAATCCTCCTAGGTCACCATAAGGCACGTCTAAAGACCCCGAAACCCTACTTAACCCTAGAATTCACGCAAAGCCCTGGTTTTCCCCTTTGCTCGTTTGAACTACCGCTACCCTAACCAAACACCCAACCAACACCATAATTGCACCAAAAGTGCTTCCATGGCCTCCCGAGACAATGCCATCACGCAAAACGATAAAATGCCAAACTTTACCTAAACGACCCCAACTTTCAAAAAGCCATTTCTCTCCATTTTTCCATTACGCAACCCAAACAAATCATGCATTTAGGCATTCTAGCATATCTAGCACCTTCCTACATCAATAGAACGCATAACAGAGCAACTTCATCGAAACGGGGGTTTTATTCATAATTTACTATTCATTAATCAATTAAAATTGCAATTTCAATTCTAGCCACGAGTTTTGGAAACCGACTTCACCAATCCTCCTAGGTCACCATAAGGCACGTCTAAAGACCCCGAAACCCTACTTAACCCTAGAATTCACGCAAAGCCCCGATTTCTCCCTTTGCTCGTTTGAACTACCACTACCCTAACCAAACACCCAAC
>CM075770.1:71857349-72287349 GCA_037974665.1 Ehretia macrophylla
AAAACTGTCCAAACGAGTCACCCACAAATTTTCAAGCATTTTCAACCTCATTTTCTTAGCTAAACGTACCTCGAACAGACTGGTCAGAGAGCTGTCATCCATTTCGACTTCACCTAGCATCATTTTCAAGCAAAGAACTTGCCATGCATGGTTGTTTAAGCTTATGAACGACCATATAGCTCAAGTACAGAAGCAAATACAGACATTTATGAGCATGCATGTGAAGTTTTAAAGAGTTTTCAAAAGGTTTTAACCGTCACCTTTGCAATCAACCAAAAGATGCACAAAAACTTGTTGAAGCTTCAAATCTCTTCTTCTTCTTGCTTAGCCGAGATTCCAACTAGCTTTTCTCTATTTTCCTAGATTAATGATCAATCTCTTAGTGCATGCATGTAGTTAGAACTTGAAGAAAAGAAATGGAAGCTTAATAACTCACCTAGGCCGAAAATGAAGCTTCAATGCACATGCATGAGTGATTTTCGAACTCTAGCTTGTTTGCTTGAGTTTCTTTGATGATTGCTTGACTTGATCAACCATGGTGTGAAGAAGATGAGATATGGAAGGTGAGAACTCAGCCCAAAACCGAAATGGAGAGAGAGAATGAGAGGGAGAGAGAGAAAATGTGAGGAAAGTGAGAGAAATGAGAGAAAAATGAGGCTTTTGCAATTTTTTGAGCATGTGGTCAGCCTTGGGCAAACAAATTCAGAATTTTTTTGTCTACAAGATGGATTTTTGAATTGTTAGCATGGGCATAGGTGGTTTGTTCAAAAATGGTGTAACAATTGAGGTGGTTTGAGCAATTTTTTTATGCATTGATAAGTGTTTTTGTGTCATGACTTGTCTAGAATTATTTTGAACTAAACATGCATGCAAAAATCTGATTTTGTGTCATCTTTTGAATTGTTTTAACATGTGTGTAAGAGAATGTTGGGTATTTAGGGATTTTAGGTAGAATAAAATATAGGAATGTTTGTTGATGAGTTGAATTATGAATAGAATAATAGATAGTGGAAAATGTAGGAATAGTTTAGTATTATTTTATTGTTAGTGGAGTTTGTAGAGAATTTGAATTAGGAATATAATATTGGTTAGTGGATTGTGTAGGATTATTTTAGTGTCTAGTGCTTTGTGTAGGATTCTTTCTTGATCAACGTGGTGGCACGGATTCCTAGGTCTAGGGCACGAATTACGAGGTAGACACGAACTACGAGGTAAGACACGAACTACAAGACTAATGCACGTACTTCAAGACTAATGCACATATTTCAATGCAAATGCACGCAATCCCTAGATAAATGTACATAAACCAATACAAGGCACGTAATTCAAGACACGATTCTTAAACCTAGGTTAAAGCACGCAGTTCAAGGTTAATGCACACGAAACGAAGAGACACAAGCAAATCGAGGTATCGCACGTAAATTAAGGTCATGGCATGTTTATCTAGGTATCGCACGTATATCGAGGATTAGGGCACACAATTCTAGGTTAAGGCACGTATAATGAGGCATGCACGAAAATCAAGACAGGATACGTAATCCAAGGTCGGCCATACAGTTCTGGGTCTAAGGCATGCAAATCGAGGTAAGGCACGTTATTCGGGGTCGGGCCTCACACTTGAGCCTAGCTATGAGCACCGAATTAGCATGAACTTCTTATTGCATTCGTGATCATGCTTGGCTATCGAAGGAATCCTACTTGGTTGATCTTCTCATGCACGTTTATATGTTACATGAACTCTAATTGGATTATGATTATATTGGTATGTGTTTATTTGTTATCACTAACCGGTGGCAACCTACTTTGTTGCCTCCGAGCTTGTTTCTACATTGAAACCCACTCTCGCTTGGTGAATTCTCCTTGGATAGATGGAAGGTATATAAATGATACAATTAAATAATCTAATGGACCCCATGGTAGAAGTTCTAGTACCACCTGGGCAGCATTGGGCTTGCTAGAACAGACAAGCTACCGTGGCATTAGGGTGTATATCCGGATTTCATCCTCGTAAATTGGCATATGGGATTATGATATTGATGAAGCAGCGAGACTGGCCATCTCTAATATTTGCAACCATTCTCGCTTGGTCCCTTGAGGTCCTTGGAGGAAAGTGTTGCCCACATCTCCAACAATTGCAACCATTCTCGCTTGGTCCCTTGAGGTCCTCGGAGGAAAGCGTTGCCTGTATCTTTTTATTATATGTTCAACTACTCTCATTCAGGGAGAACAGTTGATTACTTGTTCGCATGTTTAATTTTGTTATTAACATGCTTGGTTACTTCTTCATTAAATGTTCAGGACACACGTTCTCTGCTAGTAGTACTTGTTTATACATGCTCAAAGTAGTTCTTTATCAAGTTTTTACCTTGTTTCTTATCAACTGCTTGTATGTGCATGGCATGACTTTTCAAAAATGCTTCCTAAAGGGTAAAATGTTTGTGAAAACCCCATTTTTCCATATCCCTCACTGGGCTAGGTATAGCTCACTCTCTCTTTATAACAATTATAGGTGAGCTTGGATTTAGGCCCGTTTTCCAAGTTGATGCAAGAATTTCTCTACCTGTCAGGATGTGCTTATGTTCTTGTGATCTACATGCTTGTTGTTGTAACTATAACCCTTATGTAGGAGATTATGTTGTATTTAAACATCTTGATGTATTGGATTAGCTTTTGGGTACTAATACTTGTATCTAACTTAGTCTTTGTTCTCTTGAGACTTAGGGGTCTAGTTGGGACTAGATGCAAGTATGATCAATTAAGCCTAAGTCTTGTAAATGTAACCTCGGTGGTTGTAATTTTAATTCATAGTGATGAAGTTTGTATAATGCGTCTTATTAGAATTGGTGTAACCCTGAGTAATGTAATGGTATTATTAGCATATTGGTTGTATGGTTTTACGGATATTAGAATTCGGGCTAGTAATTTGTGCCTTAGCGGACCAAAGAGAAGCGATCTTCTTAAGCCCGTGGCATCACGATCCCAGTTGTTCGAGGTTTATATAAGTTTGAATATATTCTTTTCCTTGTCATTATCGTGGTATCAGAGGCTATTACAATAATTAAGAATTGGGGTCGTGACAGGGTTTGAGAGTCGTGTGATGGATGACTATCAAGCACGGTTCGAAGATCACTTTTAGTCTGCATTGGTGAATGGAAGCCCCCCTCCTATAAAGCGAGAATGAAGCGGATCTTCCCACGGCGGAGTCACCATTGACTCTATTTATTATTATGGTAAATCAGTGTATCAAGATGTCAATATGAGATCGTATTTCGGTTCGATACATCCACCTACGAGACTCACCTTTGGCTTTCGTCTCTGTAGGTGTATTATTCTACATTTTCCCAAAAGAAATTTCATTCATTTCTTTCTTCCCCGTCGACCACAACGACTGAAATGAGGTGAAAAATCCAGACCGAAAAAGGAGAAGTGTGACGCCCGAGACTTAGCCGTGCATTTTCCTACTGTTGCATCCACTATTTGCGCATATCTTCTATGCATTACTTGTTGCTTTACATGATTACTATTCATCACATTTTTCAACTGCTTAATTACTTCGAATCAACATTTTTCTTAAATCATATTAATTGTTTTAGGAATGAGAAAATTGTGCTTTTGACCGATTTGTATTAGGAGCCTTTGTTTGGAAAATGTTTTAGTAGTCCAATGAATAGTGTTACGTAGCTAAATTTTATATTTGAGTTAGTTATCATATTAATGTTCTATTGGACTCGTTTTTAAGCCAACTAGACCCATTTTAGTAGACAACAAACCTACCCAACTTAACACTACTTAACCTACTCAACATAACACAACATAAGCTCATAAAATACAAAAAAAAGCTGAAAAATGAAGGCCAAACCCGACAGCCCTTCTTGTGCCAAGAGAAGAAATTTTGTTCTTCAATTCTCCATTCCAAGCCGAGCCAAGCTAGGTACAAGTAGTTTGGAGGGTTCTCAAGCTTTTTCCGAGCTTTTACGGGCATTAGGTATGGGTTTTGCATGCTTATTTTGCATTATTGAAATGTTACAACTTTCTTGAATTTCTTGATTTGCTCTCAAATGATCATGCAATTCTCAAATATGCTAATGTATGTTCTATACAAGTAGTAGAGATCACGTTTATGTCATTGTTTCGTATTTTAAACGGTTGAAATCGATGGTTGATTCGTAGGGGTGAATAGTGATAGGATTTCTAGGATTTGTGAAATTGAACCTTATAGCTTGATTCAATGGTCCAAATAGTTGCTTTAGGTGCTAATGAAGGTAGTGTAAAGGCCCCGTAGGGTTTAATTGCTCATAACCTAACAAAAGCATGAAATAGGCGACTTTTTGAAAGGGGTTTGGGGGTATTGCGAATCCGTGTTGAATTGTCCTTCACTTTTGGTATTCCTAGACTACTTAGGTTCTAATTAAGCTTTGCTAACTCCCGTTTGAGTCTCGGATGAGGTATGTGTAGTACAAAGTCATAAGAGGAAATTTGGGGATTTTATGCTAAACGTGGGTAATTGGGCAATTTCGAGGGTCCTAAGGGTGCCTTATGGGTTAATTAAAAGTTTGGAATAGGCCACTTACTAATCTAGAACCATAACATGAGTTTGTAAGGAAAACAATTTGGGTTACAAAGGGATTAAGGTAGGAATTCGATTGTCTTACGCTTCTAAGGCCTTGCAAAGACTCCTTGGGTGTTTAAATGTCTTTTTAAGACATCTTTGAGCTTTTGGTATAGTTCTATGTGAATCATGATAATGCCCTTTGTAATCGCTTAGTTATCTATATGTTAATGCTTCTATTCTAACTGTTCCGAGGACAACGTACTTTGTTGTTCCTCCTATGTGTTATTACTGTGGTAACACAATCCCACATCAGACAATTTGGAAGTGAGAGAGCTGGATATAAGGGCTTGGTTCCTTGTATCAGCCACAAGGCCTTTTCCCATGGGAGACCGTGGGAGAAACAAAGCCGTGAGGGACCTATGCCTGCAGGCTAGGGAATGCCAATAGTAGACAATATTGTGGTAGTGACGTGTCCCGGGAGACTCCGCGTGGGCTCCACGTGGGGAGCGGGGGCGTTACAAATGGTATCAGAGCCAGTCTTCCCTTGTGCTCGTGCCCGCGAGGGCGCGGGGCCTCTTAAGGGGGGTGGAATGTGGTAACACAATCCCACATCGGAAGATTTGGAAGTGAGAGAGCTGGATATAAGGGCTTGGTTCCTTATATCAGCCACAAGGCCTTTTCCCATGGGAGACCGTGGGAGAAACAAAGCCGTGAGGGACCTATGCCTGTGGTGTGATACCCCGAACTTGGCATGTATTCAATAGCATTTAAAGTTCATTTAAATTGCATTTTATTGACCTTTCACCTTCTTTGACCAAACTAGTTGACTTTTCATCTACATTGACCAACTAGGACAAGGTGGGAATTTTTGAAATGTTTAATAAAAGGCAAACTTGGGATTAGAAATAAAAAAATGCAATGTTAAGTTAGTCAAATTTTGGGTCAACTTTGGAATTAAATATGAACCAATTGGGGAAGAGTTAGGTAGCAAATTATATATGGTTGGAAAGCTCTATGAGTCTAGTTTCTGAGGCTTCAAACCGTTCGTGAATTGGAGTTTTCTAGAAGAAGTTATGGCCGTTTTCGTAAGGTCGCGCATAGCTGTTTTGGTTTAGCGGGTTGACCGAATCTTTGACCTTTGACTTCTTGTCATTTTTTTTTTCTAAATAAGCAGAATGCAAACGAAAAAAACAGAGAAGAAAGGCTTGAAACCATGAGGAAAAGAAGGAGAAAAAAAAAGAAAATTTCAACTACAAATCACCAAATCTTTGCGTGAGCTTGCACGGGGTGGTTTCCGAGGCACTCTACGAGGTTTTCCTAGCGTCTAGGAGCGTCTAAGGTGAGGGTTTCATGTTTATTTGCGCATTTGAAAATGTTGAACATAAACTTTAATTTTTGTGATTTAACCGTAGGTTGTTATTTTGTCTGTTTCGTTGCTTAAAGAATGTTCCCTAGCAATTGTAGAACATGTATTTATAGCTTTTTAACATTTTCTGCGGTTGAATATCGAATTTGAAATATAAATTGTGTAATGAATAGTAAATTATGAATAGTAAACCCCTGTTTCGATGAAGTTGCTCCGTTACGCGTTCTGTTGATGTAGGAAGATGCTAGATATGCTAGAATGCCTAAATGTGTGGTTTAATTGGAATGTGTAATGGAAAAACAAAGAAAAACGGCTTAGTGAAAGTCGGGGTCGTTTAGGTCGAGTTTGGCGTTTTCTCGTTTTGCACATTGACATTGTTTCGGGAGGCCATGGAAGCACTTTTGGTGCGATTATGGCGCTGGTTGGGTGTTTGGTTGGTATAGTTGTAGTTCAAATGAACAAAGGGGGAAATCAGGACTTTGCGTGAATTCTAGGGTAAAGTAGGATTTCGGGGTCTTTAGACGTGCCTTATGGTGACCTAGGAGGATTGGTGAAGTCGGTTTCCAAAGCTCGTGGCTCATTTAAAAGTAGTAGCGTTTTGAAAGTTGGGGTCATTTTTGGAAATTTGTGTGATTTCATAGTATATTGCTTATAGAATGTTTATAATGCTTATAGAATGTTTATAATGCTTATAGAATGTTTATATTGCTTATAGAATGCTTATAATGCCTATAGAATACTTGTTATTGCTTGATAATGTTAGTTGGTGTTGTTCTTGTTACTTGTTTGATTGTAAATGCTTGTTAATGCTTATTACGCTTGTTAGAGTTGATTATTGATTGAAATGTTTATCAATTGTTGATAATGCTTGATATCTTGTTTATCGCTCGTTTATCGCCTTGTATCGAGTCTTGCATTGCATAGTGTCCAGCGCGTGAGTGATGGGCCTCTCTGGGTAGCCTCGGGTTGCCAGTGTTGGTTGCTCTAGCTCTGTGGCTATTCCCTCTTCTCGCTTGGGTTGCCTCCCAGGGAGATTTGGGTCGTAGAATTGATGGATACTTCCGGGGTATTCCAAACTGGTGTTATAAGGTGGTTGCGCGCTTATTGTCATCGTTGTCAACATCAAGCTCGAGATTGATGTATCGCTCGTGAAATGGTATATTGCTCGTAAGAGTGAACCATAGCCTTCAGAGTGTGGTATAGCTTTGAATGGTTGTGTTAATGCTTTCTTGAATGTTTAATATATTGTCGTTTGTATTGAATGCTTTCTTATTGATTTTATTGCTTAGCTGTGTCTATTTGCATTGCACGACTTTCTTTCTCTCCAACTCGATATCTGTCTCGCCCTCACTGAGTATACGTGTTGTGTATACTCACTCCTCACCACCACATTTCAGGAAATGTCATGTTAGCTGGAAAGTTCGTGATTTCGTGAAAGTTCGTTGCCTGAAGAGTTGTCTTGCGTGCCTATGTGGCTTGAGTGTCGAAGTTTGTAAAGATGTATGTTCATATGTTGTTTGTATTTATTGTCAAAAGAAATGCAATTTAAATTTAGTTAAGTAGCTGAGGTGAATTGATAAACTAGTTTATGTAATCAGTTAGCATAGCTTAACTTCAATGCATGTTTGTAATGCCCAAAGGAAAAGAGTTAGAATTGTATGATAGTTTATTTTATGCAATAGCTTAGTATGGTTTAACTATCTAGTTTGAATGTACTTGTCAAAAATGAAAAGAGATAGGTCAGCTTTTAAATTAGAAATGTATGTATACTTGCTGAGTGTAAATTGTTGAGAACCGAGGCTCGGATGGCCTTGAGGTGGTTTTAAATGTTTGGACATGGTATTGGCCCACTTATATGCTATCGCAGGTTTTACATTTCGCCTAGAAACAGGGGAGACTCCGTCCGTTTTCCTTGAAAATTTTGCCCAGGTTTGGTTTGGGTTGTGATTAGATCGATTGATAGAACCTCCGGTCTCGAGAGGGATCGGGGTGTTACATGTGGGCCAGGGACTGCCAATAGCAGACAATATTGTGGTAGTGACGTGTCCCGTGAGACTCTGCGTGAGCTCCACGTAGGGAGCGGGGGCATTACAATTACTTTCAATATTGATGTTGTATTACTATTGATAAGTGCATTGCATAGTGGTTGCGCAACCATAGTGTCAAGGGCGGATAAGTTGAATATCGGCTGGGCGGCAGTGGGCTTGCCAGTGGATATTCGATCTCCGTGCCCTAGTCCCTCACTCGCCTAGTTTGGAGATTTCCAGGGGGTGTTGGGTTGTAGGATTATCGGGGTACATCTAGAGTATACCCACTAGAGTGATTGGGGATTTTGCCAGCATATTGATCGTGGATCGTGGTTCGTGGTTCATGGTTCGTGGTTTGTGATCGAAGATAAAGAGAATTCTGGAGTGTTGGGGTTAAGTGTATCGTATCCTTTGATATGTATGGTTATTTGACATTTCAATTGTCCTTTACTTGCTTATACTGCTTATGTGCTCTAACTATTGCATTGAGCGCCCCGTGTAGACTTTATCCCTCACTGGGCAATTGTGGTTGCTCATACCTCGCTAGCATGTTTCAGGAGATGTTGAGGGTGATCCCCAGCTTGTTGTGGTTGAAGGAGAGGAAGAAGAGGTGCAGATTGAGCCTTTGCCTTGATTCTTGTGCTTGCTTGAGATTGGAGTGTGATTGAATATATGTGCAGGCTGAATTGTTGTATATTATGTTCTACTTTGTGCCTTGGACTTGTATTTATGTGTGGCTTGTTGAAGGGATTGTAATAGCTAGGTTATTTTGTGGTTTGTATGTTGATGACTGTAATATCTTATGATCTTACTTTTAGTTTGCTACATGCTTGGGTGTGATTGTAGGGGTTGTAAGGTTGACTTTAAGTTCTAAGTATGTTTAATTACTATCATAGAATGGTATGATAAGCGTCTTTTGTAAAGAAGTTAGTATTATGGAATGCATGCTTGTATGAACTAAACTGTTGGTATTGCTTAAGGCTCGGATGGCCTTGAAGCTAGGATTTTTATTAGAAATGATGTTCTTGTTGTTTTGTGGCTTAAATTGATTGTTTTCAAGTTTTCAGAATGTCCATGGTACAGAGGAGACTCTGTCCGTTTGTCGGGTCCGGACTTAACCTTTAGTGCGGGGTTGGGTCAGGGCATGACAGGAAGGGCCAGTGGTGGGCATTTGGGAAAGTCGGTCCGATTGGGTGTCTTCATTCAAGGGACGGTATAGAAGAAGAACAAAAAGAAGTGAGAGGCCGGGGGGTAGGGAAAAGAGTCGAGTCGATCAGGCCCGACGAGCGGGAGAAGCAAAACGAAATCAGGATTTGGCCAAAAAAGAAGCAAGGCTATGGATACCATGACCGATCACCATCGATAAAGAAGAATCTTTCTAAATCCCTTCGGGTCAGTGGGGCCTTCAAGCATCCGAAATACGTCGGGGTTGTAAATGAAATAGCATTCCTGATAGAAAATGACGACTCCTTTAGAAAAACTAAGTTATTCAAGTTCTTTTTCCCAAATAAGTCCCGCTCCGACGACCCAATGAGTCATCTACTTAAAAGGACCCTCCCTGCAATGCGCCCTTCCTTCAATTATTCGGTCATGCAATACTTTTTGAATGCAAAGAACAAAATGCATGTCGACCCCGTCGTAGTTCTCAATCATTTCGTGGCACCGGGCGTGGCTGAACCTTCTATGATGGGGAGAGCTAATGCACATGAAAGAAGCTTAGATAAGAGAATACGTTCTCGCATTGCTTTTTTTTGTAGAAAGCTCGACTAGCGAGAAAAAGTGTTTGGACAAAGCCAAAAAGAGGTTGACCCACTTCATTCGCCAAACGAATGATCTTCGCTTTGCGGGAACAACAAAAACAACCATCTTGCTTTTTCCTTTCTTCGGTGCTACCTTTTTTTCCAAGGGATAGGCTTGGGGTGTATAATAACCTTTTTTTTAGGATGCTCGGGAACAACTCCTAGGTCAATTAAGGATAAAATGTTGGAACCTCATGGGTAAAGATAAGGTAATGGAATTGATCGAGAAATTCATAGACCTAGGTAGGATAGGAGAATTGATAAAAAGGGATAGAGATGATGATAGAGATCATACTGAGAAATAGAAGAATTTCATACGGGTACAACTCTTATTTGAACGAAGTGAAAAAATGCGATCTTTGTTGTCTAATAGAACTAGCACTAATACCTTAATTGAATCGGTCAAGATCAAATTTGTTTATCAAAGTGCTTCTAAGATTGCTCAAGACATCTCTTTTCAACCGAGGAACAAAACAAGATCATTTCATTCCATTTTTAGTAAAATAGTAAATGATATTCCATTAGTAATGAAAAAATGGGTAGTATATGTTGTTCAGGTCGATTAGAAGGTGCAGAAATAGCTAGAACAGAATGCAGAAAGTATGGAAAAACATCTCGTAATGTATTTAACTAGAAAATAGATTATGCTCCTGCGGAAGTATCTACTCGTTACAGCTAGAACAGAATGCAGAAAGTATGGAAAAACATCTCGTAATGTATTTAACTAGAAAATAGATTATGCTCATGCGGAAGTATCTACTCGTTACGGAATCTCAGGTGTCAAAGTGTGGATTTCATATAGTAAAAAAAAAAAGCGGGGCGTGCTATATCTGAAAGGTACGAAATATAGTAAATATCGTAAAGGCAGATGTAGTAGGGGTTGCAAACCGGACGGTACACAACTTGGTTTTGGAAGATATGGCACTAAAAGTTGTAGAGCTAGTCGTCTTTCATATTGAGCCATTGAAGCAGCGCGTCGGGCTATAATCGGACACTTCCATCATGCTATGAGCGGACAATTCCGAAGAAATGGTAAGATATGGGTAAAAGTTCTCGCAGATCTCCCTATTATCGGGAAACCTACAGAAGTAAGAATGGGAAGAGGAAAAGGAAATCCTACGGGTTGGGTTGCTCGTGTGTCCACAGGACAAATCCTATTTGAAATGGAAGGTGTGAGTTTGTCAAATGCTCGACAAGCCACTACATTAGCGGCGCATAAACCATGTTCGTCAACCAAGTTTGTTTAGTGGTCTTAACATAATTAGTTAGTGGGGAAAAATTGGGTCGGGATTCAAAAGAATTAGGCGAAGTGTTTGTTCCTGAACGACATAAGTGGAAATACACTAAGGGAGAAGGATATACTCCTTTTGTAATCACTAAAATTGTACGCCGGACCTTCTTGTTCCAGGTGTACGACCCTGATACGTTACGATTGAATTCTTCCGGTCCGGTTTAGAAAGTGATAGTAGTAAGAATAGATAAGAAAGAGAAGAGCTAAGATTCAGGACACGGAAGTGTATGGGAGAATGGAAAAAAAAATATGTATGTATCTGGGGGGTGGGGCTATGTATGTAGAAAGGGATTAGTCTTTATCCATTCGGATACTCACGTAGGCTACCAAGTAAATAAATTCAGGTAGTGTCTAAATAACAAGGAAGCCAACAAGCTCAAACATGAACAGTTAGTTGGCGAGCTAGCTGCATTTCTTTTGAGTCGACCCGCGTACGGGTAGGCAACGGAGGTAAGATCGACGCAAGGGCTACATACGTATATCAGCCGCACTTTTATGGTACTGTTAGCAGGTGGGGTAGCATTGTTGTTCCTAGTCTCTCTTACCAGTGAGCCTACTGAGTTCCCGGGGTCGGGCTGAGACAGCCCATGGGGCCTGCATGGCACAACAGCCTAACCCCAACCCCAGGGTGGGAACTCTTAAGAGCCGGTCACTGAGGTTGGTAAACTCAGGGTGCCTACCATACTTGTTCCTCTATCCATCCCCTTTCTCTGTAGGGTTGAGGACAGAATTCTTGATTTCAGGAGGAGGGGAGCACCTGACATTCATTTACTAGGGGGGCATTCCAACCAACGAAAAGCTGGCTTGTGAAGCTTACTCATCAAGGGGCAAGGGGGGGAGGGGGGGGGGGGAGGGTTCATGCATCGGCATCACATAGGATTTTCTTCAACAAGAAAGGATTGCTGTTGTGAGTGATCACGTACGATAGAGAATAATGGATCAGCTGAAAAGGGGATCGGTTCTCGAAAACCTGTGATTCACAACATAAAAGAGTTAAAGCGAAATCGTTGAGCATTTTAAAATTTTCAACATTAATTTTTGTAATCACATGCATTTCCAAAGTAAAGTTCATGGTAATCAACATGGAACATATAATATATCAAATATACTATAAAGTAAACGAAAGGTAAAACGACATACTTCCCGTTTATAACCGAGTGAAGGTGCAACCACGACGGAGATACTATGACATGGACAAGCCTTCTTCACACATGCAACGACTCTAGATCAAAATACACAAGCATCCAAAAGTTATTACTGCAAACTAAGTTAACAAGATACTAAGTAGTAGAAAGAAGCTTGTATATAATTATAAAGTAAAAAGAATAACACTTATATTTTTTCGTGCTTTGGCCAAGAGCATCAAGGAAGAAGATATAGTTCTCAACTCGTAGATAGAATGGACTAGCTTCCTTCACAAGTGTAAAGGTCATAGATCGAAACACACTAGCATCCAATGGCAAACAACACCAACGAAGTATATGTGCTAGCTTCTCGGTGATAGATCTAAGCTTGTATAAAGTTAGAAGAGCAAGTGAAAAACTCCTCCTATTTTTATCTACCATGGCCGAAACTACCAAGGGAAGAAAATAGAGTTTTTCCTTCTAATTGAGAGTGATTTTCGGCCAAAAAGCTCAACAAAAGAATGAAGACATGACCTCTATTTATAGATGCACAAGCTTGCTCATCAAATGACAAGTGTCATGATCTAAATAAATGAAGAAGCCAAGTGTCAAAAATCTCCTTCAAGTGGCCGGCCATAGGAGGGCAATTTGGACAAATTTCATGCAAGTTGTCTTTTGTCCTTTTGTGCTTTTGTCTTTTAGTGCAATTTGTCGTTTGTCTTTTAGTAAAGACAAACATTAATTAATTCTAAACCCCTTTAGAATAATTAATTGAAGATTGACCCCACAATCTAATTGCACTCATGCCCCAATACTTTTCAGTATTTACACTTTGTCCCCAAAACTTTCAAAAATTATGATTTTGACCCACTTAACCGTTAATGGCCAAAATAACACCGTTAACACTTTAACATGTTTTCAACTCAGTAATTGCACTTTGATCCCAATACATTTCAGTATTTGTACTTTGGCCCTAATACTTTTAGTATTTGTACTTTTGGTCCGCTTAACTATTAACGTCCAAAATAAACAACGTTAACTCTTTAACGTGTTTCCAACTTAATATCAAGCTTGTTAATTGCCTTATTCTTGATGCTCTTTTGTGTGTGACTTTCTAGATTCATAACCGTATAGTGCTGAGGGACTATTAAACGCTTTTAATCTATTCCGAGAATGTCTCCGTCATTCTCCGGAATACCCTTATGTTCAAGAGTTACGCCTAGCAACATACGTGCATCATGACAATTTATATGGTAATGAAGTCCAACTTTTATGAACCTATTTATAGTCGCGAATTAGCGTGTAGTCCAATCCTTCCATTAAATATGTCATGATTGTTGTGGGGACCATGATACGATTAAGTCCACTAAACGATTCTATGCATAGATCTGTTCAGGTGAATGAGAGCTGACACCTATGGAACCCTTTCCATCATTCCATCTGTAATGTGTCCCAGCCTAGGACTTCCTCAATCAACCGAAATA
Source organism: Ehretia macrophylla (assembly GCA_037974665.1). Lineage (NCBI taxonomy): Eukaryota > Viridiplantae > Streptophyta > Magnoliopsida > Boraginales > Ehretiaceae > Ehretia > Ehretia macrophylla. Next base: position 71,870,993 of record CM075770.1, read on the forward strand.
AGATCACATAGGACATCGCCTCACGTCGGAGGTTAACAAATCCTATCTTGACAATTACCTGTTAGTTCATACAACAAAACTAAAATACGAAAGGCCGTAACCCACCTTTTGGAAGACGAGTATTGTCCAGACGCAGTATTTAGCCCCTAATATAACCGGTATCAGTAATTTCTCAAGTCAAAGGAATAATTTGCACAATTCGCAACGAATAACAAACTATTAATCCAAAGTCATGTAGTTTGTTATTCTAGTCACATTCAGTGATTTGTTCAACTAACAATCACCCATATGTAAGTCAATCGCATCCCTATGCTGTTATGGCACATTGCTCACCATCCTTTATCATTAACATCTCTATGTTAATCAAAGGTAACTTACATATGATAGCTCGTACTTGATTATTCTAGTCCCGGTCGAATAATCTAAGGGTTATGAATCATTTTGAATGTTTATCATATCGAAGAAATATGCCAATGTATTCTAAACTCTTTTAGAATATATTTCTTCTCCGGAAAACATTAAGGACACATTCATATAATAGGAATGGCGGAGAATATGAACGTCACAAACAAGTTAATATGTAAACAAACATATAGACGTAAATGCCTTTAGGTACAAGTTAATGCCAAAATATCCCAAAATGGGTCATCTAACTATATAGCATTAGGGCATATCTCCAACAATTTCCCACTTGCACTAATGTTATGATATATATAGTATTAGCGCAACACACAATTATATCACATATCAATCTTCACAAGACGTGGACCTAGCTATGGCAAATTCATGGCTAAGGTAAGTGGGTCAGCTACATCAAAAGATATGTCCGTTTTTCTGCAATGACATATCACAATATTGTTATAGGGTACATATACAATGTATGAAGATGGAAACACCTTTCCAAATGTTTGGACATACTGTGAGACCCTGGTTCCTTTATCTTGTGCAATAGCTCCATTATAGTTGTAACGCAAAAGCATCACAACTAAATGATAAGAACCATTATCAACTTGTATGATTACCTTAATCCAAACAACTTCTTTTGTAACATCAAATATTGCATAAGATGTAATATACATAATGGGAAATACAATTCATTACCCTTCTAATTAACGATGGTCCATTAATCATGAATATGAACCCCGAAATAGACATTCTATTATTGGTTCAGATCAAAAATCCAAACTAATAAATCCGTCACCACATATTTTACCTTCTCCATAGAATATATTTTAAGTGCTTCAGAAGTACTTTAAATATATGCAAAAATTATCCAACATTCTTAATTAGGATAGGATTGACATTCACTTGTAACACTTTACAGTTTGCGCAATGTCAAACATTGTACTTAGCAACTTTATGAAGTCATCTATTACTCAAGCATATGATGATTTCATCCCAAGCTTGCTATGCTGCTAGAGTTTCTCAAAAATCATTCGTCGGAGATGGATTCATTGTCTCAAGGACAATAATTCATTTCTTTGATTTCTTTTCGAAAAAGCATCTTGAACACCTTCAAGATCACTCTAGGTACAATATTTGGAATATGTTAAGTAATCTCCTTGTACTATCACCATAGCTACGATTTCCTGAGATACTAATAGCATCTTCCAAATATGGAGAACATTTAATGTGACTAGACTTTAACTAACATCACATCACTTATATCATCAACTATGATAGACAAGTCATCAACATACAGATTAGGAATAGTGGTTGTGCTCCCACTAGCTCTGATGCAAACACAAGATTCATCCAAGTAATCATTATCTCAAAGACACAAACCACTTTTGTGCATCCAATAGAAGATATCCACATATCCTTCAAAGGATAAGATACATTACTAGATTCGCAAAGATCTTGTATGATGACATTACAGATCGAATTGAATAGATTCAATATTTAGATTTAGGTGATTTTATGGCTTAGAGGACATTTCCTCAATTTCTATTTACTTAGAATGTATCAACCTTCTTGAACAAAAACTTTTCCTTCAAGAATGATCACAATCTAACAGATCAATACAACTTGATCACAAAATAGAAATTATATCCTATAAGACAAGGATATAGCATGAAATTACCTTTCATCCCAAGCTCCCACTTGTCATTTTAAATACTTTTCAATAAACGTAGGCCAATCCAAATATTACCTCCTTTAATATTTGGTTGTTATCCAAGTTTTATGACATATAAAGTTATAGCAATGGTAGGTATCAAGATCTATTCAATAGAAAAAAATAAGGAAAGTACAAACCACAAGTAAATAGTATGATTAGTCCAACTAATTAACTTTTGCACAAAACATAATTTCTTCACTAAGAAATTCCTGTTTAACTGTGGTACATCGGGTGTTGTTAATTACAATACTATACTGAAGAATTGAGATATTTATCCAAATAGTACTCAAGTATTTTAGAATCATGATCACATCATAATGCAATGATACATTTTCTTATATGGTTTCTCTACTTTAGTCTAATACTCTTTGAATCATTCAAAAGACTTTAGACATATTCTTCAACAAGAACATATGACCTTTCTATGATAATCATTAGTGAGGTTATATGAAGGAGAAAATACAGTAGAAGCTTATTCACAAAAAAAGCTTGTACATCACAATGTACTAATCCAAACAATTTAGTATTTTTAACCCTTTATCAAACGAAGGGTGACTTGGTTACCTTCCCAAAATAAGATGTATAAGTCGATTCGAAAAACAACTTACTCAACATCTTAGTATTGGAACTAACTAAGTCATAAAGAAACTACAATTGTCTTGGATTACAAACTTTATCTCAAAATATATTCAGTACGTGGTTAATCAGTTAACAAAATGTTTGTCTTTAGCTAATGCAACAACTATTATTCCATTTGCTAACACTGAAACCATTTCACGCTTCCAAAGCATACTTTGATTAAGATTCTTTCAAATGCATATACACTTATGTCACAAAAGAATCAAAACCATCAAGTAATAACAACCATTAACAAAGAAGATTTACCATTCATTATAGCTCCATAGCTTTGCCATTCAAGCTAGAAGGATATATTAAATAAATCATCCTTTTAATGTCCGATTTATCAGTTATGTAAACACTTTTACATATACATATACATTCCTTAATTATCCTTTAGATTACGCTCCCACTGGCTTAATAGAAATCATATAATTCATGTATTTCTTCTTTGCATTACGGATAATCAAAGATGAAACATGACCACAAATTGACTTCCTATATTCTGCCAGTGAAATATGCTTACCATACTACTCTTTGTAGGTTTAGAATCATATTCCTTTTATATCTTGTATACTACTATACAATCAATAAAAGAATATAACTAGCATATAAAAGTTGCTTTACTTATCAACCATAAGTATCACACAATTTCCTTTTGATGCATTATCAAGGAGGAAACTTAACAGCATTCTAATCTAATCATATGATTAAGTTTCTAAGAACTATTCTTAGACAACATTTAATCAATAAAGTTTGGTCCGATTCATGTGATATAAGTCTAGAATATTAAGATAAAAATGGGTTCATACATGTAGCCATAAACATGCAGAAAAATAAGATTGCTAGTTGACTTTAACTCGTTTAATCATTTAACTTGGTCTTTAATTAATTGATAGCTCCCACTAATTTTATCAAATCTCAAACTCCCAAAATGAGAAATGCAAATTTTGTTAGAATCCGGTAGTGGATGACCAAATTCTTTTAATCACATATATCTCTCAAACCTTTGTAGCTATGTTGAAATATAGGTGCTAAGAGTCAACAACGCCTTGTTCGTCTATTTCACTAAATAGGATATGGTCATTTCTAGTCCTTAAATCACTTTGGTCTCAAACCTTTGTGGCTATGTTGATTAAGTGATTCAGTTAGCTCCGACCCGCTATCTCATAGTTACCTCACAAATTGAATCATTAGCCTCAAGCCTTTGTGGCTATGTTGGCCGTTAGATTTTGGCAGACAACCACATCACTATGTTCTACTAGCGACTTAATTAAACTTATTATGAATCATGTCCCTCTACCTTTAGGTAAGACCGGATATGATCGCTTTGGGTTCATTAAGTCCTAGGATGGCGGAGGACTATAGTTCTAATATTAGTTTGCACATAGGGAGTTTTGTTTGTTTATTAAGGTCTCACTTTGCACATTAGTTTATTTATAAGCGAATATCACATATTAGCAAACGAATAAACACATATGCAAGAATCATACATTAAGATCTAATCATACACACAAGGCTACTTATAGGCTATTATCTCGTAAAGCAAATAACATAGCATGCATGTAAGCAACACAAACTAATGGTGGATCATGGACTTGGGCTTAGAATAAGGAAAAGAAGATTATCCTAAAGCACATCTAATGCATTCAAGATCTTCTTCTTACCTGGAATCTTCAAAGCCCCTCCAACTCCTTGGATGCGTTCATTGGTCATCTTGTACTTCTTTTTGAAAGATTACATATAGTCCTCACTACAGAATTCTCTCAAATACAATAAAGTAAAATGAGACTTATGTCTCAATTACAAACCATTCAAATACCAAGTTTGTGATCTAGTTCACCATTCAACCAACCATTTATACTCATAAAGCCAAGATCATGCATATCCAATATACAATCTAAGTTAAACAAGCGAGCTAGCACATATATCTTATGCATCACATACAAAAGACAACACAACCATCTAATATTTAACATCCATTAGCAACACATTGCCAATCTGTTTGTAAACCAATAGATTCTGTGATTATAACACCTTATAACACAAATGGAAGTTAAGATCAATCATCATGGCAAGTACAAGCAATATGGCAACAACTTTTCAACCTCTACAATCCCAAGAAGACTCTCGGCCATGGCAAGGGAAAAAGTACTCTATATTCATGTTCCATATTCCTTCATATACGGTTTACATTACACATGGAGCAGCACATTCCTAAAAAATCAACCTCAAAGTCAAAAAGAAATGGCTAAGGCTATGAGAAAAGGCTCTACTCACATGTTCCATGTTTCATTGTATACGACGTACAATACACATGAAGTGGCACGTTTTTCAACCACCCAAAAGCCTAGTGTCTCTCGGCCATGCCAAGGGAAAAAATATTCTACTTGCTCGTTTCTCGAACCATCATAGACAATCATAGATCTTTACATGCATGTGCTTAGAATCATGAGACAAGTGCCATTTTACATACTTTAAAGATTAGATCCACGGCTGTACATGTGATTTCATGGACTTTAGAAACCATGGCTCTGATACCACTTGAAAGGGGGATCAGTTCTCTAAAACGTGTGATTCACAACATAAAAGAGTTAAAGCGGAATCATTAAGCATTTTAAAATTTTCAACATTAACTTTTGTAATCACATGCATTTCCAAAGTAAAGTCCATGGTAATAAACATGGAACATATAATATATCAAATATACTATAAAGTAAACGAAAGGTAAAACGAACGACATACCTCCCATTTATAGTCGAGTGAAGGTGTAACCACGATGGAGATACTACGGCGTGGACAAGCCTTCTTCACACATGCAACGTCTCTAGATCAAAATACACAAGCATCCAAAAGTTATTACTACAAACTAAGTTAACAAGATACTTAGTACTAGAAATAAGCTTGTATATAATTATAAAGCAAAAAAAATAACACTTTATCTTTTTTCATGCTTTGGCCGAGAGCATCAAGGAAGAAGATATAGTTCTTATCTCGTAGATAACATGGACTAGATTCCTTCAAAAGTGTAAAGGTCATAGATCAAAACACACGAGCATCCAATGGCAAACAACACCAACCAAGTATATGTGCTAGCTTCTCGGTGATAGATCTAAGCTTGTATAAAGTTAGAAGAGCAAGTGAAAAACTCCTCCTATTTTTCTCTACCATGACCGAAACTACCATGGGAGAAAAAGAGAATTTTGCCTTCTAATTGAGAGTGATTTTCAGCCAAAAAGCTAAACAAAAGAACGAAAACATGACCTCTATTTATAGATGCACAAGCTTGCACATCAAATGACAAGTGTCATAATCTAAATAAATGAAAAAGCCAAGTGTCAAAAATCTCCTTCAAGTGGCCGGCCATAGGAGGGCAATTTGGTCAAATTTCATGCTACTTGTCTTTTGTCCTTTTGTGCAAGTTGTCTTTTGTCCTTTTGTGCTTTTGTCTTTTAATGCAACTTGTTGTTTATCTTTTAGTGAGACAAACATTAATTAATTCTAAACCCCTTTAGAATAATTAATTGAAGATTGACCCCTCATTCTAAATGCACTCATGCCCTAATACTTTTCAGTATTTATACTTTGGCCCCAAAACTTTCAAAAATTACAATTTTGGCCCACCTAACTACTAATGGCCAAAATAACACCGTTAACACTTTAACATGTTTTCAACTCAGTAATTGTACTTTGACCCCAATACTTTCAGTATTTGTACTTTGGCCCCAATACTTTTAGTATTTGTACTTTTGGCCCGCTTAACTATTAACGTCTAAAATAAACAACGTTAACTCTTTAATGTGTTTCTAACTTAATATCAAGCTTGTTAATTGCCTTATTCTTGATGCTCTTTTTGTGTGTGACATTCTAGATTTATAACCGTATAGCGATGAGGGACTATTAAATGCTTCTAATCTATTCCGAGAATGTCTCCGTCATTCTCTAGAATACCCTCTTGTTCAAGAGTTACATCTAGCAACATACGTGCATCATGACAATTTATACGGTAATGAAGTCCAACTTTTATGAATCTATTTATAGTCGCGAATTAGCGTGTTGTCCGATCCTTCCATTAAATATATCTCGATCGTTGTGGAGACCATGATACGATTAAGTCCACTAAATGATTATATGCCTAGATCTGTTCAGGTGAATGAGAGATGACACCTATAGAACGCTTTCCATCATTCCATCTGTTATGTGCCCCGGCCGAGGACATCCTCAATCAACCGAAATAAGATCGCATAGGACATCGCCTCACGTCGGAGGTTAACGGATCCTATCTTGACAATTACATGTCAGTTCATGCCACAAAACTAAAATGCGAAAGGCCGTAACCCATCTTTTGGAAGACGGGTATTGTCCAGACGTAGTATTTAGCCCCTGATATAATTGACAGCCGTAATTTCTCAAGTCAAATGATTAATTTGCACAATTCGTAACGAATAACAAACTATTAATCCAAAGTCATGCAGTTTGTTAATCTAGTCACATTTAGTGATTTGTTCAACTAACAATTACCCATATATAAGTCAATCGCATCCCTATGCTATTATAGCACAAAGCTCAACATCCTTTATCATTAACATCTCTATGTTAATCAAAGGTAACCTACATATGATAGCCCGTACTTGATTATTCTAGTCCCGGTCAAATAATCTAAGGGTTATGAATTAGTTTGGATGTTTATCATATTGAAGAAATATTCCAATGTATTCTAAACTCTTTTAGAATATATTTCTTCTTCGAAAAACATTAAGGACACATTCATATAATAGGAATGGCGGAGAATATGAACGTCACAAACAAGTCAATATGTAAACAAACATATAGGCGTAAATGCCTTTAGGTACAAGTTAATGCCAAAATATCCAAAATTAGGTCATCTAACTATATAGCATTAGGGCATATCTCCAACATCAGCAGACCGATTGATTGATCAAGATGTGATGCTCACTAATCGACCATGTAAAAATCTCCAAGCTCCTTTACTAGAGTTCCAATCCAAGCTCTTTTATTAGAGTTCCAAACCTGAAAGATTTTTGTTCAAGCTCCGCTCACTGTCTACTTATTGAGTCCTGCGAGTCTACTAACGAGAACTATTGTACAGTCGTATCTTCTCTTAAGAAAGATCATAGATGAACTAACCTAAGTAGTAGAAGTAGAAAGAAAGCATTGGTACTGTACTGGCTTGGCATGCTACGATCGATACTGCATTCCTACCAAGCCTTCTCTATTTTCTTTCGTTATGGATAACATATAGGTAATTCTATATAGTCTCTCCCTCCCTACTAGGATAGGTTTGAAAGCTAGGACTGATTAGACTGTACTGTACATCCGATTCTCGGCATTCCTTCCATCTGCCCGGCTGTAAAAAGACAATTCTTTGTTCCTATCTCTCTTTCTTTCATTCCTCCCTCAATGCTCATGCAAAGAAGATTGACTCATGCCATACTCTTCTATAATAGTTATTCGAGTGCAGCTAGGAGAGCTTGTGACGCCCGAGATTTTGCCCTGCATTTAATTACTGTTGCATCCCTTGTTTGCGCCTTTACTTCTATGCTTTACTAACTGACTTATGTGACTACTATTCACTTCATTTTTAAACTACATTCTATTAGTGAATTAGCATTTTTATTAAATCATATTAATTGTTAGAGTAGTGGGAAAAATGTGCAATTGAGCTAGAAGCGATAGGAGAGCTCGTTTAGAAAATGATTTTAGTAGTTCAATGAATAGTATTATGTAACATAACTTAGTGTTTTAATTAATTAGCATACACTCTACTACCTAGGCTCATTTTAAGCTAACTAAGCGCATTTTATTGAACCACTTAAGTACCCAAACAAGACCCCACCTAAGCTTAGTCATTATATAGTCTTATAAGCTCATAAAATGCAAAAGAAAAAAAAAATAAAAAGCTGAAAACAGAAGCAGAAAAGCCGCCAGCTCCAAGGGAGGAAAAGAAGGAGATTTTGCTCACCAAGCCTCCAATCCAAGCCTCTCCAAGCCTTGAGAAACTAGTGTAGGGTGTGTGCAAGGTTCCTAGGTGCTCCTACGCGCATTGGTGAGAGATTTCACGGCTTATTTTTGCATTTCTAAATAGTTGTCAATTTCTTGATTTGTTGAAAATGTGATCAAATGCCATTGTATTAACTATCTATGCTATTATACCATATATATGAATGCTAGAGAACATATTTGAGCCATCGTTTCGCAATTTAAATGGTTAGAATCGTTAATTTGATTTTTAGGGTGAATAGTGACGTTTTTCTAGGGTTTTGCGTAATTGCTCGAATTAGCTTGATTCAATGCTTCTAATAGATGCCTTAGGTACTAGTGAAGGTAACCTAATAGCCCCGTGCACTTGCATTGTCCTTAAATCGCTTAAAATGTAAAATAGTCGACTTTAGTTTGGGGCTTTCGAGGTTAATGTGAATCCGGGTGAATTCGGGCTTCAATTCTAGTAACCTTAGGCTACCTAGGTGCTATAGAAGCCTTGATATCCCTTGTTTGAAGCCCGGACAATGTATGTGTAGTTTAAAGCCATAAGAGGGAATTTGGGGCTTTCGGGGTAATCGCGGGCATTTGAATGAATTAGAGGGTTGAGAGGGTACCTTGAAGGTTAGTTAGAAGGTTGGGAGAGTTTCCTTTGAAAATGGAATCATTAACCTTGGTTTGGAAGAGAAATAGTTTGAAAAAACAAAGGGGTTTAGGTGCAATTTCGGTTGACTCACACTTCTAAACCCATGACATGACTCCTTAAGTGTTTATATGTGGTTTCAAGTTGATTTGGAGCTTTTGGTATGATTCTATGCTTATTTTGTATATGTTCATTTGTAAACTGCTTATTAGCTTACCTAATTGCTTCTATTTTAATTGCATCGAGGTCAACCTACTTTGTTGATCCTCCTATGTGTTAATGCTTATATTGTTGCTATTAACTTGCCATTGTTAAGTGCATTGCATAGTGGTTGCGCAACCATAGTGTCAGGGGCGGATGTGTTGAATATCGGCTGGGCGGCAGAGGGCTTGCCGGTGGATATTCAAACTCCGTGCCCTAGTCCCTCATTCGCCTGGTCCGGAGATTGCCAGGGGATGTTGGGTCGTAGGATTATCGGGGTACATCCGGAGTACACCCACTGGAGTGTTTGGGGTTATGCCGGCTTATCGTGATCGTGCTCGTGGTTCGTGGATTGTGAATGAAGACTACTGAAGATTGGTGTATAGGGGTTATGTGAAATGTATCCTTTCAAATGTGTGGTTATTTAAGCTATCACTGGTTCTTTAATTGTCTAATTGTTATTGTCGTTTAACTGTATTACCTGTTGCATTGTACGCCCCGGGACTTTATCCCTCAGTGGGCAACAGTGGTTGCTCATACCTCGCTAACATGTTTCAGGTGGCACAGTTGGTGGAGTTGCCTTAGCTGCTGTGTGATATTTGTCTGAGGTGGATGTGCTTTCTGGTTGCTATGTGAAGAATTTGTTGTTCTATGTATAATCTATTTTGGGGCCTTAAAGCTCATGTATATATTTGAGTAATATGTAAGCTGGAAGTCTGATAATGTAGTAGCAGTGGTAATTCTATGGCTTGTAATAACTTATATTTCTATTTCTAGTTGCTTTGCATGCTTGGGGGTGAATGGCTTAGTGTAGAATGTTTTATCTCTAAGTATGTTTTAATGTTATCCTAGAATGGCATGGTTATTAGACTATATTGTAAACAAGTTACTTGCATGCTTGTGTGGTTTTGGAACTGTTGTTTGCTTCAAGGCTCGGATGGCCTTGAATCTTTAAATATTTAGCCATGAAAAGTTTGTTTACCTTGTAGTTACCTTATTTGAGAGTTTACAGGTTTTCAGAATGTCCATAGTACAGGGGAAACTCTGTCCGTTTTTCCCTAAAATTTTGAGACTGGGTTGGGATTGGGTTGAGAATAGCTTGGTTATTAGAGCCTCCGGTCTCGTGAGGGATTGGGCTGTTACAGAGCTAACTAAGACTAGGAGCTGATTCTATACAAGTATAGCGGATTCCAGGCACCAATGTACTAACTCCTTCGCTATCATTCTTGCCTTTCTTGCTTCCTTGCTTTAATCCAATAGGTCATAGCATCCTTTTTTTTGCTTCAAGAGAATTTAATTTACTATAGTCCTTAAGGAGAGGAGAGATTCCTTATCAAGGATGGGAACCAGTACTTGGACGGATTCCAGATAAGAGATTCGCTATTGGATAGCTTGAATAGGCTAAACTTTCAAGGCTCGAACTCTTGAACTAATAGAATAGACAGACAGCAAGTCAACAAGCAAGGTTATTATTACTTGTTTGGTGTTTAACGCCCTGTAAATAAATCTTCTGCTTTTGGTATGGGGAAGAGGCAATATGTCATCATCTATCTGTCATCGAGAATGGGTCTTCTTTCCTCTGGTATCGAGCACAAGTAAAGCACCTACCATAGCATGTCGGCTATAAGGGGGGACATACTAGACGTAATCACTCCCTTGGTTGGGGGCTGTTGTCACGCCCCGACCCAACCCCGCAAAAGGCCAAGCCCGGACCCGACACACGGACGGAGTCTCCTCTGTACCGCGGACAATCCGAAAACCCTAAAATCAATATAACACTTGCGAAAGCTATAAAATAATCAAAACAAGCCAACTTTCTATAAAACATACATTTCTTATTATCCAACTTTCCAAACCAAAAATGATATGCATACTACACAAGTACTTATGCCACTAAACCATTAGCCATTAGCATGCATTCTTCACTAGTCATCCGAGTATAAGTTTACAACTTACAAACTTTAATCCATTTCAACATAAGACTAATAAAGATTTCAACTAGAAAATATATATACAAGGCTACAAGCCTCAAAATTAAGCGTTCCTCACGCAATATACATAACAGCAAGGTTTGCACAAAACTGGTAACCAACCACCAGCAAAGCAGGTAAGTGCTATCACGGAAACACCTCCACCTGCTCCTCCTCCTCAATTACCTCGAGAGGGTCTGCCTCAACTACTCCTGTAAAAACATAGTATAGAGAGGAATGAGCAAAAACTATTGCTCAGCGAGGGCAATTGGTCTCAAGGACGGAGATGAGAGGAGTATGCAATGCAATTAGCCAAGCAATACATTCAAAACATATAAAGATACATCCAAAGCCAACAATAAAGCAAGGCAAGTATTTAAAGCTGCAAACACTCAATCAAAGGATACGATACTCTTTTCACGAACCACTTTCAAACTCGAATTCGATGATGACGCGCCGGCCCAAAACAACCTTATAACACCAGTTTGGAATACTCCGGAAGTATCCATCAATCCTACGACCCAAATCTCCCTGGGAGGCAACCCAAGCGAGAAAGGGAATAGCAACGGAGCTAGAGCAACCAACACTGGCAACCCAAGGCTACCCAGAGAGGCCCATCACTCACGTGCGAGACACTATGCCATGCAAGACTCGATACAAGACAATAAACAAGCAATAAACAAGCGATAAACCACACGTGGGAGAATAACAAAGTAGGTTACTCTCGCACGCAATAGCAGCAATTTGATAAGCAATTCAATCCGAAACAACTCAAACAAGTAATTCAAGTAATTCTAAGCATTCTATAAGCATAAAGACAAGTAAACACACAAAAACACAAATCGGCCCCAACTGTCAAAATGCTACCATTTCCAAACGAGCCACGAGTTCTGGAAACCGACTTCGCCAACCCTCCTAGGTCACCATAAGGCACGTCTAAAGACCCCGAAACCTTACTTCACCCTAGAACTCGCGCAAAGCCCCGATTTCCCCCTTTCTCGTTTGAACTACAACTACAACAACCAAACACCCAACCAACGCCATATTCGCACCAAAAGTGCTTCCATGGCTTCCCGAAGCAATGCCAACACGCAAAACGAGAAAACGCAAAAGTCAACCTAAACGACCCCGACTTTCCCAAAGGATTCATTCTTGTTTTTTCCACTACGCAACCCAAACAAACCACACATTTTAGCATTCTAGCATACCTAGCACGTTTCTACATCAACGGAAAGCATAACAGCGCAATTTCAACGTTTCAAGGTTTTACTATTCACAAAGTACTATTCATATCACAATTCAAGTTGCAATCACAACATTTAACCGCAGAAAATGTTACAAAGCCATAAATACATGTTCTACCAATGCTAAGGAACATTTTAGAAGCATCAATTCGCTTTAAATAACGATCTACGGATAAATCTAAAAACTGATAAAGTTAACTAACACAACGTATAAATGCGCAAATAACATGCTTCCCTCACCTTAGGTACTCCTAGTCGCTAGGAAAACAACGTTGGTTGCCTCGGAAATCACCCCGCACGAGCACACGCGAAGATTGATCGTTTGGAAGGTTGAAAGGTTTTTTTTTTTTCCTCTAAGGGAGATCACGACCTGCTGCTGTTTTGCTGCTGTTTTTATTTTATTTTGCTTAATTTTAACTTATTTAAGGGTCAAATGGTCAAAGGGTCAAAGGGCTAAGTCAAACTACTTAAAAACTTGGTCAAAGGGCCCTATTTCGCGCGTTTTAAAGCCGTTTCAGTTAAGGTAAGTTCAATTAAAGTTAGCAACAATTAAAATATAAAATTTAAGTCGTCTAAATACTAGTTTCACTATTTGCTGAGGACTGGAACTCGTTATCTAGCTATCGCTCCTTAAATGCAATGCACGTTGCGTCGGCGAGAAAGTAACAGTTAATTCACAAAGAATTTAAGGAAATATAATTTTCAAAATAATAAACAAAGAAAATTCACATTCCGGGCTCGGGTATTACACCCTCTCCCCCTTAAAACAATTGCGCCCACGCAATTCTTACCTGGTCAACAAACAACTCTGGATACTGATCTCGAACTTGGTCCTCTCTTTCCCAAGTCGCTTCCTCAAACCCATGATGATTCCACAGAACCTTTACTAACGGAATACTCTTCCTGCGAAGCTCCTGAATCTTTCGATCCACAATTCTAATCGGTTTCTCTTCGTAGGATAACTTCTCTTCAATCTGCAAAGGCTCTGGTTCAAGTACATGCGAAGGGTCTGGATGATACTTCTTCAACATAGACACGTGGAACACATCATGCAGTCGCGACAAGCTCGGAGGCAAAGCTAATCGATAAGCCAAAGGACCTACCTTTTCGGTGATCTCATACGGACCCACATACCTGGGACTAAGCTTCCCGCTCTTACCGTGCCGAATCAATCCCTTCCGTGGAGAAATCTTAAGAAACACCCAATCTCCCAAATCAAACTTAAGATCCCGACGGTGCTTATCTGCATAACTCTTCTGACGACTCTGAGCTGTAAGCATACGCTGGCGAATAAGGTGAACATTATCTACCATCTTAATCATCTCAGGTATAACAGTCGGATCAACTGTTCTCATATCTCCAACCTCCTCCCAATATAACGGGGATCTGCATTTACGACCATACAATGCCTCGTAGGGAGCCATACCTATAGTAGATTGATAACTATTGTTATAGGCGAACTCCGCTAAAGGCAAAAACTTCTCCCAATTCTTCCCAAAGTCAAGCACACATGCCCGAAGCATGTCTTCCAAGATCCTGATGGTTCTCTCAGACTGGCCATCAGTTTGCGGATGATATGCAGTACTGAAGCTCAACTTAGTTCCCATGGCCTCTTGCAACTTCTGCCAAAAACGAGATCTGAATCTGGGATCCCTATCTGACACTATACTCTGTGGCACACCATGCAATCTCACAATATTAGCAACATAAAGCTCAGCTAGCTTATCAAGGCTATCCTGTTTGTTCACGGGAATAAAATGTGTAACTTTAGTCAAGCGGTCCACAACAACCCAAACAGAATCACATCCTCTCGGAGATCTAGGAAGATCGGTCACAAGGTCCATTGTAATATGTACCCACTTCCATTGCGGAATCGATAACGGCTGTAGAAGTCCGGCTGGCCTCTGATGCTCAACTTTAACCCTCTGACAAGTCAAACATCTGGATACATACCCAGCAATCTCCCTCTTCATATTGTTCCACCAGAAGTGTTGCTTCAAATCTCTATACATCTTAGTACTGCCCGGGTGAATCGTGTACCTCGAATTATGTGCCTCGGACAGGATCTCATTCTTCAAAGTCGGATCATCAGGAACACATACTCTATCCCTGAATCTGAAAATGCCATCTGCATGTAATTTAAACTCCGACTCTCCCTCTTTAGCTTTCTCTTGGATCTTCAAGATGTGAGGATCAGTCTTCTGAGCCTCTCTGATCTGTGCTAGCAGCCCTGACTGAATCTGTAAACTAGCAAACCGAATCCCTACCTCAGTAGCTTCTGGTTTCCACGAACAAATTTCTTCCAAAGTCTCCCAGTCCTTGATAATCAAGCTCGCAACAGTAGCCTTTCGGCTCAAAGCATCAGCAACAACATTTGCCTTACCTGGCACATAGTTAATAGAACAGTTATAACCACCCAATAGCTCTAGCCATCTCCGCTGCCTCATATTTAGATCCTTCTGTGAAAACAAATACTTGAGACTCTTGTGGTCAGTAAATATTTCAAATCTGCAACCCCACAAGTAATGACGCCACTTCTTCAATGCAAACACAACTGCAGCTAACTCAAGATCATGTGTAGGGTAATTGACTTCATAAGGTTTCAATTTCCTAGAAGCATAGGCAATCACCTTACCATTCTGCATTAAAACACAGCCCAATCCTTCTTTAGATGCATCACTGTAGACAACGAAGTTCTCTGTTCCCTCAGGTAAAGCTAGTATAGGAGCTGTAGTTAGTCTCTTCTTCAATTCCTGGAAACTGGATTCACACTTGGCATCCCAATTGTAAGCAACTTTCTTCCGAGTTAACTGGCTCAAAGGTCCAGAAATTTTAGAAAAGTCTTTAACAAATCTCCGGTAGTAACCTGCCAATCCAAGAAAACTCCGAATCTCTGGCACCGTCTCAGGTCTCTTCCAAGCTGAAACAACTTCAATCTTAGCTGGGTCCACTGAAATTCCTCGGTCTGAAATGATATGGCCTAGAAAAGATATCTGGTTCAACCAGAACTCACACTTGCTGAATTTAGCAAAAAGCTTGTTTTCCTGCAAAGTCTGAAGCACAATCCTCAAGTGTTGCTCATGTTCAGCCCCGTTCTTCGAATACACTAAAATGTCGTCAATGAAGATCACGACAAACTGATCAAGGTAAGGCCGAAAAACCCTCTGCATCAAGTCCATGAATGCGGCTGGTGCATTCGTCAAACCAAACGGCAAAACAACAAACTCATAGTGGCCATATCTAGTCCTGAATGCCGTCTTTGGTATATCGTCACTCCGAATTCTAAGTTGATAGTAACCCTGCCTCAAGTCAAATTTGGAGTAAACACTCGCACCCTGCAACTGGTCAAACAATTCTTCAATCAACGGCAAGGGGTATTTATTCTTAATCGTGACTTGATTAAGTCCCCTGTAATCAATGCATAACCGTAGCGTGCCATCTTTCTTTCTTACAAACAACACAGGTGCGCCCCACGGTGAAGAACTAGGTTGTATAAACCCTTTCTCAAGCAAGTTCTGAAGCTGAATTTTTAACTCCTGAAGTTCAGCCGATGCCATCCTGTAAGGACTCCTAGAAATAGGCGCAGTGCCTGGCGCAAGATCAATCACGAACTCAATCTCCCTATCTGGTGGTAAACCCGGTAATTCCTCGGGAAATACACCAGGAAAGTCTCTAACAATCGGAACCTCATTCAAACTCAACTTATCAGCAGGCTGATTGATCAAATAGGCTAAGTAGGCTTCACAACCCCTATTCAACAACTTAGAAGTCTTGATCGCTGATAAAAGTGGAATGCGGGCAGCCCTGCAGTTCCCAATAATCTCTAGTACCGGTAGGTCAGGAACCTTAAGATAAACGATCTTTGTTCTACAATCCAACTGTGCATAATACTTCCCAACCAGTCCATTCCCAAAATGATTTCAAAGTCACGGAATGGTAATATAATTAAATCAGCAGGAAATTTACGGTTCTCAATACATATATCACAAGATTTGCAAATAGATTCAGCAACAAATTTTGCACCCAAAGGAGTACTAACTTCAACTTCATGAGGCAAATTATCAATGCAAACATTCACAGATTGTGCACATGCAGGAGTTATAAACGAATGTGTAGCTCCAGGATCAATCAAAACTTTAACTGGCTGAGTATTGAGAAGAAAGGTACCTTCCACTATAGCTGTATTATCGGGCAGCTCCTCTGCATCCAGTGCAAAGACCCTAGCCTGAACTCTCTGTGCTGGTCGTGCACCTGCAGCCCTATTCTGAACACCTCGGCCTCCACCACGGCCCTGAACATTATTAAATTTAGGGCAATCCTTCACCCTATGCTCATCACTGCCACAACCCGTACATTTTCCACTCTTCCTCCAGCAGTTAGCCTCAATATGCCCTGGTCGATTACAATAATCACACTGCTGATTTTGCCTAACCCCATGGTTTCCTGTAGGGGCTGGGGCTCTGGCAGGGGTAGGAACTGTACCTCCCTGCTGAGGTCTAGTCACAGCTGGTCTAGCCTGAATCTGCTGCTGTGGCTGGTACGGACGTTGCTGAGGACCCTGTGCAGAAGCCTGAAACTGCCTCGGCTGACTCTGGCTGCCCTGCCCCCCAACCTGCTCCTTCCTCGGCCGCCTGCTCTCAGCTAACATCTCACCCTTCCGTTTCTCAAACTTCGAGGCTGCCTGAAATGCCTCGGGAAAAGTAGTGTAGGTCTGTCCAGTCAAATGCAACTGTATGTCCATTCTCAACCCACGGACAAACCTATGTATCATCCTCCTAGCTGGCCGTACCAACTCGGGCATATACCTCGACAGGCTAACAAATCTAGCCTCATATTGTGCAACAGTCATATTTCCCTGCTTCAGGGCCACAAACTCATCTTCCCGTCTCTCCATAGCCATCTCGGGAATATATTTGTCCCGGAACTCACTTACAAAATCATCCCATAAATGTGGAACATCCTCACAATCCCACCTCAGCCTAACAGTATTCCACCACTGCTCTGCATCACCCTCAAATAAAAATGATGCATAATCTATTCTTGCCTCATCGGTATACCTCAAAGCAGTGAAAATTTTCTCAACTCGATTAATCCATCTCTCGGCCGCCTCATCATCCGGCTCCCCGAAGAACTTTCCCGGCTCGTGCCTCAGAAATTTCTCAAGCTGGTTATTCTCAACTCTGTACCCCTGTCCACCAGGATTAGCTTGATTACCCTGGGGATTAATCCGGTCCTGCCTCTGCTCATGTAGTACCTGTGTGATCCGGTCTACTGCAGTAGTCATGGTAGCCATAAACTGCTCAGGCAACGGCTGCTGACCCTGTTCTGCTGCCTCTTCATCTGATCCTATACCTTGAGTACCACGACGTGGCGGCATAGTAGCAACTCACAATAGCTGGCAACATTTAAAAGCAGTTTATAGATAGAAATATAACACATAAGATTAGATAACACTCAAGTCAATAACAATCCAATATTCTATCACACAATTCACATAAGACAAGTTTAACTTGCCAAACTATTTCACTTAAACACATAAACATTCCAAGTTCACAAAGTCATGCAAGAACATTTTCTTTTCACTTAGCAATCATTCATAAACACTTTAGCATTTTAGACCTTTACCCCACAGACCGAGAATCATATCCCGGCTCATGCAAGACTATCATGCTCTGATACCACCTAAAGATGTCACGCCCCGACCCAACCCCGCAAAAGGCCAAGCCCGGACCCGACACACGGACGGAGTCTCCTCTGTACCGCGGACAATCCGAAAACCCTAAAATCAATATAACACTTGCGAAAGCTATAAAATAATCAAAACAAGCCAACTTTCTATAAAACATACATTTCTTATTATCCAACTTTCCAAACCAAAAATGATATGCATACTACACAAGTACTTATGCCACTAAACCATTAGCCATTAGCATGCATTCTTCACTAGTCATCCGAGTATAAGTTTACAACTTACAAACTTTAATCCATTTCAACATAAGACTAATAAAGATTTCAACTAGAAAATATATATACAAGGCTACAAGCCTCAAAATTAAGCGTTCCTCACGCAATATACATAACAGCAAGGTTTGCACAAAACTGGTAACCAACCACCAGCAAAGCAGGTAAGTGCTATCACGGAAACACCTCCACCTGCTCCTCCTCCTCAATTACCTCGAGAGGGTCTGCCTCAACTACTCCTGTAAAAACATAGTATAGAGAGGAATGAGCAAAAACTATTGCTCAGCGAGGGCAATTGGTCTCAAGGACGGAGATGAGAGGAGTATGCAATGCAATTAGCCAAGCAATACATTCAAAACATATAAAGATACATCCAAAGCCAACAATAAAGCAAGGCAAGTATTTAAAGCTGCAAACACTCAATCAAAGGATACGATACTCTTTTCACGAACCACTTTCAAACTCGAATTCGATGATGACGCGCCGGCCCAAAACAACCTTATAACACCAGTTTGGAATACTCCGGAAGTATCCATCAATCCTACGACCCAAATCTCCCTGGGAGGAACCCAAGCGAGAAAGGGAATAGCAACGGAGCTAGAGCAACCAACACTGGCAACCCAAGGCTACCCAGAGAGGCCCATCACTCACGTGCGAGACACTATGCCATGCAAGACTCGATACAAGACAATAAACAAGCAATAAACAAGCGATAAACCACACGTGGGAGAATAACAAAGTAGGTTACTCTCGCACGCAATAGCAGCAATTTGATAAGCAATTCAATCCGAAACAACTCAAACAAGTAATTCAAGTAATTCTAAGCATTCTATAAGCATAAAGACAAGTAAACACACAAAAACACAAATCGGCCCCAACTGTCAAAATGCTACCATTTCCAAACGAGCCACGAGTTCTGGAAACCGACTTCGCCAACCCTCCTAGGTCACCATAAGGCACGTCTAAAGACCCCGAAACCTTACTTCACCCTAGAACTCGCGCAAAGCCCCGATTTCCCCCTTTCTCGTTTGAACTACAACTACAACAACCAAACACCCAACCAACGCCATATTCGCACCAAAAGTGCTTCCATGGCTTCCCGAAGCAATGCCAACACGCAAAACGAGAAAATGCAAAAGTCAACCTAAACGACCCCGACTTTCCCAAAGGCTTAATTCTTGTTTTTTCCACTACGCAACCCAAACAAACCACACATTTTAGCATTCTAGCATACCTAGCACGTTTCTACATCAACGGAAAGCATAACAGCGCAATTTCAACGTTTCAAGGTTTTACTATTCACAAAGTACTATTCATATCACAATTCAAGTTGCAATCACAACATTTAACCGCAGAAAATGTTACAAAGCCATAAATACATGTTCTACCAATGCTAAGGAACATTTTAGAAGCATCAATTCGCTTTAAATAACGATCTACGGATAAATCTAAAAACTGATAAAGTTAACTAACACAACGTATAAATGCGCAAATAACATGCTTCCCTCACCTTAGGTACTCCTAGTCGCTAGGAAAACAACGTTGGTTGCCTCGGAAATCACCCCGCACGAGCACACGCGAAGATTGATCGTTTGGAAGGTTGAAAGGTTTTTTTTTTTTTCCTCTAAGGGAGATCACGACCTGCTGCTGTTTTGCTGCTGTTTTTATTTTATTTTGCTTAATTTTAACTTATTTAAGGGTCAAATGGTCAAAGGGTCAAAGGGCTAAGTCAAACTACTTAAAAACTTGGTCAAAGGGCCCTATTTCGCGCGTTTTAAAGCCGTTTCAGTTAAGGTAAGTTCAATTAAAGTTAGCAACAATTAAAATATAAAATTTAAGTCGTCTAAATACTAGTTTCACTATTTGCTGAGGACTGGAACTCGTTATCTAGCTATCGCTCCTTAAATGCAATGCACGTTGCGTCGGCGAGAAAGTAACAGTTAATTCACAAAGAATTTAAGGAAATATAATTTTCAAAATAATAAACAAAGAAAATTCACATTCCGGGCTCGGGTATTACAGCTGTATCGGCCCTATCCTTTAAATTGATGGATTCCCATGTCTTTTTTATTCTCACTGTTGGAAGATTTTTGAGGACGACTAGATCAAGGCAGTTCACAATTTCTTTGCTTAAGGCGCTCTTAAGCCCTAAGTTTGAATTCAAATTCAATTGCCCTTATTCTGATTCTGAAAGTGGAAAGTCCTTCACACTTTCACCAATTCCGACTTACCTTTATTAATGGGATATTTGAAGGAGAGATTTCTCACTTTTTCTAAAAAATGCTCTAACGCTCAAAGAATGAGTTTGATTCTCCCTAGAATCAATTTGAAGGTGTTTACAAGCTTGTTTGATAGAACAAGGTATGAAGTAACTCGACCGATAGATAGAGGAATGGAGTTGGCAACATCAACCTTTTCTCCTATCTTTCTTTCCCTTTTTGTCTTCCACATGCATACTCGATTGGATCCTCTTCCTTTCCCTTTTCTAAAATGCCTGATTGGTCTGAAATCTGTTACTGATGCTTTGTTGAATGAAGAAGAAGCTTGTTTCAAGATCATCTGTTCCTTCCGCCTCACTCATCACCAAAACTAGAAGGCACACTACCAGGAACGTAAGATAGCTTCTCCTCTGATTATAAAGAAAAGAAACCTCCCAAAATTCGTGTTGTACTATATTAGTGGAGGCGGTGAAAGCCCTATATTTATATATAACAAAGATAAAAAGAGAGATGGTCATGGTTTATTATATATTGGGCCAGGTGAAGTTGGATTGGATGTCTTGGGTGACTCTCCAATCAAGGTCCCAATTAGGTTTTCTCTCTTCCAATCAAAAGTCGATTTTTTTTTTAATGTTTAAAACGAAATTCAATTTGCTACTCCGGGCAAAAAATGAGTGGCTTGTAGTGGTTTGTCAATAGGGAAAGTGGTTTCTCTCTGAACCTAGAACTAGATGATGAATCAAAGTTCTTGCTTTTTTGAGTCAAAATCATCTTTTTAGATGTTGGAATTTAGGAAAATACTTTCATCATCAGAGCACGGAGTATTTCAAGTAAGCTAATTTGGATCGAATTAGGACCACCTGGGGGTGGAGTTTGGTGTTCCAGAAAGAGGGCTGTTAGTTACAGTAGATCGGGTCTAAGGCTCTGTGACTAACAGCATCTTTGACTATTGGAATTATCATTGGTAAACGTTGGATTAAAAAAATGCACATCCTAACAAGTAGGATGGATGGATAATTAATAAGAAAAAAGTGTTGGCCCATCTCTAAGACTTGCGAACCAAAATAAGGCTTTTCTAAAGGGGTTGACAGGATAGGTCCAGTGCTCGCTTAGTGGCAAATGGATTCACTCTTAAATATGGGCAGGACTATGAGGAAACGTTCAGCCCTATTGCTAACATTACCACGGCTCGTCTCCTTGTTGCAATTGCTACAGCAAGGCATAGGCCTTGTAGTCGACCGGTGCGAGTACGCCGTAAGCTTACTACCGCGAGAGAAACTATGAGCTCTTAACTACCGTGCAATAAAAATATCGGCACTCCAATGCATAAATAGCTACGAGCTGCCGTAAGCGCTGTTGCACGAGCATACTACCGAGTACCACGAGTACACTAACAAGAAAGGAACTACGAGCAGAAATCAGTAGTCAGTCTTCGACTTAAATAAAGATATTGCATATAAAGAGAGAAAGAGAGAGATAGTCAATCTCTTGAGCGACCGAAAAAATGACCAAGGATGATGAAGGAGGAGAAGGAGGAGGAGTAGGAGCTAGCTTTAATTGAAGCGGAATCAAAGCGAAGAAATTCTGAGTTCATGCCACGACGATCTATATGGAAAGACAGTTTTGTTGATGCATTCCTCTTGAGAATGAAGAAGAAGAAATATCTTCTTTTGAACAGGAAAATTTGGTCACGTAGATCTTCTATTTCGCCAGAATTCATTGATTGCTCCGTACGAATTTACAATGGAAAAACTCATGTTCGTTGTAAGATTACTGAAGGAAACGTTGGTCATAAATTTTGAGAGTTTGCTTCTACACGGAAATGAAGACCTTCGAGAACAAATATTGGACCGGGAAGAAAAAGAGGGAAAAAGTGATGTCTAAGCGCATATGGCGCGAAAAGGAAATCGACTGAGAAACTTGTATGGGGCTGGCTATTCTGTAATGCCCCGATCCCTCACGAGACCGGGTCCAGATTCCATATCCCGAGGACACGAAAAATGAGAAAAAATGGACAGAGTCTTCCCTATTTATAGCACTTATCTGATAACCTGTGAACAACATAATACAACCATAATGCTATAATCCAACATTCTTATACAACCCCAACTCCAATCATCAACTTTTCCCTGTCTCCAAACCATTCGAGCCTTAGACTTAAACAAAATAAGCACACAAGCATGCAAGACCATCAAGCGATAAAGTAAATCATTAAGTTATTACAAGCCACCTACCACTAATAATTCTTACAAATCCTTAACTATACATTGCAACTCCTCATGGCAATACACATACATACAAGACCAACTACAATTACTTCCAAGATTCCTATGGTCTCCAAGGACTACCATCCAAGCCACGTAAATATTCCACATATATTCACAGGTATAAACAATTGTAACCAACACAACCAATCTCAAAAGTTCCCGAGCCTTCACTATGTCAACTCTGGAGGCACTAACCCTGAAAATGTTAGAGACGAGGGTAAGCATACCAACATGTATACTCAATGAGGGAGGGGGAAATTGGAACAGTATATCGGGGTTCGAGCAATACAACAATTTAACACAATTAACACAATAAATAAACAATGAATAACAATTCCAATACCACACTTTAAAAGGATACGATCGATAACCTTATCACTCCAAATCTTCGATCCCCGATCCATGAACCACGAACCACGAACTCAATCTCGATATGCCAGCATCCCAAACTCCAATGGGTACTCCGGATGTACCCGATACCTACGACCAAACACCCCCTGGCAATCTCTAGACCAGACGAGTAAGGGAATAGGGTACGGAGCTAGAGCAACCAACCCTGGCAAGCCCGCTACCGCCCAGAGAGGCCCATCGCATCCGCCCCGACGATAACGTTGCGCAACCATCGTTACGATAACACAAGAAGCATTAATAAAAGCAATATAACAAGGTAAGCCGATAAACACATAATCGAGGAACAACAAAAAGAGGTTGTCCTCGCACATATGGAATTATAGCTTGTTGACAACAATAGAAGCGAATAACGAGCATTAACCATTAAACTCATTCTACTAACTATAAAACTAACAAATCTCGTTAGAATATGCTAATAACATTGATAGCATGAAAACTATTTAACATATTCAATATACAATAGAGAAATGCAAATAAGATGCAACTCCCTCACCTTTAGTAAACCAAACCTGTAGGAGTCTAGCCAAGAACCCCTACAATTCAACTCCAAAGCATCAACTATTTCCAATTACCTTTACATAATAAAATCAACAAATTGCATAAGAAGTTATATATTCATTCTCAACTAAAGCTAGTTGATAATTTCATTAACTTATTCATCTCCATTTAATTCCATTAACTGACATAACTATCAAATACATTTCTTTAATCCTGCAAATGACATTAACCCTACTAGAATTCTAACAACTTAGGTAATGGACAATTCAACTTCATAAACAACAAAAGTAACTACACTTTAAACATATAATGTAATACAATTATCAAGTGCCTTTCTCCTTTTAGCACGCATTTAGTTCATTAATTCTCTCGCATATAGTTGCAATCTATAAGTAACATAACAATATAATCAAGATATACTCATATTTTAACAAGGTAGCTAAGCAACTCAAACCACGAAACTTTACTGATAAGCTAATCATACTCCCAAAGTATACTCAATCACTTAGCTAGTCCAATCGCACTTAAAAACTAGTAAACAATTTAATACTAAGTTCAAGTATCCACTAGATAGATCTCTCTTCACCAAACCACTCCATTCTACCACTCAACTCAACTTAATCACATCATTACACTCGAATTAAATACCTAACACTCAAAGGACACTCAAAGTACCGTAAGGATGCCAATTACACACTTGGCTAATCAATTCAAGTTCAATTACCAACAATCAATCTAACTTTCTTCCAAATGGCCCTTTCTATTCCATAATCACAAAACTATCCATTTATCAATAAAAACACATTATATTTACTCTAGACATTCCACAATCACCAATGAATCACGACCAAGCACTTCATAGCACACAAACTCTAACACAGCTACACCAAATGGCCTTTATACTCAATCAGCTCTTCCACAAGTTCAAATCACATTCTAGTAATTCCAAGCATTAAACTAGTCAATCTAGCACTTAGGTCACCAACTTCAAACATTAATACAAGCATTTGACCCTTAATGCAACAAAACACTATTCTAATTATTAGTAATTGAGCTATATACATCACACAAGGTACACAACTCCCACTTTAACTATACTAACTCCATATGTATACCTAATGACGCCTTTCAATGCTAAGGAATCATAATCAATAATCAACCTATCTAAGACTATCCAATATAGTTAGACACACTTAATTAGTACTCCGATCATATGACCCCTTGGTCCATTAGTTCAATTCAATGCTCATACCAAACACAAGTCACCTAACTCACAAGCTAGCTATTCCACACTTCCAATGACCCTCTATTATGTAATCTAAGGCTAAGAAAACCCATTTTTAGCGATGTTTAGCACAAAAGTCCCGAAGGCCCCATGGTCACTTTGAACCATAGCTACTCAAACCATCCCTCACACCAACACCATAAAAGCATTTTAAGCACTACCACACCTAATGAACACTAACTACATCATTCAAATTCACCCGGTCAATAATTTTACGCAAAGCTTCTTTTGAATTCAAGCCAATTCTACTAGTTTATGCAAGGTTACTCAACCTATATACATTCTAATCACTAACCTAGGTTCAATAACACTTATGGCATCATTATAAAGCATCGGCCCAAGCAATTCACTGTTAACCAACAAAATACTATTGATTTATCTAACTCTCACAAGCTACCACATCCAAACGAGCTACAATACTTGTAATCCAATTTCTCTACTCAAATCTAGTCACTTTATGATGCATTTAAATCACACGAAATCACACTTTATCCCACGTTTACTACAAAACCCCGAAATGGCCCTTTGTACGTTTGAACTACAGCTACTGAAACCGTTCATCCAATCAAAATTAGAATTGAACCACACTTACTTCCTAGCATATCTAAGGCCATACGAAAACTCAAAACTTGCCCGATCAACACTTCCTTCAACGTCCCCTTTTGTATTCAAGCCAAGTATGCAAATTTAATCCAATTCTGAGCAAACCAATCATATACAATCATTAATCTATGTTCATTAGCACCTATAGCACCTATAGAAACCATTAATTCAAGCTCATAACACAAAATCCACCAAAACCTCAAATTTTTCAAAATTTACTATTCATCATCTTCTCCAAAGCTCTAACTCCATTTTCAACCATTCAAAATGCTATCTAACAAAAAAAATGTGCTCCATGATCATAAATAAGAGTAATTTTAGCATAAACAAGCAATATCTCAACAAATCTTAAAAATAAAGTTTAGGCGCAAAACTTTCAAATACAAACATAAGATGAAATTCTTACCACGCAAGGCTAAAGAAGCTTGAAGAAGGCTTAAACATGTTCAAGAACTCAAGATTCAAGCTTGGAATAGATGGAAATGGCCAACAATAGCAATTTTAAAAGAAAAAAACACTATTCCCGTATATGGTGTTTTGGCTGATTTTTGACCTTTTCTGAGCATTATTTGATATATTTTAGGTTAAAAGAGTTTATGTTGGATCAATGGGTCAGTGGGTTGGGTTATTGGGTTAAGTAGCTTGGCTAGATGGGTCAAATGAATTCAAAAATAAAACAAAACGCAACATAAAATGCTGAATTTTTTGCTATTTAATTAAGCTCGCTAAGAATTTTTTTCCATTGTTCCCGATATACTATGCACGCAAACTCAATGAACGTATGTATCTAAAATAGCAAGTATGAAGGGAAAAATATGAAATTTAGAAAGAAAAAAAAATAAAAAATTTTAATGTTCAGGGCTTTGAGCTACTTTCTCAATTAGTTGAAAACAAAGTAAATATAATCAAGAAAAATAAAACCGAGTATTATAATTAATAAGTTAGCTAATATTAATTTTAAATAATTAATTTAACTATTATTTGAATATTTTGAGAAATTATGAAATAGTGCTAAAAATGAATTAATTCGTTAGGGTAAACACATAATTCTATGCTAGCATTCAAGATATAACCTAATTAAATGTATTATTTTCTATATGCCGGGTTTGGCGTATCACATCCTTCACCCCTTAAAACAATTGCGTCCTCGCAATTCCTTGTTCTTAGAAGAATCCCACATCAACTGTGATAACTCGTTCCAGATGAATAAGATGAACTCCAAGAAAATACCTACGGAAATCCCGATTAAGAATGTCAAGTAAAGGTTTCGAATAAGAATTCCAATCCAGAAGTCTGAATAAGAATCCCTCCGATTATGGACACCATATAAAAACCCCCAATATGCTTGTTATATAAGAAGTCCAGAGAAAATACGAAATTAATTCCAAGCAAGAATTCTGAAGGAGGTCCTTCATATATAAATGCCGGGATAGAATGCCAAGAAGAACTGCCAAAGAAATACTTCAAACAAGATCCCCGAAATAGAAATCCCAAAGAAGACCATTCATAAATAATTGCTGATTAAGGACGTCATCAAATTCCAATAAGCATACAAAAGAAAACCTGAATAAGAATTCCCAGAGTCTACTCCAAATGCCGAGTATGAACACACAAGAAAAATACCAATTATGAACCCCCATAAGCATTTGATCTATTGTTCCCTCATCCCATTGGTCCACTTCTTCAAGTAAGCTACAACTGCTCTTCTCTTTATAGGGAAGGATGTTTACTTACTATTTTCAAGGGTAATGCATGTATGCAGTGGGTTTCACAAAAAGATTAACACTTAATAATTAATACATATGTAACCAAGGCAAGTGAACAACTAAGAAATTACTTAGATGCATAATTATTCGTATAAATAAACATATCACCTAGGGTTCACTTATTGCACGAAAAGGTCACATAAATGCGTACAAAGTCACATAATACACATATCACATATTTAGATGCACATATAACCACACAACTATACATATGCATCTTCATCACATTGGCATAGTGAATCACATAAGTACACATTTTCATGTAAAATACCCAAGACTCTCATACAAGCACACACCTAATAAAAACATACTTCACTTGCACGCACTCGAGGGTTACTAACCAACAGACCGAGGACCCTGTCCTGGCTGAGAGCTAACTAAGCTCTGATACCATATGTAACGTCCCGATCCCTCATGAGACATGGTCTCGATTCCATATCTCGAGGTCACGAAAAATGAGAAAAAACGGAGGGAGTCTCCCCTATTTATAGGACTTATCTGATAACCTGTGAACAACATAATATAACCACAATGCTATAATCCAACATTCTCATACAACCCCAACTCCAATCATCAACTTTTCCTTGTCTCCAGGCCATCTGAGTCTTAGACTTAAACAAAATAAGCACACAAGCATGCAAGACCATCAAGCGATAAAGTAAATGATTAAGTTATTACAAGCCACCTACCACTAATAATTCTTACAAGTCCTTAACTGTACATTGAAACTCCTTATGGCAATACACATACATACAAGACCAACTATAATTACTTCTAAGATTCCTATGGCCTCCAAGGACTACCATCCAAGCCACGCAACTATTCCACATAGATTCACAGGTATAAACAATTGAAGCCAACACAACCAATCTCAAAAGTTCCCGAGCTTTCACTATGTCAACTTTGGAGGCACTAGGGTAAGCATACCAACATGTATACTCAGTGAGGGAAGGGGAAACGGGAACAATAAATCGGGGTTCGTGCAATGCAGCAATTTAACACAATTAACACAATAAATAAACAATGAATAACAATTCCTATATCACACTTTAAAAGGATACGATTGATAACCCTTATCACTCCAAATCTTTGATCCCCGATCCACGAACCACAAACCATGAACTCAATCTCGATATGCAGGCATCCCAAACTCCAATGGGTACTCCAGATCTGCCTGATACCTACGACCCAACAACCACTGGCAATCTCTAGAGCAGGAAAGTAAGGGAATAGGGTACGGAGCTAGACCAACCAACCCTGGCAAGCCCGTTGCCTCCCAAAGAGGCCCATCATATCCGCCTTGACAATAAGGTTGTGCAACCATCGTTTCGATAACACAAGAAGCATTAATAAAAACAATATAACAAGGTAAGCCGATAAACACATAATCGAGGAATAACAAAAAGAGGTTGTCCCCAAACATAAGGAATTATAACCAGTTGACAATAATAGAAGCGAAATAACGAGCATTAACCATTAAACTCATTCTACTAACTATAAAACTAACAAATCTCGTTAGAATATGCTAATAACATTGATAGCATGAAAACTATTTAACATATTCAATATACAATAGAGAAATGCAAATAAGATGCAACTCTCTCACCTTTAGTAAACCAAACCTGTAGGAGTCTAGCCAAGAACCCCTACAATTCAACTCCAAAGCATCAACTATTTCCAATTACCTTTACATAATAAAATCAACTAATTGCATAAGAAGTTATATATTCATTCTCAACTAAAGCTAGTTGATAATTTCATTAACTTATTCATCTCCATTTAATTCCATTAACTGACATAACTATCAAATACATTTCTTTAATCCTGCAAATGACATTAACCATACTAGAATTCTAACAACTTAGGCAATGGACAATTCAACTTCATAAACAACAAAATTAACTACACTTTAAACATATAATGTAATACAATTATCAAGTGCCTTTCACCTTTTAGCATGCATTTAGTTAATTAATTCTCTCGCATATAGTTACAATCTATAAGTAACATAACAATATAATCAAGATATACTCACATTTTAACAAGGTAGCTAAGCAACTCAAACCACGAAACTTTACCGATAAGCTAATCATACTCCCAAAGTACACTCAATCACTTAGCTAGTCCAATCACACTTAAAAACTAGTAAACTATTTAATACTAAGTTCAAGTATCCACCTAGATAGATCTCTCTTGACCAAACCACTCCATTCCACCACTCAACTCAACTTAATCACATCATTACACTCGAATTAAATACCTAACACTCAAAGGACACTCAAAGTACCCAAAGGACACCAATTACACACTCGGCTAATCAATTCAAGTTCAATTATCAACAATCAATCTAACTTTCTTCCAAATGGCCCTCTACAATCCATAATCATAAAACTATCCATTTATTAAAGAAAACAAATTATATTCACTCTAGACACTCCACATTCACCAATGAATCACGGCTAAGCACTTCATAGAATACAAACTCTCACACGGCTTAAAGTACACCAAATGGCCTTTATACTCAATCAGCTCTTCCACAAGTTCAAATCATATTCTAGTAATTCCAAGCATTAAACTAGTCAATCTAGCACTTAGGTCACCAACTTTAAACATTAAGACAAGCATTTGACCCTTAATGCAACAAAACTCTATTCCAATTATTAGTAATTGAGCTATATACATCACACAAGGTACACAACTCCCACTCTAACTGTACTAACTCCATATGTATACCTAATGACGCCTTTCAATGCTAACGAATCATATTTTAACCCACAATTATCATTTAACTCCGAAATGCCCCAATGTCCATTTGAACTACAACTACTAAACCTGATTGCCAAATCAATGTCATAAACGCATCATAATCGATAATCAACCTATCTAAGACTATCCAATACAGTTAGACACACTTAATCAGTACTCCGTTTATATGACCCCTTGGTTCATTAGTTCAATTCAATGCTCATACCAAACACAAGTCACTTAACTCACAAGCTAGCTATTCCACACTTCCAATGACTCACTATGATGCAATCTTGGGCTAAGAAAACCCATTTTTAGCGATGTCTAGCACAAAAGTCCCAAAGGCCCCTTGGTAACTTTGAACCTTAGCTACTCAAACCATTCCTCAACCAAACACCATAAAAGCATTTTAAGCACTACCACACCTAATGAACACTAACTACATCATTCAAATTCACCCGGTCAATAATTTTACGCAAAGCTTCTTTTGAATTCAAGCCAATTCTATTAGTTTATGCAAGGTTACTCAACCTATATACATTCTAATCACTAACCTAGGTTCAATAACACTTATGGCATCATTATAAAGCATCAGCCCAAGCAATTCACCGTTAACCAACAAAATACTATTGATTTATCTAACTCTCACAAGCTACCACATCCAAACGAGCTACAATACTTGAAATCCAATTTCTCTACTCAAATCTAGTCACTTTATGATGCATTTAAATCACACGAAACCACACTTTATCCCACGTTTACTACAAAACCCCGAAATGGCCCTTTGTACGTTTGAACTACAGCTACTGAAACTGTTCATCCAATCAAGATTATAATTGCACCACACTTACTTCCTAGCATATCTAAGGCCATACGAAAACTCAAAACTTGCTCGGTCAACACTTCCTTCAACGTCCCCTTTTGTAATCAAGCCAAGTATGCAAATTTAATCCAATTCCGAGCAAACCAATCATATACAATCATTAATCTATGTTCATTAGCACCTATAGCACCTATAGAAACCATTAATTCAAGCTCATAACACAAAATCCACCAAAACCTCGAAATTTTCAAAATTTACTATTCATCATCTTCTCTAAAGCTCTAACTCTATTTTCAACCATTCAAAATGCTATCTAACAAAAAAAATGTGCTCCATGATCATAAATATGAGTAATTTAAGCAGAACAAGAATAACCAAGCAATATCTCAACAAATCTTAAAAATAAAGTTTAGGTGCAAAACTTTCAAACACAAACATAAGATGAAATTCTTACCACGCAAGGCTAAAGAAGCTTGAAGAAGGCTTAAACATGTTCAAGAACTCAAGATTAAATCTTAGAATAGATGGAAATGGCCAACTATAGCAATTTTAAAAGAAAAAAAATACTATTCTCGTATATGGTGTTTTGGCTGATTTTTGACCTTTTCTGAGCATTTTTTGAGATATTTTAGGTTAAAAGAGTTTATGTTGTGTCAATGGGTCAGTGGGTTGGGTTATTGGGTCAAGTAGCTTGGATAGATGGGTCAAATGAATTCAAAAATAAAACAAATTGCAAAACTAAAATGCTGAATTTTTTGCTATTTAATTAAGCTCGCTAACAAATTTTTTTCAATTGTTCCCAATATGCTATGCACGCAAACTCAATGAACGTATGCATTTAAAATAGCAAGTATGAAGGGGAAAATATGAAATTCAGAAAGAAAAAAAAATCAGAAAATTTTAATGTTCAGGGTTTTGAGCTACTTTTTCAATTAGTTGTTAAATATAGTCAAGAAAAATAAAACCGAGTATTATAATTAATAAGTTAGCTAATATTAATTTTAAATAATTAATTTAACTATTATTTGAATATTTTGAGAAATTACGAAATAGTGCTAAAAATGAATGAATTCATTAAGGTAAACACATAATTCTATGCTAGCATTCAAGATATAACCTAATTAAATGTATTATTTTCTATATGCCGGGTTCGGCGTATCACATCCTTCACCTCCTAAAACAATTGCGTCCTCACAATTCCTTGTTCTTAGAAGAATCCCACATCAACTGTGATAACTCGTTCCAGATGAATAAGATAAACTCCAAGAAAAAACCTACGGAAATCCCAATTAAGAATGCCAAGTAAAGGTTCCGAATAAGAATTCCAATCCAGAAGTCTGAATAAGAATCCCTCCGATTATGGACACCATATAAGAATCCCCAATAGGCTTGTTATATAAGAAGTCCAGAGAAAATACGAAATTAATTCCAAGCAAGAATTCTGAAGGAGGTCCTTCATAAATAAATGCTGAGATAGAATGCGAAGAAGAACTGCCAAAGAAATACTTCAAACAAGATCCCCGAAATAGAAATCCCAAAGAAGACCATTCATAAATAATTGCTGATTAAGGACGTCATCAAATTCCAATAAGCATACAAAAGAAAACCTGAATAAGAATTCCCAGAGTCTACTCCAAATGCCAAGTACGAACACACAAGAAAAATACCAATTATGAACCCCCACAAGCATTTGATCAATTGTTCCCTTATCCCATTGGTCCACTTCTTCAAGTAAGCTGCAACTGATCTTCTCTTTATAGGGAAGGATGTTTACTTACTATTTTCAAGGGTAATGCATGTATGCAGTGGGTTTCACATAAGATTAACACTTAATAATTAATACTATATGTAACCAAGGCAAGTGAACAACTAAGAAATTACTTAGATACATAATTATTCGTATAAATAAACATATCACCTAGGGTTCACTTATTGCACGCAAAGGTCACATAAATGCGTACAAAGTCATATAATACACATATCACATATTTAGATACACATATAACCACACAACTGTACATATGCACCTTCATCACATTGGCACAGTGAATCATATAAGCACGCATTTCATGTAAAACACCCAAAACTCTCATACAAGCACACACCTAATAAAAACACACTTCACATGCACGCACTCGAGGGTTACTAACCAACAGACCGAGGACCTTGTCCTGGCTGAGAGCTAACTAAGCTCTGATACCATATGTAACGTCCTGATCCCTCACGAGACAGGGTCTCGATTCCATATCTCGAGGTCACGAAAAATGAGAAAAAACGGAGGGAGTCTCCCTTATTTATAGGACTTATCTGATAACCTGTGAACAACATAATACAACCATAATGCTATAATCCAATATTCTCATACAACCCCAAATCCAATCATCAACTTTTCCTTGTCTCCAGGCCATCTGAGTCTTAGACTTAAACAAAATAAGCACACAAGCATGCAAGACCATCAAGCGATAAAGTAAATGATTAAGTTATTACAAGCCACCTACCACTAATAATTCTTACAAGTCCTTAACTGTACATTGAAACTCCTCATGGCAATACACATACATACAAGACCAACTACAATTACTTCCAAGATTCCTATGGCCTCCAAGGACTACCATCCAAGCCACGCAACTATACCACATAGATTCATAGGTATAAACAATTGAAGCCAACACAACCAATCTCAAAAGTTCCCGAGCTTTCACTATGTCAACTCTAGAGGCACTAGGGTGAGCATACCAACATGTATACTTAGTGAGGGAAGGGGAAACGGGAACAATAAACCGGGGTTCGTGCAATGCAGCAATTTAACACAATTAACACAATAAATAAACAATGAATAACAATTCCAATACCACACTTTAAAAAGATACGATCGATAACCCTTATCACTCCAAATCTTTGATCCCCGATCCACGAACCACGAACCACGAACCACGAACTCAATCTCGATATGCAGGCATCCCAAACTCCAATGGGTACTCCAGATGTGCCCGATACCTACGACTGAGCACCCCCTGGCAATCTCTAGAGCAGGCAAGTAAGGGAATAGGGTACAGAGCTAGACCAACCAACCCTGGCAAGCCCGTTGCCTCCCAGAGAGGCCCATCGCATCCGCACCGACAATAAGGTTGTGCAACTATCGTTTCGATAACAGAAGAAGCATTAATAAAAACAATATAACAAGGTAAGACGATAAACACATAATCGAGGAATAGCAAAAAAAGGTTGTCCCCGAACATAAGGAATTATAACCAGTTGACAATAATAGAAGCGAAATAACGAGCATTAACCATTAAACTCATTCTACTAACTGTAAAACTAACAAATCTCGTTAGAATACGCTAATAACATTGATAGCATGAAAACTATTTAACATATTCAATATACAATAGAGAAATGCAAATAAGATGCAACTCTCTCACCTTTAGTAAACCAAACCTGTAGGAGTCTAGCCAAGAACCCCTACAATTCAACTCCAAAGCATCAACTATTTCCAATTACCTTTACATAATAAAATCAACTAATTGCATAAGAAGTTATATATTCATTCTCAACTAAAGCTAGTTGATAATTTCATTAACTTATTCATCTCCATTTAATTCCATTAACTGACATAACTATCAAATACATTTCTTTAATCCTGCAAATGACATTAACCATACTAGAATTCTAACAACTTAGGCAATGGACAATTCAACTTCATAAACAACAAAATTAACTACACTTTAAACATATAATGTAATACAATTATCAAGTGCCTTTCACCTTTTAGCATGCATTTAGTTAATTAATTCTCTCGCATATAGTTACAATCTATAAGTAACGTAACAATATAATCAAGATATACTCACATTTTAACAAGGTAGCTAAGCAACTCAAACCACGAAACTTTACCGATAAGCTAATCATACTCCCAAAGTACACTCAATCACTTAGCTAGTCCAATCGCACTTAAAAACTAGTAAACTATTTAATACTAAGTTCAAGTATTCACCTAGATAGATCTCTCTTGACCAAACCACTCCATTCCACCACTCGACTCAACTTAATCACATCATTACACTCGAATTAAATACCTAACACTCAAAGGACACTCAAAGTACCCAAAGGACACCAATTACACACTTGGCTAATCAATTCAAGTTCAATTACCAACAATCAATCTAAGTTTCTTCCAAATGGCCCTTTACATTCCATAATCACAAAACTATCCATTTATCAATGAAAACACATTATATTCACTCTAGACACTCCACAATCACCAATGAATCACGTCCAAGCACTTCATAGCATGCAAACTCTCACACGTCTTAAAGTACACCAAATGGCCTTTATACTCAATCAGCTCTTCCACAAGTTCAAATCACATTCTAGTAATTCCAAGCATTAAACTAGTCAATCTAGCACTTAGGTCACCAACTTCAAACATTAAGACAAGCATTTGACCCTTAATGCTACAAAACTTTATTCCAATTATTAGTAATTGAGCTATATATGTAACGCCCCGATCCCACACGAGACCAGGGTCCCGACCCCAAACCCTAGGCACGAAAATTTAGGAGAAACGGATGGAGTCTCCCCTGTTTATAGGACAATCCAAAACCTGTAAACAATATTTATAACCACCAAACTATGAACTAACTCTATTCACCCAAGCAAGCATGCACGGCCAATAAACAATAACAGAGTCCATTAAGCTATTACAGGCCACCTACAAATCAAATACAAACAAGATCCAATACGATTACAAGCTGAGTTTCTATAGTTCCAATCAAATTACAATTCAAACCACTTTACTAATTCACATGGATTCGCAGGTACTAATAATAGAAGCCAACACAACCAAATAGGGTAACTCTCAAACTTTCCCTATATCACCTTACGAAGGTGCTGAACCTGAAAGATGTTAGAAACGAGGGTGAGTATACGACTGGTATACTCAGTGAGGGAGGTGATGCAGCAAACTGGGAAAATGCTTTCATGAGATGCAACAAAGATAATAACATTAATATCACAAATAAACAAGCTAATTAAACAAGTATTTAACTACATATAAAAAGGATACGGTTCCACTTTGTCTTCAATCTCGAACCACGAGCCACTATCATCACGCAAGTGCCGGCATACCCTTACTCTAACATGTTGGGATACTCCGGATGTAACCCGATCCTACGACTCTTTCTCCCGGGTAGGTCCATGCCCAGCAGGTAAACCACGCCTCTGGGTAGTGGAGTATGCCTCAGCAAGAAGGGAATAAGCACCATGGTAGTCAGGGAGCACAGCAAGCCCGATGCCGCCCGTGTTTCTTGACGCTACCATGTCCGAAAAGGTTGCACAATCCCGAGACAAGTCACAAATATTCAAGATATCACATATCAAGTAAGAGGGTCGACAAAGTAGGCCGCCCTCGCATATATGCACAATATAAGTTCACAATAGCACGAAAATAGCTTTAAAGTCCCAAAAGAAGCAATCAACATGAATAATTCCCATGAGCTACTCAAATAGCTTAATTATATCTTAGATATTCAATACAAGACAAGACAACTCCACAATAAGTTCCAAATGCAACAAAAATGGCTAAAAACTACTTTTCCCTTTTCTTTAACCAAGATTTCTTTCTCCTATGCGTGTTCCAAGGTTTCCAAATCATATCCTAATCTTTCTATATTCTTAATTAAGCCCAAAGACACCTATTAGAATCATAAAAACACATTTTAGAAGCAAAAGTTCGGGAAGGCCTCGAACGGGTTTGAACTACAACTATACTAACCGGATCCCATTTTCGCTTAACGAAAGCACCAAATGTGCTTCCTTAGCCCAAGGATACCCGAATCATAGCCCAAACTTGCCCGGATTGCTCGACGAGAAAAGTCCCCTTTTTAAAGTCGACTATTTACGCAATTTAGCTCGGTTTTGGTTGATTCAACCTCACATGGCTTTTCAACTAGCTTCACTAGGGCCTAGAGCATCTAATTGAAGTCTCAATTCAAGCTAATTAGCAATTTTTATTCAAACCCTAAAATGTGCACTATTCATCATCTCTTTTGTTCAATCTCAACTTTCAACCATAAACATTGATAATAAGCTTCAAAAGTTAACTCTATAGCATCTATTAAGCATATAACAAGTATTAGAGCTATAATCAACAATTTAAGAAATTCATAAAAGATGCATAAACTTTAACTTCACAAAAAAATGAACTCCCTCACCTTGGTTATGTTAGGAAAGGCTGAAATTTAGCTAGAAATTACTCTAATGTTTGCTAAAATAGCTGAAATTGGAAGATGGATCAAGCCCTAGCTCTCAAAGAGGTCCACAGTTTCTTGCTGCTTCTCACGGTTCTATTCTTTTGTTTTTGCTATCTTTGACCTTTTGCATTGCTTTGTTAACATATAACATAAGTATATAAGGTTATTTAATTGGCTAAAAGTCTATCTTGGTTCACGGTTTGGTTGCTGATGTCCAAATTCATTTTCATTTTTTTTTTCTTTGGTTAAGTTTGGCTTATGTTTCTTTGGCTAAGTATATATGTAAACTAAATAAATGACTAAGGTAACTAATAGATTGGCTTATTAAAATACAATTGGGCTAGATTAACTTAGGTAGAACCAATAGAAAGACTATAGATCCAAAATAATAAAATATTACTATTCACTTAGGGACACTAAAAACATTTATTATTATTATTATTTTTTTGTGCTTGGGACATGATATGCACATTCTAACAAGGAACACATATATTATAATTAAAGTATAACATAGGAAAAAAATAATTTTTGAAAAATAAAATAATTTAAAATTTTTCCCAGGCTCACGTAAACATAAATTTTTAAGCATATAAAAGTCAAGTAAAGGTAATTATGCACATAAATAATTAAATAGAATAAATGAGAACTCCCTCTGGACCCGGGCATCACAATAAAAATTAATAAAATAGTTATTCTAGGTAACTCATTTAGATATAAATTAAATAACGGACTTATTAAAAATAATGAAATGGCTCGTTTAGTTCCGAGCTCAGGCTTCTTATTCGAACAATAAAATGAACTAATTAAAAGACATATAAAATAATTAAAATAGTGAAGTAAATATCTTGGGTTAGTCATCTAAATATAATTAAATAAATACAAATAGTTAAAACATAAATAAAATAATCAATTAATTACTTTTTATAATTCAAATTAATGTAATTTAATTATATGTAATTGATATTACTAATAAAATAATTATTTTACCAAGGCAATTGCTTCATTTAAATTTATTAAATATTGTTTGCACGTATTTTAAGAATTACGAAAATAGTGTAAATAAATGAATAAATTAACATAAACATGTAATTATAACCAAACATTTAAAGTAAACACATAATTACATGCAAGTAGGTACTATTCGCTACATGCTGGGTCTGGGTGTCACCTTCTCCCCTCCTTCAAACAATTGCGTCCTCGCAATTACTTCTACTCAAAAGATTCTTCAGTAGTTGTAGAGTCGATCCTGAAATTAGAGAAGCATGATACGCAGAATACTTGCAAGAATACTCACAATAATATTACCAAGACGTCCAGTAAGAATACCAGAAGAATTCCACTGACGAAATTCCAAGCAAGGTAGCCAAATAAAGGCTCCTACAAAAATACTCGTTGGAAAAACAATAAGAAAATACCTAGAGAAAACCCGTAGAAATATGCTAAGTAGGAATCACAAGGAGCCCACCAAAGAAAAACGCCGGATACTATCAAATAAAAATTCCAAACCATAGCTCCAAATGCAATCACTGAAGAAAATACCCAACGATAATTCCAAAGAAATATCGAATAAGAAGGGCCAAAAGAATCCTGATAGCTGAGTTCCATTTTCCAATACCATAGCTGAATACACACGAAGAGTTCCGAGAAGAATACCCAATATAAATTTCCAAGTATGTATAACAAGGCCCCAATAGATATCTTGATTAATCGCCACCTCTCTCGCTGTCCTATATCTCTAGAGATCCGCTGTTGACCTTCTCTTGATAGGGGATAGTTTACTTACCAGTTCAAAGATAATTATATGTATGCATGCAATGGAAAGTATATAAAGTACATATATTAGCAAATTTACTATATAGAAGTGCACATAACCACATATTTACTTGTCTAACACATTTATCAAATTTCACATAAGCAATTTACATAGAAACATATTTCCATTCAAGTTACACATAACCACATAACTATACATATCACACATAATCTTCCTATGTCACACAATTCTAACACATAAAACACGTTTTCACTCAAGCAAACACAAGTCCACGTGCAAGCACATTCCTAATCAAAACACACTACACATGCACGCACTCGAGGTTCATTACCCAACAGACCGAGGACCCTGTCCCGGCTGTGAGCTGCTAAGCTCTGATACCACCTCTGCAACGCCCTGTTCCCTCACGAGACCAGGGTCCTGACCCCAAACCCTAGGCACGAAAATTTAGGAGAAACGGACAGAGTCTCCCCTGTTTATAGGACAATCCAAAACCTGTAAACAATATTTATAACCACCAAACTATGAACTAACTCTATTCACCCAAGCAAGCATGCACGACCAATAAACAATAACAGAGTCCATTAAGCTATTATAGGCTACCTACAAATCAAATACAAACAAGATCCAATACAATTACAAGACGAGTTTCTATAGTTCCAATCAAATTACAATTCAAACCACTTCACTAATTCACATGGATTCGCATGTACTAATAATAGAAGCCAACAATACCAAATAGGGTAACTCTCGAGCTTTCCCTGTATCACCTTGCGAAGGTGCTGAACCTGAAAGATGTTAGAAACGAGGGTGAGTATAATACTGGTATACTCAGTGAGGGAGGTGATGCAGCAAACCGGGAAAATGCTTTCATGAGATGCAACAAAGATAATAACATTAATATCACAAATAAACAAGCTAATTAAACAAGTATTTAACTACATATAAAAAGGATACGGTTCCACTTTGTCTTCAATCTCGAACCACGAGCCACGATCATCACGCAAGTGCTGGCAAACCCTTACTCCAACATGTTGGGATACTCCGGATGTATCCCGATCCTATGACCCTTTCTCCTGAGGTAGGTCCATGCCCAGTAGGTGAACCACGCCTCTGGGGTAGTGGAGTATGCCTCAACGAGAAGGGTATAGGCACCATGGTAGTCGAGGGAGCACGACAAGCCCGATGCCGCCCGTGTTTCTCGAAGCTACCATGTCCGAAAAGGTTGCACAACCCTGAGACAAGTCACAAACATTCAAGATATCACATATCACGTAAGAGGGTCGACAAAGTAGACCGCCCTCACATATATACACAATATAAGTTCACAATAGCACGAAAATAGCTTTAAAGTCCCAAAAGAAGCAATCAACATGAATAATTCCCATGAGCTACTCAAATAGCTTAATTATATCTTAGATATTCAATACAAGACAAGACAACTCCATAATAAGTTCCAAATGCAACAAAAATGGCAA
Source organism: Ehretia macrophylla (assembly GCA_037974665.1). Lineage (NCBI taxonomy): Eukaryota > Viridiplantae > Streptophyta > Magnoliopsida > Boraginales > Ehretiaceae > Ehretia > Ehretia macrophylla. The sequence continues at coordinate 71,911,869 of CM075770.1, forward strand.
AAAACTACTTTTCCCCATTCTTTAACCAAGATTTCTTTCTCCTATGCATGTTCCAAGGTTTCCAAATCATATCCTAATCTTTCTATATTCTTAATTAAGCCCAAAGACACCTATTAGAATTATAAAACTCATTTTAGAAGCAAAAGTTCGGGAAGACCCCGAACGGGTTTGTACTACAATTATACTAACCGGACCCCATTTTCGCGTAAGGAAAACACCAAATGTGCTTCCTTAGCTCAAGGATACCCGAATCATAGCCCAAACTTTCCCGGATTGCTCGACGAGAAAAGTCCCCTTTTTAAAGTCGACTATTTACGCAATTTAGCTCGCTTTTGCTTGATTCAACCTCATGTGATTTTTAAACTAGCTTCACTACGGCTTAAAGCATCTAATTGAAGTCTCAATTCAAGCTAATTAGCAATTTTTATTCAAACCCTAAAACGTGCACTATTCATCATCTCTTTTGTTCAATCTTAACTTTCAACCATAAACATTGATAATAAGCTTCAAAAGTTAACTCTATAGCATCTATTAAGCATATAATAAGCATTCATAACAAGTATTAGAGCTATAATCAACAATTTAAAAAATTCATAAAAGAGGCATAAACTTTAACTTCACAAAAAAATGAACTCCCTCACCTTGGTTATGCTAGGAAAGGCTGAAATTTAGCTAGAAATTACTCTAATGTTTGCTAAAATAGCTGAAATTGGAAGATGGATCAAGCCCTAGCTCTCAAAGAGGTCCACGGTTTCTTGCTGCTTCTCACGGTTCTATTCTTTTGTTTTTGCTATCTTTGACTTTTTGCTTTGCTTTGTTAACATATAACATAAGTATATAAGGTTATTTAATTGGCTAAAAGTCTATCTTGGTTCACGGTTTGGTTGCTGATGTCCAAATTCATTTTCATTTTTTTTTCTTTGGTTAAGTTTGGCTTATGTCTCTTTGGCTAAGTATATATGTAAACTAAATAAATGACTAAGGTAACTAATAGATTGGCTTATTAAAATACAATTGGGCTAGATTAACTTAGGTGGAACTAACAGAAATACTATAGATCCAAAATAATAAAATATTACTATTCACTCAGGGATACTAAAAACATTTATTATTATTATTTTTTTTTGTGCTCGGGACATGATATGCACATTCTAACAAGGAACAAATATATTATAATTAAAGTATAACATAGGAAAAAAAATAATTTTTGAAAAATAAAATAATTTAAAATTTGTCCTGGGCTCACGTAAACATAAAATTTTAAGCATATAAAGTAAATAAAAGTCAAGTAAAGGTAATTATGCACATAAATAATTAAATAGAATAAATTAGAACTCCCTCTGGACCCGGGCATCACAATAACAATTAATAAAATAGTTATTCTAGGTAACTCATTTAGATATAAATTAAATAACAGACTTATTAAAAATAATGAAATGGCTCGTTTAGTTCCGGGCTCGGGCTTCTTATTCGAACAATAAAATGAACTAATTAAAAGACATATAAAATAATTAAAATAGTAAAGTAAATATCCTGGGTTAGTCATCTAAATAAAATTAAATAAATACAAATAGTTAAAACATAAATAAAACAATCAATTAATTACTTTTTGTAATTCAAATTAATGTAATTTAATTATATGTAATTGATATTACTAATAAAATAATTATTTTACCAAGGCAATTGCTTCATTTAAATTTACTAAATATTATTTGCACGTATTTTAAGAAATACGAAAATAGTGTAAATAAATGAATAAATTAACATAAGAATGTAATTATAACCAAACATTTAAAGTAAACACATAATTACATGGAAGTAGGTACTATTCACTACATGCTGGGTCTGGGTGTCACAATATACATCACACAAGGTACACAACTCCCACTCTAACTATACTAACTCCATATGTATACCTAATGACACCTTTCAATGCTAAGGAATCATATTTTAACCCACAATTATCATTTAACTCCGAAATGCCCCAATGTCCATTTGAACTACAACTACTAAACCCGATTGCCAAATCAATGTCATAAACGCATCATAATCAATAATCAACCTATCTAAGACTATCCAATACAGTTAAACACACTTAATCAGTACTCCGTTTATATGACCTCTTGGTTCATTAGTTCAATTCAATGCTCATACCAAACACAAGTCACCTAACTCACAAGCTAGCTATTCCACACTTCCAATGACCTTCTATGATGCAATCTAAGGCTAAGAAAACCCGTTTTTAGCGATGTCTAGCACAAAAGTCCCAAAGGCCCCGTGGTAACTTTGAACCATAGCTACTCAAACCATCCCTCAAACCAACACCATAAAAGCATTTTAAGCACTACCACACCTAATGAACAATAACTACATCATTCAAATTCACCCAGTCAATAATTTTACACAAAGCATCTTTTGAATTCAAGCTAATTCTACTCGTTTATGCAAGGTTACTCAACCTATATACATTCTAATCACTAACCTAGGTTCAATAACACTTATGACATCTTTATAAAGCATCGGCCCAAGCAATTCACCGTTAACCAACAAAATACTATTGATTTATCTAACTCTCACAAGCTACCAGATCCAAACGAGTTACAATACTTGAAATCCAATTTCTCTACTCAAATCTAGTCACTTTATGATGCATTTAAATCACACGAAACCACACTTTAACCCACGTTTACTACAAAATCCCGAAATGGCCCTTTGTCCGTTTGAACTACAGCTACTTAAACCGTTCATCCAATCAAGATTAGAATTGTACCACACTTAGTTCCTAGCATATCTAAGGCCATACGAACACTCAAAACTTGTCCGATCAACTCTTCGTTCAACGTCCCTTTTTGGAATCAGGCCAATTATGCAAATTTAATCCAATTCTGAGCAAACCAATCTTATACAATCATTAATCTATGGTCATTAGCACCTATAGCACCTATAGAAACCATTAATTCAAGCTCATAACACAAAATCCACCAAAACCCCAAAATTTTTGAAATTTACTATTCATCATATTCTCCAAAGCTCTAACTCCATTTTCAACTATTCAAAATGCTATCTAACTACAAAAGTGTGCTGTATGATCATAAATAAGAGTAATTTAAGCATAAACAAGGATAACTAAGCAATATCTCAACAAATCTTAAAAATAAAGTTTATGTGCAAAACTTTCAAACACAAAAATAAGATAAAATTCTTACCAAACAAGGCTAAAGAGGCTTGAAGAAGGCTTAAATATGTTCAAGAACTCAAGATTCAAGCTTGGAATGGATGGAAATGGCCAACTATAACAAGTTTGCAAGAAAAAAATACTATTCCCGTATATGGTATTTTGGCTTATTTTTTACCCTTTTTGAGCATTTTTTGAGAGATTTTAGGTTAAAAGTGTTTATGTTGGGTCAATGGGTTGGGTTATTGGGTCAAGTGGCTTGACTAGATGGGTCAAATGAATTCAAAAATAAAACAAAATGCAAAACTAAAATGCTGAATTTTTTACTATTTAATTAAGCTCGCTAACAAAATTTTTTCCATTGTTCCCGACATGCAATGCACGCAAACTCAATGAACATATGCATCTAAAATAGCAAGTATGAGGTGAAAAATATGAAATTCAGAAGAAAAAAAACCAAAAAATTTTAATGTTCAGGGCTTTGAGCTACTTTCTCAATTAATTGAAAACAAAGTAAATATAGTAAAGAAAATGAAACCGAGTATTATAATTAATAAGTTAGCTAATATTAATTTTAAATAATTAATTTAACTAGTATTTGAATATTTTGAAAAATTATGAAATAGTGCTAAAAATGAATGAATTCATTAAGGTAAACACATAATTATAAGCTAACATTCAAGATAAAACCTAATTAAATGTATTATTTTCTATATGCCGGGTTCGGCGTGTGACACCCCAAACCCAGCACTTCATTAATTGCATTTATTAAATGGTTAACTTAGATGTAATTTAGCTAATTACTTCATTTTTTTTTATATTTTCATAAATTCAACTGTTTCTTTTCATGCATTTTATATTTTTATAAAATACTACATATTTTTAGGGGACTATAGCCCCTGACCGTGCGTGCATTTCATATCGGGATCAACAGGAAAAAATTCGCGAAATGTCTGATGAATAGTACCAGCGGGATTTTTTCAGATTTTTGGCATTTGTTTTGCTGAAATTTGATCACCCAAATGACCCTTTCGCCCTTACTAAAATGCCTTAATTATTTGACCTACCATTTGACCTTCTCATGAGAATAATATAAGCCAAGAACAAAAAAAAAAAGAGTCAAAAAAATGGCCAAAATATAGTTACGGGAATAGTAACTTTTTCTTGCAAAATTGCTATAGTTGGTCATTTCCATCCATTCAAAGCTTGAATCTTGAGTTATTGAACATGTTTACACCTTCTTCAAGCTTCTCTAGCCTTGTGTGGTAAGAATTTCATTTTATTTTTGTATTTAAAAATTTTGCACCTAAACTTTATTTTTTTTTGGGATTTATTGAGATATTACTCGGTTATGCTTGTTTATGCTTAAATTACTCTTATTAATGATCATAGAGCATACTTTTGTGGTTAGATAGCATTTTGAATGGTTGAAAATGGAGTTGGAGCTTTGAGGAAGATGATGAATAGTAAAATTTCTAGGGTTCCAAAAATTTGTGCAATTTAATTTGATTCAATGCTTCTAGTAGTTGCTAATTAGGTCCTTGAGCATGGAAAAAATGTTAGTTGCACTTGCCATGTACAAAATTTGAATAATTTGATCAAATTAAGCTACTTTAATAAGGGGTTTCGGGGTTAACTCAAATCCGGGCACGTTTTGAGGTTATGGCTAGTCTTTTTTAAGTATTGAAACTTTAGAAATGCTTTCGTTTCGCTTGTTTGGGTTCTGAAATTGGTACTTGTAGTGTAAACCCACAAAGAGGTATTTTTGGTGTTTTCGTGTACTTGTGCTCTAGGTTATGATTTGGAGGTTCTAAATAAGGTATTTAGGTATCCTTAGATTGGTAGAATGGTTAGCTAGCTTAACTTGATCATTGAATTCCGATAGGAAGCTAAATAACCTAGTTGAACAAAGGGGAAATGAATGAATTAGTTGCTTTAGTACTTGTATTGCTTTGTTGTTGCTCTTAGAGTGTCTAAATGTTATTCTAAGGTATGTGTGAGCTTTAGGTTAAGTTTTGTGAAAAGTATAATATTGACCCCTTTGTGTTCGCATAGTTAATTTCATAATAATTGCTTTATAATTGAGTAATTAAATGTTTATATGCCTTTGTGTAGTGTACGTATTATAGTAGTGAAGTTTGGTGAATTAAGTTGCTTGGTTTACATGGGTTTGGTTGGGTATGAATTTAGAATAGACTAAAGGAACTAGTAATGAACCATGGTAATAATTGTTGTTAGTTGATTCTTTATTGATTGGATAAATGTTTAAATGTACTTATGTAAGAAGTTCATCTATTCGGAGAAGTTGTGAGTTAAGTTATATTGATACTAGTTAAAGATTGAGTAAACATGTTTATATTGCATATTAATTGCATTATATGTTTAAATATATGCTTATATTCCTTTTTGGTTATATGTTTTATATTGTTTCTACTTATATGAATTATCATGGTTATGTATATGTTATTTATTATGCTATTGTCTTTGTTTGATACTTGGAAATTAAAGAGTGTTGCATATGTGATCACTTGAGTTTATGTATTGTTCAAATATTGATTAGAATGATTGTTAAACCATGAAATATATTGTTAGTTATGTGAATTAAAGGGAATCAAATAGAGTTGGATAAACTTAATGGCTTTATGAACTAGCTTTAGTTGACAATAAGAAACCATTTCTTATGCATATAGTTGATTTTATTAGGTAGTGATAATTGAAGGGAATTGATGCTTTTGGAGAATATTGAGGGAATATTGGCTTAATTCGCGCAGGTTTGACTTCCTAAAAGGTGAGGGATCATTTCTATGTGCATTCTATGTGTCTTATCCTGTTATATGCTAAATATTCGATACTAAGTGATTTAAGTGTTTTAGTTGGATTAGTTTAGCAATTATAGACTAATGAATGTATCATATTTCATCGTATGGCGTGATTGATGATGTGTGTGCTCGAGGACAACCTCTTTTGTTGTCCTCCTTGTTTGTATATTAGCTTATTTTGTTATATTGTTATTATTATTGCTTCCTGTGTTATCGAGTCAAGGGTTGCGCAACCTTATCGTCAGGGCGGATGCGATGGGCCTCTCTGGGCGGCAGCGGACTTGGCAGGGTTGGTTGCTCTAGCTCCGTACCCTATTCCCTCACTCGCCTGGTCCGGAGATTGCCAGGGGGTGTTGGGTCGTAGGATTGGGTACATCTGGAGTACCCTTTGGTGTTTGGGATGCCGGCTTATCGTGATCGAGATCGTGGTTCGTAGATCGTGAATGAAGACCAAGTGAAGATTGGAGTACTGGGGTTAAGTGAATGTATCCTTTTTAATATGTGGTTACTTAAGCTTTTGTCATTCTTGAATGGTTTAATTGCTATTATTGTTTAACTATATTACTTGTTGCATTGCACGCCCCGGGAGACTTTATCCTTAACTGGGCAACTGTTGTTGCTCATACCTCGCTAACATGTTTCAGGTGGCGCAGTTGAAGGAGTTGCCTTAGTTGCTGTGTGATTGTTGTCTGAGGTGGATGTGCTTTCTAGTTGCTATGTGAAGAATTTGTTGTTCTATGTTATAATCTGTTTTGGGGCCTTAAGGCTCATATATGTATTTGTGTAATATGTAAGTTGGAAGCCAGATGACTGTATTAGCAGTGGTAATTCTATGGCTTGTAATAACTTATATTTCTATTTCTAGTTGCTTTGCATGCTTGGGTGTGATTGTTTTGATACATGTTGGTTCAACTTCTAAGTATGTTTCAAAGTTATCATAGAATGGCATGATAAGTGGTTTTATGAAGAAGTCAAGTTGGTTGCATGCTTGTGTGAATCTAAACTATTGTATGCCTCAAGGCTCGGATGGCCATGAACCTTTGAACTTTAGTTATAAAAGCTTGCCTTATTGTGTTGTGACTTTCTTGAGTGTTTACAGGTTTTCAGAATGTCCACGGTACAGGAGAGACTCTGTCCGTTTTTCCCTAAAATTTTGAGACCGGGTTGGGATTGGGTTGAGAATAGCTTGGTTATTAGAGCCTCCGGTCTCGTGAGGGATCGGGGCGTTACACGGCGTATCACATCCTTCACCCCTTAAAACAATTGCATCCTCGCAATTCCTTGTTCTTAGAAGAATCCCACATCAACTGTGATAACTCGTTCCAGATGAATAAGATGAACTCCAAGAAAATACCTACGGAAATCCCGATTAAGAATGCCAAATAAAGGCTCCGGATAAGAATACCAATCCAGAAGTCTGAATAAGAATCCCTCCGATTATGGACACCATATAAGAATCCCCAATATGCTTGTTATATAAGAAGTCCAGAGAAAATACCAAATTAATTCCAAGCAAGAATTCCGAAGGAGGTCCTTCATATATAAATGCTGAGATAGAATGCCAAGAAGAATTGCCAAAGAAATACTTCATACAAGATCCCCGAAATAGAAATCCCGATGAAGACCATTCATAAATAATTGCTGATTAAGGACGTCATCAAATTCCAATAAGCATACCAAAGAAAACCCGAATAAGAATTCCCAGAGTCTACTCCAAATGCCAAGTATGAACACACAAGAAAAATACCAATTATGAACCCTGATAAGCATTTGATCAATTGTTCCCTCATTTTGTTGGTCCACTTCTTCAAGTAAGCTGCAACTAATCTTCTCTTTATAGGGAATGATGTTTACTTTCTATTTTCAAGGGTAATGCTTGTATGCAATGGGTTTCTCATAAGATTAACACTTAATAATTAATACTATATGTAACCAAGGCAAGTGAACAACTAAGAAATTACTTAGATGTATAATTATTCGTATAAATAAACGTACCACCTAGGGTTCACTTATTGCACGAAAAGGTCACATAAATGCACACAAAGTCACATAATACACATATCACATATTTAGATGCACATATAACCACACAACTCTACATATGTACCTTCGTCACATTGGCACAATGAATCACATAAGCACGCATTTTCATGTAAAACACGCATGACTCTTATACAAGCACACACCTAATAAAAACACACTTCACATGCATGCACTTGAGGGTTACTAAACAACAGACCGAGGACCTTGTTCTGGCTGAGAGCTAACTAAGCTCTGATACCATATGTAACGTCCCGATCCCTCACGAGACCGGGTCCCGATTCTATATCCCGAGGTCATGAAAAATGAGGAAAAACGGACGGAGTCTCCCCTATTTATAGGACTTATCTGATAACCTGTGAACAACAGAATACAACCACAATGCTATAATCCAACGCTCTCATACAACCCCAACTCCATTCATCAACTTTTCCCTGTCTCCAGGCCATCCGAGCCTTATACTTAAACAAAATAAGCACACAAGCATTCTAGACCATCAAGCGATAAAGTAAATGATTAAGTTATTAGAAGCCACCTACCACTAATAATTCTCACAAGTCCTTAACTGTACATTGCAACTCTTCATGGCAATACATATACATACAAGACCAACTACAATTACTTCCAATATTCCTATGGTTTCCAAAGACTACCATCCAAGCCACATAACTATTCTACTTAGATTCACTAGTATTTACAATTGAAGCCAACACAACCAATCTCAAAAGTTCCCAAGCTTTCACTATGTCAACTTTGGAGGCAGTAGGGTGAGCATACCAGCATGTATACTCAGTGAGGGAGGGGGAAACGGGAACAATAAATCGGGGTTCGTGCAATGCTGCAATTTAACACAATTAACACAATAAATAAACAATTAATAACAATTCCAACACCACATTTTAAAAGGATACGATCGATAACCCTTATCACTCCAAATCTTCGATCCCCGATCCACGAGCCATAAACCATGAACTCAATCTCAATATGCCGGAATCCCAAACTCTAATGAGTACTTCGGATGTACCCGATACCTACAACCCAACACCCCCTAGCAATCTCCAGACCAGGTGAGTGAGGGAATAGGGTACAAAGCTAGAGTAACCAACCCTAGCAAGCCTGCTGCTACCCAGAGAGGCCCATGCCATCCGCCCCGATGATAAGGTTGCGCAACCATCGTTTCGATAACACAAGAAGCATTAATAAAAGCAATATAACAAAGTAAGCCAATAAACACATAATCGAGGAACAACAAAAAGAAGTTGTCATTGCACATAAGGAATTATAACCTGTTGACAACAATAGAAGCAAAATAACGAGCATTAACCATTAAACTCATTTTACTAACTATAAAACTAACAAATCTTGTTAGAATATGCTAATAACATTGATAGCATGAAAACTATTTAACATATTCAATATACAATAGAGAAATGCAAATAAGATGCAACTCCTTCACCTCTAGTAAACCAAACTTGTAGGAGTCTAGCCAAGAACCCTTCCAATTCAACTCCAAAGCATCAACTCTTTCCAATTACATTTACATAATACAATCAACTAATTGCATAAGAAGTTATACATTCATTCTCAACTAAGGCTAGTTCATAATTTCATTAACTTATTCATCTCCATTTAATTCCATTAACTGACATAACTATCAAATACATTTATTTAATCTTGCAAATGACATTAACCATACTAGAATTCTATCAACTTAGGCAATGGACAATTCAACTTCATAAACAACAAAAGTAATTACACTTTAAACATATAATGTAATACAATTATCAAATGCCTTTCACCTTTTAGCACGCATTTAGTTCATTAATTCTCTCGCATATAGTTACAATCTATAAGTAACATAACAATATAATCAAGATATGCTCACATTTTAATAAGGTAGCTAAGCAACTCAAACCACAAAACTTTACCGATAAGCTAATCATACTCCCAAAGTACATTCAATCACTTAGCTAGTCCAATCGCACTTAAAAACCAGTAAACAATTTAATACTAAGTTCAAGTATCCACCTAGATAGATCTCTCTTCACCAAACCACTCTTTTCCACCACTCAACTCAACTTAATCATATCATTTCCCTCGAATTAAATACCTAACAGTCAAAAGACACTCAAAGTACCCATAGGACACCAATTACACACTTGGCTAATCAATTCAAGTTCAATTACCAACAATCAATCTAACTTTCTTCCAAATGGCCCTTTACATTCCATAATCACAAAACTATCCATTTATCAATGAAAACACATTATATTCACTCTAGACACTCCCCAATCACCAATGAATCATGACCAAGCACTTCATAGCATGCAAACTCCACACGACTTAAAGTACACCAAATGACCCTTATACTCAATTAGCTCTTCCACAAGTTCAAATAACATTCTAGCAATTCCAAGCATTAAACTAGTCAATCTAGCACTTAGGTCACCTACTTCAAACAATAAGACAAACATTTAACCCTTAATGCAACAAAACTTTATTCCAATTATTAGTATTTGAGCTATATCCTTCACACAAGGTACACAACTCCCACTCTAACTATACTAACTCCATATGTATACCTTATGACACCTTTCAATGCTAAGGAATCTCACTTTAACCTACAATTATCATTTAACTCTGAAATGCCCCAATGTCCATTTGAACTACAACTACTAAACCCGATTGCCAAATCAATGTCATAAACGCATCATAATCAATAATCAACCTATCTAAGACTATCCAACAAACTTAGACACACTTAATCAGTACTCCGTTCATATGACCCCTTCGTTCATTAGTTCAATTCAATGCTCATACCAAACACAAGTCACCTAACTCACAAGCTAGCTATTCCACACTTCCAATGACCCTCTATGATGCAATCTAAGGCTAAGAAAACCCGTTTTTAGCGATGTCTAGCACAAAAGTCCCGAAGGCCCCGTGGTCACTTTGAACCATAGCTACTCAAACCATCCCTCAAACCAACACCATAAAAGTATTTTAAGCACTACCACAGCTAATGAACAATAACTACATCATTCAAATTGACCCGATCAATAATTTTATGCATAGCCCTTTTTGAATTCAAGCCAATTCTACTAGTTTATGCAAGGTTACTCAACCTATACACATTCTAATCACTAACCTAGGTTCAATAACACTTATGGCATCATTAAAAAGCATTGGGTCAAGCAAATCACCGTTAACCAACAAAATACTATTCATTTATCTAACTCTCACATGCTACCACATCCAAATGAGCTACAATACTTGAAATCCAATTTCTCTACTCAAATCTAGTCACTTTATGATGCATTTAAATCACACAAAACTACACTTTAACCCATGTTTACTACAAAACCCCGCAATGGCCCTTTGTACGTTTGAACTACAGCTACTGAAACCGTTCATCCAATCAAGATTAGAATTACACCGCACTTACTTCCTAGCATATCTAAGGCCATACGAACACTCAAAACTTGCCCAATCAACACTTCTTTCAACGTCCCCTTTTGGAATCTAGCCAATTATGCAAATTTATTCCAATTCCGAGCAAACCAATCATATACAATTATTAATCTATGTTCATTAGCACGTATAGCACCTATAGAAACCATTAATTCAAGCTCATAATACAAAATCCACCAAAATCCCAAAATTTTCAAAATTTACTATTCATCATATTCTCCAAAGTTCCAACTCCATTTTCAACCATTGAAAATGCTATCTAACCACAAAAGTGTGCTCTATGATCATAAATAAGAGTAATTTAAGCATAATCAAGCATAAACAAGCAATATCTCAACAAATCTTAAAAATAAAACTTAGGTGCAAAACTTTCAAATACAAAAATTAGATGAAATTCTTACTACACAAGGCTAAAGAGGCTTGAAGAAGGCTTAAACATGTTCAAGAACTCAAGATTCAAGCTTGGAATGGATGGAAATGGCCAACTATAATAATTTTGCAAGAAAAAAATACTATTCCCGTATATGGTGTTTTGCCTGATTTTTGACCCTTTTTGAGCATTTTTTGAGAGATTTTGGGTTAAAAGTGTTTATGTTGGGTCAATGGGTTGGGTTGGGTTATTGGGTCAAATAGCTTGGCTAGGTGGGTCAAATGAATTAAAAAATAAAACAAAATGCAAAACTAAAATGCTGAATTTTTCACTATTTAATTATGCTCGCTAATGAAATTTTTTCTGTTGTTCCTGATATGCTATGCACGCAAACTCAATGAATGTATGCATCTAAAATTGCAAGTATTAAGGAAAAAATATGGAATTTAGAAAAAGAAATAGAAAATTTTAATGTTCCGGGCTTGGAGCTACTTTCTCAATTAGTTGAAAACAAAGTAAATATTGTCAAGAAAATGAAATTGAGTATTATAATTAATATGTTAACTAATATTCATTTTAAATAATTAATTTAACTATTATTTTAATATTTTGAAAAATTATGAAATAGTGATAAAAATGAATGAATTCATTAAGGTAAACACATAATTCTGTGCTAGCATTCAAGATAGAACCTAATTAAATGTATTATTTTTTATATGCCCTGTTCGAGGTGTGTCATATTCACTCACTTCTTTCTACTAATGTGCAGCAGCGAGGAGCCAACTGGTTGTTGACCAATCTATGGTATGGTGTGCTCCGACGAAGCGCCGGGTTGTTGGTAAGGAGCGTGAGCAGGCGGGGAGCTCGCACAAGTAAGTGAAAGACCCTTTTGCCTTTCTGAAGTATGGCCCACACACGGCCAGGGGGAAAAAAAGGAAGGGGGATAAGGTTAGCCCTTAGAATCGAATTATAAATTGAATCGGCGTGGCGCTGCTGGATGCTTTTGATCTATAGAACAAGAAGAGGAATCAACCAAAAAGAAAGACCACCAAAAGTAATGACCACCAAGATAGGCATAGTAATTAGATCTTTTGATCACCAATTTTTGGACAACCATTTTGGGGGGCTTCCGCCTTACACACGAAAGATTGAATTTCCTGAATCAGGAGTCTTATATACTGTGTTACAATCACCTCATATTGATAAAAGTCCAGAGAACAATTTGAAATAGAAATCAAGAAACATTTTGTGGTCATAAAAATAGAAAGGCATGAATTACACAAGAAGTTCTTTCGGTTAAAACGTCGTGCGACTCGGAGGACATAAGACTTCTTGGTCAAGCCAAAAAGATTTCCGACTGGATGCTCCTACCCCACCATGCCTGGCCCTTTCTTTACCTTACGAAGAAAGATGAGGTATGAAGCGTGGGAAAGAATGCAAGAAGTGTATGATACAACAGGTAACCTTAAGGTGTGGAAGCAAATCTCTTGATTGATCAACTCGAGTGAACTATGCTTAGATGCTTCATAAAAATGCACCGATCTATGAGATGAGCTGATAGATGAGTAGGCTTCCCCTTTTGATTCACATAAAGTGATTTGGGACATGATGGGAGTTTGTGTGCCTTGGTAGAAAAGAGATCAACGGAGTATAGCACAACATCGCCTTTTCTTGTTGCCATGGGGTCGACCTGGGAACAAGGTAAACCCAATGGGAACCAAAAAATGGTGGGAGGGAGGGTACCACAGTAGGCAGAAGACGATCCAAAAAGCGAAGGCTTACCCAATTGAAGGCGATTGACAGTAAGGTCTTCGAGCCTTTTTATTAAAAGGGAAAGAGGCAACCTATCAACCTAATAATAAGAAAGGAAAGGGGATGAGATAGGCAAGAGGTAGCTTGCTTCCAAGCCGGCCCGGCCGTGAGGAATCAAGAGATCTTTGCCGGTGCTGACTTGGATCTCGGGTGACGGAATAAGTCAAACAGAAGCAACGAGCAGTCGTGGTAGAAGCTCGGGCTCTAGCTGATAGGCTAGCAGTAAGCTTGGCTACAACGAAGTGCTTACCAAACATGAAGGATTCGTTCCTCTCCCATTGGTCAAGCGTCTTCAAACCTTCGGCACTTGAGCCGTATGCAGGGGAACTCACACGTGTGGTTCTTAAGGAGGGAGAGCTAGTAGGAGCCATCCTATCCCAATAGCGTATATTTTGAGCTCAATATGAAACCTTATTTTCTTACAAGACCCGTTTAAATAATGGAAAACTCCAGAGATTGCTTCGAAGTAAGATCCTTGCCTTGACCTTTTTCCTGAACCAGAACCGGGGGAGGGTAAGAGGAAAAGGGGATCAAAAATTTTCATCAATCAAGTGAGGGCTTTCTGGACTTTACCTACCCCCCCCCCCCTAACTCCCCTTTTTTCAATAAATAAGTTTTGCTCCCTAAGGGGCCCCTCTCTGATAAGGAAGGAAATGAAATAATCTCAATTTTATGACAAATTGGGTCCGATGGCTGTTCCCCATTAACCACAAGGATATAGGGACTCTATATTTCATCTTTGGTACTATTGCTGGAGTGATGGGCACATGCTTCTCAGTATTGATTCGTATGGAATTAGCACGCCCCGGCAATCAAATTATTGGTGGGAATCATCAACTTTATAATGTTTTAATAACAGCTCATACTTTTTTAATGATCTTTTGTATGGTTATGCTGGCGATGATATGTGGATCTAGTAATTGGTCTGTTCTGATTATGATAGGTGTACCTAACATGGCATTTCCACGATTAAATAATATTTCATTCTGGTTGTTACCACAAAGTCTCTTGCTCCTATTAAGCCCAGCCTTACTAGAAGTGGGTAGTGGAACTGGGTGGATGGTCTATCCGCCCTTAAATGGTATTACCAGCCATTCTGGAAGAGCAGTTGATTCAGCAATTTCTAGTCTTCATCTATCTAGTGTTTCATCCATTTTAGGTTCTATCAATTTTATAATGACCATCTCCAACATGTGTGGACCTGGAATGACTATGCATAGATCACCCTTATTTGTGTGGTCCGTTCTAGTGATAGCATTCCCACTTTTATTATCACTTTCGGTACTAGCAACGGCAATTACCATGTTATTAACCGATCGAAAGTTTAATACAACCTTTTCTGATCCCGCTAGAGGGGGAGACCCTATATTATACTAGCATCTCTTTCGGTTCTTCGGTTTTAAATGGTCCTTTCCAGATTCAAATCTTAATACGCATTGCGCTAAATGCTGGGACTGTCTGCTTAATGGTACTCCTATTATGTTCATAAGTGGTTTTCCAGTAAAGCCCCGATCTAGTAAAAAAGGAGTATCTAAGACACAATCAGCAGGTAACCAACGACATAAAAGCAGTCTAGTAGGAACCTCATAGACTACATGCGCAACAACTTATCCTAAATCATTCTGTGAGTGGCTAGCTGGAATTATCGATGATGATGGAAGTATTCAAGTTAGTAAACAAGGATATACTTCTCTTGAAATTACTATAGGACTTGAAGATTTACGACTACTACAATATATCCAACATATGCTTGGTGGAAGTATTAAAATGTGATCAGGTGCTAAAGCTTATCGTTATCAACTACATAATAAACTTGGTATGATTAAACTAATGAACTGTATTAATGGTCATATTTGACATTCAGCACGACTACTTGAATTACATCGTGTTTGTCGAGTACTGGATATCCTTGTAATTCTACCTAATAGGGGTGGGGCTCCAGCCCTGGAACTCAGCTCTGGTAATAATGGTCAGCCCTGTCTCTCTTCAAGCCCTGGACCCGCAGGAGGCGCCGGGCAGGCACGCATACAAGGGCGCCAGGAGGATAAAGATAAGATCAAGGAGACCAGATAAGGAAAGACTCATAGGCAGTATGATCACCGTGGGTTATTGATAGAAGAAGGACTCTTAGGAGTCCTGATTCTGGAGGAATTCTCATTTGTTTAGGGAACTTCCTTACTACAAGTACAAAATGGGAGTAGTTCCACCGCCGACGATATGCAAAAATATATATCCCTCATCGCTGACAAGCTCTATCCCACGTTAATTGGCTTGAGCGTCGGAGTGGGCACTGCGGGTACCCCCCTCAGTTCTTTTGTTTTGCAGGTTCATGTCCGACTCAACGAGCAACTTGGAGCAGCTAAAGTTTTTTACCTTAAAAATTTGGCGCCGTCTGTGGGAACGTACAATACCGGTTCCTGAAGGTATTGCTCATCCAGTAGTTCCCGCCCCTCTCAACTCGGGAGCACTAGGGAAAGCTGCCACCTCAATTCCACCGGTATTTGTTCTAGGAGATATGTCGTCCTTATCCCAGCAGGTTGACTTGCCCACCCTCGTGCAGTTATTCAATGGTCTCAGAGGAGCTTTCAACCAGTTTTTCCAGACTCAAGGGTTGGCACGTCTGGAGGTTGCTCCTCTACAGAGGAAAGATCCGATAGTAGGAAATCTGCCCCAGGCCCCGACTCTTTTAGCGAATACAATAACCTTGGCAGGGTTGCAGGGAAGGCTGGGGCAAGAAAGGAAAGGGAGACCCCCATGGCAGGAGAGACCAAAGGACACCCGTAGCCATGGTAGTCAGCATCAAGTCTTGGTGAGACAGGGGAAACATCATCCATTTGCCAGAGAAGTTATGCAGGAACCAATGCCATATGGGTACAAACTCCCCAGTATCTAAACCTATGATGGGACTGGGGATCCGGAGGATCACCTTACAATCTTCGAGCACCAAATGATGTTTCAGGACATCCCAAACGCCATCAAATGCCGGGCTTTTCTGGTAACGTTAGTGGGGGCAGCATGAAAGTTGTTTGCTGGCCTGCCAGAGGCCTCAGTTCATGGTTTCAACCAGCTTGCTGGGTTGTTCCTTGCTCGATTTGCTAAAAGTAAGAAGCCCCCGAGACTCACTGCGTCTTTGCTCTCTATAAAGAAGTAGAGGAAGGAGACCCTACGGGATTACACCCAATGATTCAATCAAGCGACCTTGGAAGTACCAAACCCCGACCAGTCAGTCGCCATGGTCGCATATATATAGGGCCTGAACTTTAGGCCCTTTCAAGCGTCCTTGGGAAAAAGAATGCCCCGTGATCTGGAGGAACTCATGACACGGGCTATCAAGTACATCAGTTCAGAGGAGGTCATGACAGCCAAGAAAGAGAAAGAGAAGGGAGCCGCAAGGAACGAAAAAGCTCAGGAAATAGGCAAGTAAAGGGGAGCCCCGAGGAGTCGGTAAGAAGAATAGGGTAGCAATAGCTGGGGAAGGTTTGATCGGAACTATACTCCCATGAATATGCCTAGGGGAGAGATCCTACATAAAATTCAGACCCACCACGAGTTTCGTTGGCCAGCTAGGATGACAGGTAACCGAGACAAGAGGGCCAAAGATAAATATTGCAGGTACCACAGAGATCACGGTCAAGACATAGAGGATTGTAAGCAGCTCAAGGCCGAGATAGAGGTCCTGGTAAGGAAGGGGCTATTGAACAGATTTGTCATAGAAAATCAGGAGCCCTAGAAAGAGAGATAAAGGAGCCCCAGGCGTGATAAAGAACGCAGTCCCCGACATGAAAATGAGCGCAGTCCTCGACGTGAAAGGGAGCGCAGTCCCCGATGAGGAAGAGACCAGGATAATCGACACCTAGGTGTGGTAGATACTATAGCCGGGGCGTTCATGTCTAGTGGGACCAATAGAAAGGCAAGAAGGTCCTATGCCAGGGTTGTGACAGAAGAGCCTCGGCATCAGGGACAAGCAGTTGAAGAGTAGTTAGCATTTACTATAGATGATCTCAAAGGCGTAATCTACCCACATGATGATACACTATTGGTAGAGGCGCAAATTTCCGATTACATAGTCAGACGCTTGATAGTGGATACCGGTAGTTCAGCGGACGTGTTATTTCTGAAGGCCTTTGATAGGTTGGGGATAAGGCGTGAAAGGCTTCGCCCCTTGAATGGTTCACTATTAGGGTTCACAAGGGAAGCTTTTCATCCAGAAGGGGTTATAAACTTACCCGTGACCTTGGAGGAAAGGCCAAAGAAAGTGACGATCATGGTAGACCTCATTGTCCTTGAGTGCTGTTAAGGTAAAAATTGGCACCCCCGAAATTCTTCCGGGTCTGGACGAGTTCCCTCAACCGAATAATATTTTCTATGCTTTGTCCACCTTGCATTCTTCGTAAATCTGGGGCAGACTATTAGCGGGACTATTATCAGCCCCGTGGGCCGAACTTACCTAGGGCTACAGCTCCAGTCTTTCATTCCTGATGGGGCTTAATAGTCGGGGTTGATATGTCTGGCCTACTCCTCATCCTTGTCTTAGGGGTTTATTGTGGTAACCCGAAACTGGCATTCATTTAATAGCATTTGACTGCATTTAATTAAATGTTTAATTAGTTAAATCATCTAATTTTCACTGTTCTGCTATTTCTTTTAGAAGAATTCAAAAAGATTTATATTAATTAATTAAAAGATTATTACCTATTTCTAATAATTATAGTAATTGAATTTAATCTCTTGTGATTAATTAAGTGTCATCTTAAATGTTAGTGTTTAATTGTATTTGACTACGTGTTTATATTAACTTCATAATTATTTAAAATATTCTAGAAATAGTTAAATTAATTATTTTAAATGAATATTGATTACTTTGATTGTTTTGATTATTTTAATAATCGATTTTAATTATCTTGCATTAAAATCACTCGGTTTTCAAATAAATGAGAAAAGTAACTCCGAGCCGGAGTGAATTTTAAACTATTCTACTAGTCTACTTTTCAAAAAAATTAAAGTTTTCTATTATTGCTTATCACTTTATTAGCGATCGTTTATTGACCGTTCGATCGTAGTATTTAAAAAATGAGAGTTAGAGAAATATTCTTCGGACATAGTGGATGTAATACCCGAGTCCGGAATGTGAAATTCCTTGTTTATTATTTTGAAAATTTTATTTCCTTAAATTCTTTGTGAATTAATTGTTACTTTTTCGTCGTCGCAACGTGCATTGCATTTAAGGAGCGATAGCTAGAAAACGATTTCTAGTCCTCAGCAAATAGTAAAACTAGTATTTAGATGACTTAAATTTTATATTTTAATTGTTGCTAGCTATAATTAATCTTACCTTAGCTAAAATGGCTTTAAAATGCACAAAAATAAAGCTCTTTGACCAAGTTTTAAGTAGTTTGACCTCGGACCTTTGACCATTTGACCATTTAACACCTTATAAGCTAAAACTAAACAAAATAAAAAAAGAAATTGCAGCTGAAAACAGAGGAGAAGGTCGAGAGCTTTGAAGAGAAAAAAAAAAACCTTTCAACTTCCAATCATTCAATCTTCGCGTGAGCTCGTGCGGGGTGATTTCTGAGGCAACTAGCGTTGTTTTCCTAGCGACTAGGAGTACCTGAGGTGAGGGAAGCATGTTATTTGCGTATTTAAACGTTATGTATGTTAACTTTGTCAATTTTGAGATTTGTCCGTAGATCGTTATTTAAAGCGATTTGATGCTTCTAGAATGTTCCTTGGCATTTGTAGAACATGTATTTATAGCTTTGTAACATTTTCTGCGGTTAAATGTTGTGATTGCAAATTAAATTGCCAATTGAATAGTGTTTTGTGAATAGTAAAACCTTGAAACGTTGAAGTTGCGCTGTTATGCTTTCTGTTGATGTAGAAATGTGCTAGGTATGCTAGAATGCTAAAATGTGTGGTTTGTTTGGGTTGCGTAGTGGAAAACATGAGAATTATGCCTTTGGGAAAGTCGGGGTGGTTTAGGTCGACTTTAGCGTTGTCTGGTTGTGGGTGTTGGCATTGCTTCGGGAAGCCATGGAAGCACTTTTGGTGCGGTTATGGCGTTGGGTGGGTGTTTGGTTGTTATAGATGTAGTTCAAACGAGAAAGGGGGAAATCGGGGCTTTACGCGAGTTCTAGGGGAAAGTAAGGTTTCAGGGTCTTTCGACGTGCCTTATGGTGACCTAGGAGGGTTGGCGAAGTCGGTTTCCAGAACTCGTGGCTCGTTTGGAAATGGTAGCATTTTGATAGTTGGGGCCGATTTGTGTTTTTGTGTGTTTTCTTGTCTTTATGCCTATAGAATGCTTAGAATTACTTGAAATACTTGTTTGAGTTGTTTTGGATTGAATTGCTTATCAATTGCTGCTATTGCGTGCAAGAGTAACCTACTTTGTTATTCTCCCACGTGTGGCTTTATCGCTTGTTTATCGCCTTGTATCGAGTCTTGCATTGCATAGTGTCTCGCGCGTGAGTGATGGGCCTCTCTGGGTAGCCTTGGGTTGCCAGTGTTGGTTGCTCTAGCTCCGCTGCTATTCCCTTTCTCGCTTGGGTTGCCTCCCAGGGAGATTTGGGTCGTAGGTTGATGGATACTTCCGGGGTATTCCAAACTGGTGTTATAAGGTTGTTTGGGCCGGCGCGTCGTCATCGAATTCGTGTTTGAGAATTGCTCTTGAAAAGAGTATCGTATCCTTTGAATTAGTGTTTATAGCTTTAATGCTTGCCTTGCTTTGTTGATGGCTTTATTATATCTTTGTATGATATATGTATACATTGTTTGGCTAATTGCATTGCATACTCCTCTCATCTCCGTCCTTGAGACCAATTGCCCTCGCTGAGCAATAGTTTTTGCTCATTCCTCTCTATACTATGTTTTTACAGGAGTAGTTGAAGCAGACCCTCTCGAGGTAATTGAGGAGGAGGAACAGGTGGAGGTGTTCCCGTGATTGCACTTCTTTGCTTTGCTGGTGGTTGGTTGCCAGATTTTTGTGCGGGCCTTGCATGATATGTATATTGCTTGGATGTCGTTTAATTTTGAGGCATGTGGCCTTGTATGTATTTTCTAGTTTGAGGCCTCTACGGTCTTATGTTGTATAAGTTGGAAGAATGTAAAGTTGTAACTTATACTCTAGTGACTAATAAGAAAATGCATGCTAATGGAATTGATTAGTGGCATAAGTACTTGTGTAGTATGCATATCATTTTGGGTTGGAAAGTTGGATAATAAGATATGCATATTTTTAAAGAAAGTTGGCTTGTTTTGATTATTATATGGCTTTCGCAAGTAATATATTGATTTTAGGGTTTTCGGATCGTCCGCAGTACAGAGGAGACTCCGTCCGTGTGTCGAGTCCGGGCTTGGCCTTTTGCGGGGTCGGGTCGGGGCGTGACATCTTTAGGTGGTATCAGAGCATGATAGTCTTGCATGAGCCGGGATATGATTCTCGGTCTGTGGGGTAAAAGTCTAAAATGCTAAAGTGTTTATGTATGATTGCTAAGTGAAAAAAAAAATGTTCTAGCATGACTTTGTGAACTTGGAATGTTTATGTGTTTAAGTGAAATAGTTTGGCAAGTTAAACTTGTCTTATGTGAATTGTGTGATAGAATATTGGATTGTTATTGACTTGAGTGTTATCTAATTTTATGTGCTATATTTCTGTCTATAAACTGCTTTTAAATGTTACCAGCTATTGTGAAATTGCTACTATGCCGCCACGTCGTGGGACTCAAGGTATAGGATCAGATGAAAAGGCAGCAGAACAGGGACAGCAGCCGTTGCCTGAGCAAGTTATGGCTACCATGACTACTCTAGTAGACCGGATTACACAGGTGTTGCATGAGCAGAGGTAGGACCAGAATAATCCCCAGGGAAATCAAGCTAATCCTGGTGGACAGGGGTACAGAGCTGAGAACAATCACTTAGAGAAATTTCTGAGGCACGAGCCGGGAAAGGTCGTCGGGGAGCCGGATGATGAGGCGGCCGAGAGATGGATTAATCGAGTTGAGAAGATTTTCACCGCATTGAGGGACACCGATGAGGCAAGAATAGACTATGCGTCATTCTTATTTGAGGGTGATGCAGAGCAGTGGTGGAATACTGTCAGATTGAGGTAGGATTGCGAGGATGTTCCACATTTGTGGGATGATTTTGTAAGTGAGTTTCGGGATAAGTATATTCCCGAGATGGCTATGGAAAGGAGGGAAGACGAGTTTGTGGCCCTGAAGTAGGGAAATATGACTGTTGCACAGTACGAGGCTAGGTTTGTTAGCCTGTCGAGGTATATGCCCGAGTTGGTACGGCCGGCTAAGAATATGATTCATAGGTTTGTCCGTGGGCTGAGAATGGACATACAGTTGCATTTGACTGGGCAGACCTACACTACTTTTCCCGAGGCATTTCAGGCAGCCTCGAAGTTTGAGAAACGGAAGGCTGAGATGATAGCTGAGAGCAGTCAGCCGAGTAAGAAGCAGTATTTGGGCCAGAGTAAGCCGAGGCAGTATCAGTCTTCTACACAGGTTCCTCAGCAGCGTCCGTATCAGCCACAGCAGCAGTATCAGGCTAGGCCAGCTGTGACTAGGCCTTAGCAGGGAGGTACAGTTCCTACCCCTGCCAGAGCCCCAGCACCTACAGGAAATACTGCAGTTAGGCAAAATCAGCAGTGTAATTATTGTAATCGGTCAGGGTATATTGAGGCTAACTGCTGGAGGAAGAGTGGTAAATGTACGGGTTGTGGCAGTGATGATCATAGGATGAGAGATTGTCCTAAGTATAACAATGTTCAGGGCCGTGGTGGAGGCCAAGGTGTTCAGAATAGGGCTGCAGGTGCACGTCCAGCACAGAGAGTTCAGGCTAGGGTCTTTGCACTGGATGCAGAGGAGCTACCCGATACTACAACTATAGTGGAAGTTGAAGTTAGAACTCCTTTGGGTGCAAAATTTGTTACTGAGTCTATTTGCAAATCTTGTGATATATGTATTGAGAACCGTAAATTTCCTGCTGATTTAATTATATTGCCATTCCGTGACTTTGAAATCATTTTGGGAATGGACTGGTTGGGAAAGTATTATGCTCAGTTGGATTGTAGAACAAAGGTCGTTTATCTTAAGGTTCCTGACCTACCGGTACTAGAGATTGTTGGGAACTGCAGGGCTGCCCGCATTCCACTTTTATCAGCGATCAAGACTTCTAAGTTGTTGAATAGGGGTTGTGAAGCTTACTTAGCCTATTTGATCAATCAGCCTACTAATAAGTTGAGTTTGAATGAGGTTCCGATTGTTAGAGACTTCCCTGGTGTATTTCCCAAGGAATTACCAGGTTTACCATCGGATAGGGAGATTGAGTTCGTGATTGATCTTGTGCCAGGCACTGCGCCAAAATTCTAAGAGTCCTTATAGAATGGCATCGGCTGAACTTTAGGAGTTAAAAATTCAGCTTCAGAACTTGCTTGAGAAAGGGTTTATACAACCTAGTTCTTCGCCGTGGGGTACGCCTGTGTTGTTTGTGAGAAAGAAAGACGGCACGCTACGGTTATGCATTGATTACAGGGGACTTAATCAAGTCACGATTAAGAATAAATACCCCTTGCCGTTGATTGAAGAATTGTTTGACCAGTTGCAGGGTGCGAGTGTTTACTCCAAATTTGACTTGAGGAAGGGTTACTATCAACTTATAATTCGGAGTGACGATTTACCAAAGACGACATTCAGGACTAGATATGGCCACTATGAATTTGTTGTTTTGCCGTTTGGTTTGACGAATGCACCAGCCGCATTCATGGACTTGATGCAGAGGGTTTTCCGACCTTACCTTGATCAGTTTGTCGTGATCTTTATTGACGACATTTTAGTGTATTCGAAGAACAAGGTTGAACATGAGCAACACTTGAGGATTGTGCTACAGACTTTGCAGGAAAACAAGCTTTTTGCTAAATTCAGCAAGTGTGAGTTCTGGTTGAATCAGATATCTTTTCTAGGCCATATCATTTCAGACCGAGGAATTTCAGTGGACCCAGCTAAGATTGAAGTTGTTTCATCTTGGAAGAGACCTGAGACGGTGTCAGAGATTCGGAGTTTTCTTGGATTGGCAGGTTACTACCGGAGATTTGTTAAAGACTTTTCTAAAATTTCTGGGCCTTTAAGCCAGTTGACTCGGAAGAAAGCTGCTTACAATTGGGATGCTAAGTGTGAATCCAGTTTCCAAGAATTGAAGAAGAGACTAACTACAGCTCCTATACTAGCTTTACCTGAGGGAACAGAGAACTTCGTTGTCTACAGTGATGCATCTAAGGAAGGATTGGGCTGTGTTTTAATGCAAAATGGTAAGGTGATTGCCTATGCTTCTAGAAATTGAAACCTTATGAAGTTAATTACCCTACACATGATCTTGAGTTAGCTGCGGTTGTGTTTGCATTGAAGAAGTGGCGTCATTACTTGTGGGGTTGCAGATTTGAAATATTTACTGACCACAAGAGTCTCAAGTATTTGTTTTCACAGAAGGATCTAAATATGAGGCAGCGGAGATGGCTAGAGCTATTGGGTGGTTATAACTGTTCTATTAACTATGTGCCAGGTAAGGCAAATGTTGTTGCTGATGCTTTGAGCCGAAAGGCTACTGTTGCAAGCTTGATTATCAAGGATTGGGAGACTTTGGAAGAAATTTGTTCATGGAAGCCAGAAGCTACTAAGGTAGGGATTCGATTTGCTAGTTTACAGATTCAGTCAGGGTTGCTAGTACAGATCAGAGAGGCTTAGAAGACTGATCCTCACATCTTGAAGATGCAAGAAAAATCAAAAGGGGGAGAGTCGGAGTTTAAATTACATGCAGATGGCATCTTCAGATTCAGGGATAGAGTATGTGTTCCTGATGATCCGACTTTGAAGAATGAGATCCTGTCCGAGGCACATAATTCGAGGTATACGATTCACCCGGGCAGTACAAAAATGTATAGAGACTTGAAACAACACTTCTGGTGGAACAATATGAAGAGGGAGATTGCCGGGTATGTATCCAGATGTTTGACTTGTCAGAGGGTTAAAGTTGAGCATCAGAGGCCAGCCGGACTTGCTGTTGTCGATTCCACAATGGAAGTGGGTACATATAACAATGGACCTTGTGACCGATCTTCCTAGATCTCCGAGAGGATGTGATTCTGTTTGGGTTATTGTGGACCGCTTGACTAAAGTTACGCATTTTATTCCTGTGAACAAACAGGATAGCCTTGATAAGTTAGCTGAACTTTATGTTGCTAATATTGTGAGATTGCATGGTGTGCCACAGAGTATAGTGTCAGATAGGGATCCCAGATTTAGATCTCGTTTTTGGCAAAAGTTACAAGAGGCCATGGGAACTAAGTTGAGCTTCAGTACTGCATATCATCCGCAAACTGATGGCCAGTCTGAGAGAACTATCAGGATCTTGGAAGACATGCTTCGGGCATGTGTGCTTGACTTTGGGAAGAATTGGGAGAAGTTTTTGCCTTTAGCGGAGTTCGCCTACAACAATAGTTATCAATCTACTATAGGTATGGCTCCCTACGAGGCGTTGTATGGTCGAAAATGCAGATCCCCGTTATATTGGGAAGAGGTTGGAGAGATGAGAACAGTTGATCCGACTGTGTTACCTGAGATGATTAAGATGGTAGATAATGTTCACCTTATTCGCCAGCGTATGCTTACAGCTCAGAGTCGTCAGAAGAGTTATACGGATAAGCACCGTCGGGATCTTGAATTTGATTTGGGAGATTGGGTGTTTCTTAAGATTTCTCCACAGAAGGGATTGATTCGGCACTGTAAGAGCGGGAAGCTTAGTCCCAGATATGTGGGTCCGTATGAGATCAACGAAAAGGTAGGTCCTTTGGCTTATCGATTAGCTTTGCCTCCGAGCTTGTCGAGACTGCACGATGTGTTCCACGTGTCTATGCTGAAGAAGTACCATCCAGACCCTTCACATGTACTTGAACCAGAGCCTTTGCAGATTGAAGAAAAGTTGTCTTATGAAGAGAAACTGATTAGAATTGTGGATCGGAAAATTCAGGAGCTTCGTAGGAAGAGTATTCCGTTAGTAAAGGTTCTGTGGAATCATCATGGGTTTGAGGAAGCGACTTGGGAAAGAGAGGACCAGGTTCGGGATCAGTATACGGAGTTGTTTGTTGACCAGGTAGGAATTGCGTGGGCCCAATTGTTTTAAGGGGGAGAGGGTGTAACACCCGAGCCCGGAATGTGAAAATTCCTTGTTTATTATTTTGAAAATTTTATTTCCTTAAATTCTTTGTGAATTAATTGTTACTTTCTCGCCGTCGCAACGTGCATTGCATTTAAGGAGCGATAGCTGGAGAACGATTTCTAGTCCTCAGCAAATAGTGAAACTAGTATTTAGATGACTTAAATTTTATATTTTAATTGTTGCTAGCTATAATTAATCTTACCTTAGCTAAAATGGCTTTAAAATGCACAAAATAAGGCTCTTTGACCAAGTTTTAAGTAGTTTGACCTTGGACCTTTGACCCTTTGACCATTTAACACCTTATAAGCTAAAACTAAGCAAAATAAAAAAAGAAATTGTAGCTGAAAACAGAGGAGAAGGCCGAGAGCTTTGAAGAGAGAAAAAAAAAAACCTTTCAACTTCCAATCATTCAATCTTCGCGTGAGCTCGTGCGGGGTGATTTCTGAGGCAACTAGCGTTGTTTTCCTAGCAACTAGGAGTACCTGAGGTGAGGGAAGCATGTTATTTGCGCATTTATACGTTATGTATGTTAACTTTGTCAATTTTGAGATTTGTCCGTAGATCGTTATTTAAAGCGATTTGATACTTCTAGAATGTTCTTTGGCATTTGTAGAACATGTATTTATAGCTTTGTAATATTTTCTATGGTTAAATGTTGTGATTGCAAATTAAATTGCCAATTGAATAGTATTTTGTGAATAGTAAAACCTTGAAACGTTGAAGTTGCGCTGTTATGCTTTCTGTTGATGTAGAAATGTGCTAGGTACGCTAGAATGCTAAAATGTGTGGTTTGTTTGGGTTGCGTAGTAGAAAAAATGAGAATTATGCCTTTGGGAAAGTCAAGATCGTTTAGGTCGACTTTAGCGTTTTCTCGTTTTGCGTGTTGGCATTGCTTCGGGAAGCCATGGAAGCACTTTTGGTGCGATTATGGCGTTGGTTGGGTGTTTGGTTGTTATAGATGTAGTTCAAACGAGAAAGGGGGAAATCGGGGCTTTGCGCGAGTTCTAGGGTAAAGTAAGGTTTCGAGGTCTTTAGACGTGCCTTATGGTGACCTAGGAGGGTTGGCGAAGTCGGTTTCCAGAACTCGTGGCTCGTTTGGAAATGGTAGCGTTTTGATAGTTGGGGCCGATTTGTGGTTTTGTGTGTTTTCTTGTCTTTATGCCTATAGAATGCTTAGAATTGCTTGAAATACTTGTTTGAGTTGTTTTGGATTGAATTGCTTACCAATTGCTGCTATTGCGTGCGAGAGTAACCTACTTTGTTGTTCTCTCACGTGTGGCTTTATCGCTTGTTTATCGCCTTGTGTCGAGTCTTGCATTGCATAGTGTCTCGCGCGTGAGTGATGGGCCTCTCTGGGTAGCCTTGGGTTGCCAGTGTTCGTTGCTCTAGCTCCGCTGCTATTCCCTTTCTCGCTTAGGTTGCCTCCCAGGGAGATTTGGGTCGTAGGTTGATGGATACTTCCGGGGTATTCCAAACTGGTGTTATAAGGTGGTTTGGGCCGGCGCGTCGTCATCGAATTCGTGTTTGAAGTTTGCTCGTGAAAAGAGTATCGTATCCTTTGAATGAGTGTTTATAGCTTTAATGCTTGCCTTGCTTTGTTGATGGCTTTATTATATCTATGTATGATATATGTATACATTGCTTGGCTAATTGCATTGCATACTCCTCTCATCTCCGTCCTTGAGACCAATTGCCCTCGCTGAGCAATAGTTTTTGCTCATTCCTTTCTATACCATATTTTTATAGGAGTAGTTGAAGCAGACCCTCTCGAGGTAATTGAGGAGGAGGAACAGGTGGAGATGTTCCCGTTATTGCACTTCTCTGCTTTGCTGGTGGTTGGTTGCCAGATTTTTGTGCGAGCCTTGCATGTTATGTATATTGCTTGGATGTCGTTTAATTTTGAGGCTTGTAGCCTTGTATGTATTTTCTAGTTGAGGCCTCTACGGTCTTATGTTGTATAAGTTGGAAGAATGTAAAGTTGTAACTTATACTCTTGTAACTAGTAAGAAAATGCATGCTAATGGAATTGATTAGTGGCATAAGTACTTGTATAGTATGCATATCATTTTGGTTTGGAAAGTTGGATAATAAGAAATGTATGTTTTTAAAGAAAGTTGGCTTGTTTAGATTATTTTATGGCTTTCGCAAGTATTATATTGATTTTAGGGTTTTCGGATCGTCCGCGGTACAGAGGAGACTCCGTCCGTGTGTCGGGTCCGGGCTTGGCCTTTTGCGGGGTCGGGTCGGGGCGTGACAGTGGAAAATATTTTTTTAGCTCAATTTAACTAGTTTTAGTTGTTTTTCATTCAATTGCATTGTTTTAACTTGAATTAGATTTAATGGCATCAAAATAAACTTATTTGACCATTTTTAACTAAAGTTTGATTTTGCAAATGACCAAAATGCCCTTGTCACCTTTTAAATAATAAAACAAGGCAAAAATCAATAAAAAAAATTGCATAATGACCATTTTGTCCTTGCCATGGCCGAATGGTCTCAAGGAGAAAAAGAAAAGATTTTTCTTGCATTTTCTTCTACAATTGCGCGTGGAATTGCTCGGGGGTCGTGGCTCGGGTCCTTGCGGGTCTTGGTCTTCAATCTCTGTGAGGGTTTTCACGCTTTTGTGCATATTATATGAAATTTGATTTTTGATTGAAATTTTTAGATTTGATATTTAATGCGTTATAATGCTTGAAATTGATTGTAAATGCTTCTTTAGGGTTCGTAGAGCATTGCTTGTTAGTTATTTAGCGATTTTTACGGTTAGAAATGCAAATTGAATTTAGGCAAGAATGTGAATAGTAAAAATGAATAGTAAAACCCTAGAATTTCGGATTTTTGATCCGAATTGCGATTGCTTGATTTGGATAGGTGCCATTAGTGATAGAAAGATAAAATGTGAAATAAAAATGGATCGGCCTTTGTTAAAATTGAAAATTAGAAGGGGCAATTTGACCAAAAGTTGACCGTGATCGAATTGTGTTGGGGGTTTTGCTATTGAGGGCATGGAAGCACTTTTGGTGCTGTTGTGGCATTGATTGAGTGACCGGTTAGCTTAGCTGTAGTTCAAACGCAGTAGGTGGACTTTCGGGCCTCGGGTGAGAAAGTGAAGTTTAGTGACATAGAAACGTACCTTGTAGTGCCTGAGTGAATGTAGTGAAATCAGTTTCATAATCCTGTAGCTCGTTTGCTTGTAATTGCCTTTGGAAGTTAGGGATTGAATAGTGATATTTGTCGTTTTCGTGTTTGAACTGCTGTTACTTGTTTAATTGGTGTTATTGCTGCTATTAAAGATAGTTATGCTTTAAAAGTTAATTGAATGCTAGTATTGGTTGTAAATTCTTGATATCTCGTTTATCGCCTCTAATCTGTATTGTTGTGCTATCGCTCGTTATCGCCTTGTATCGTGTCTTGCATTGCATAGTGTCAGGCGCGTGAGTGATGGCCCTCTCTGGGTAGTCTCGGGCTGCCAATGTTGGTTGCTCTAGCTCCGTGTCCTATTCCCATTCTTGCTTGGGTTGCCTCCCAGGGAGATTTGGGTCGTAGAATTGAATGATACTTCCGGGGTATTCCAAACTGAAGTTATAAGGTGGTTGCGCGCTTATTGTCATCGTTGTCAACATCAAGCTCGAGATTGAGGTATCGCTCGTGAAATGGTACATTGCTCGTATGAGTGAACCATAGCCTTCAGAGTGTGGTATAACTTTGAATGGTTGTGTTATTGCTTTCATTAATTGCTTATTGTATTGATTGTTTGTCTTGATTGCTTACTTATCAATTATATTGCTTAACTGCCTTATTTGTATTGCACAACTTTCTTTTTCTCCACCTTGATATATGTCTCGCCCTCACTGAGTATACGTGTTGTGTATACTCACTCCTCACCACCATATTTCAAGAAATGCCATGTTAGCTGGAAAGTTCGTGATTATGTGAAAGTTCGCGCTTGAAGAGTTGTCTTGCGTGCCTATGTGGCTTGAGTTGTCGAAGTGGAAAAGATGTATGCTTTCATGTATTGTATGTATTTAATGTTAAAAGGGATGTAATTTAAGTTTCATTAGATTATTGAAGTGGTTTGATAAGTTAGATTATGTATCTAGTTAATGTAGCTTAACTTCAATGCATGTTTGTATTGTCCAAAAGAAAGAGTTAGAAAGGTATGATAGTCTAACTTATGCAATAGGTTGGTATAGTTTAATTGCTAAGCATGAATGTATATTTGCTTGTGATTGCTTGTTGAGAACAAGGCTCGGATGGCCTTGAGATGGTTGAATGTTTGGACATGGTATTGGTCCACTTATATGCTGTCGCAGGTTTGTTTTTTTTGCCTAGAAACAGGGGAGAATCCGTCCGTTTTCCCTAAAAATTATGCCCAGGTTTGGAATTGGGTTGTGAATAGATTGATTGATAGAACCCCCGGTCTCGAGAGGGACCGGGGTGTGACATTTAGCCCCTCCTGCTAGGTGCTCTACTAGGTCCCTGCTTGTCACCACGTCAGCGAGGGCCACATCAGATTTGTACAGCAGATCCCGTTGTCCTGGAGCTCCGAGGTCCAACCTTATGTTCTCGGTGCTCAATGGCCTGGGCTGACCTGCTTGGCGAGGCTGGACAAGCCCCGTCAGCCTATGCTGTACGAACTGTGGTGGTTGGAATCTATTGCTTGAGGCTCTATGAGCTTATTTCCTGCAAAACAAAGACCCTTGGGGGGTACCCGGGGGCCCCTTCCGATGCTCAATTCAGTTATGGGAGCAAGAGATTGCTTAATAGCATTAATGTATTGCGTGAGAGCAAAGAAGTTGCTTAGGAACAATTAAGAGAGAGCTTGTTAGCGTTAGAATGAAATACATGTACTCTTCATGTCTACCTGTATTTATAATTGCTGAAATATGGAATTATAAGATATGATATAGGTGAATCCTACGATTTTAGGCTCAATGAGATAATATCAAAAGAGATAAGATAAATCCTTTATCTTTAGGCTCAAGGAGATAATATCTAGATCTCATATCTTCAAGGAGCCAGTTAAATCTCTTTGTACTTATCCTTATCCAAAAACTGCATTATTTTTCGTTTGCTGCCCAGTGCTCCCCGTGAGCCCAGGTTAGGATGTCGACGAGGCTACCCTTGTGAGCCCAGGTTAGGACGTTGACTGGGCTATCCTTTGTGAGCCCAAGTCAGGACGCTGGTGAGGCTACCTCCCCGTGAGCCTAGGTCAGGATGTCGACGGGGCTACCCTTGTGAGCCCAAGTCAGGACATTGATGGGGCTATCCCTTGTGAGCCCAGGTCAAGACACTGGTGGGGCTACCTCTTATGAACCCAGGTTAGGATGCTTGCGGGGCTACTTGTTGTGAGCCCAAGTCAACGGTGGTGGGGCTACCTCTTGTGGGCGCGGGTCAGGGCGCTGGTTGGGCTCCCAGCTTGGTGGGGTGGATCTTTTCGTTTGCTGCCCAGAGCTCCTTGTGAGCCCAGGTCCGAACATTGGCTTGGCTACCCCAGCTCCGTAGGCCAGATCTTTTTGGGGCTCGAGATCTACCCCTATAAATTGCCCCTCCAATCTATTGAGCTCCGCAGGAGGTCAGGGGATTATCATGTGGGTAGAGCTTCTTTGATCCCTCGTCAGTTTAGCTATTGTAATCTCCACTTTGCAAACTAGATGTACTATCATCTTAGTTGGTCTACGTATCTTGAGATTCATGCCCCCTATTTCACGTTGTCAAAAAGATCTCCTTCATGACATGGTTTTTGCATGACTCAGGTTAATGACCTTATTTTTGAATTCAGCTCATGGCTTTATTTTTGTGGTCTAGTCGGTGAGCCCTCAGACCTTCATTTCAATGAATTCAATTTTGAAATTGCTCTTACTAATATTTTGGTGAACTTTGGTATGCCCCCCAAGTCTTCTTTAGAGAGATTAGAGAGCTTGTTGTGGCTATTAAGGTTGGATATAGAGGCACTGTGGGATCGAGAATAGAAGTCAACGAATAGAAGAATTTGAGGCTTAGGCCTTTTCAATAGGAGCGCGCATTGTGAACCTCCGGCCTTTTATTGCTCTTGCAATGTTAGAATGTTTGGCTTGAAGTGATATTTGACACGTAATTTGCCTTTTTTAGCCAAGGGCAATTTGACTTTGCCATTTTTGCCTCAGCCTTAGCCATTTTTTGGCCTCTAGCATATGTCCGGCCTAAGAATGGCACTTCAGCTTCCCCTCTTGGCTCTTCTTCTTTTTGAGATGGCTCTTAGCCTTGTCTTGTGTTTGAGTTTGGGCTCAACATTCCCGAGCTTTCCCTGAGTTCCACTCATACTTGAGTTCTTTGCAGCTCTTTTGAGTTGGTCTTCCTTGATGAGAGAGGAGTATTGAAGGCTTTGCTCTTCTTAACTTGATTTTGGTCGTTCAGCCATGGCTCTTTCAAAGCTCACCACCGGGCTCTATCTTCAGCTAAGTTTTCTAAGCATTTGGGACTTGTAGGAGCCCTTTCGATGGTCTTTTCCAAACTTACATTTGATTTCAAAGGTCTAAAAGGCTTTTGGGGTCCCTTCTCCGACCCTTGGCCTAGGCCCGTTTTGGCCTTTCTTGAATCCTGACATGTTCCTCTTGGCCCTTGAGATATGTCGGGATTTGGCCTTGTCCATGTATGGATTGGCTTGGTCATTGTGCTTAGCCTTGATTTATCGCGAGTTGGGTTCCAACTCGGCTGGCTTTAGTTAGTCTTGTATCGACTTTATTTTAGTTCCTTCCGATCTCAGAGAGGTTTAGGCGTCTCATGGAGGCCTTTCCTCAATCTCTTTACAAGTTCTTCTTGAGGTCTTAGAGAATTTAAAGGTTTGTTTCAACCTTCTTGCTAACTTTATTGAGGCTTAGTGACTTACGTGGAGCTCTTCTTAGGCCTTAAGTGATCTTTTTTGAAGTCCAGGGACTTATAGGGGGCCCTTTTTATGACTTTGAGCTCATTATATTTTTGTTGCAGAATCTACCTTTTTGGCGAAAAGCCTTTGTGTCGTGGTTCAGCTTCTTTCAGCTTGGGCTTCGACTCTTTCTCTAATCTCTTTATTTAGATCTCGATTGCTGCCCATACTGGATTGACAGAGGTCTTTTATGTAATTCTAGCTCTGCTAGTCCCCACCTCTTCAAGAATGTGCTAAAGTTCAGCCCCATTTTATTTTGAGGTTTGAGGAGCATTTTGGCATGTCTACTGGTCTTTTGGGTAAGATACATCCCTATGGGCCTCTCGTTCATCCCAATTTTTCTGGATGACCTTTAAATTGATGCCAACATCTCTAAGTCTTTTTGACTCAAGTAGCCTTGAGTTCTTACGTCCTCGAGGGCTGACTCAATAGTTGGGGGCAATCGGCCTTGAGCTCTTACAACCTCGGGGGCTGGCTCAAAAGTTGGTGCTATTCACCATTTTGGACAATTATATGATCTCTTACTTGTGAAATAGGCGTCCTTGATTTTGGACCAACAATTTGCAGGTCCTTAAGTGAGGATGCTGATGATCCTTTGATTTCAGGCCTGGTACTTGAGCATAGACTCTCGATTATTTAGCTTAGGAATTCCTTAGTTAGCTTCCTGCATACTTGCTAAGGATGCTTTAGGCCTTAGTGGAGGTCCTTTCTTCCTGGTAGGACCTACGGGGCTGTACTGCTTATCAAACGTTGCAACTTAAGTGGGCTAAAACCAAGCTCCACTCGGTGCTCAATTGTTCAAGGCTATGCTTGACTTTTGGAGCAAAGAGCTCACTGAGCATCGTGACCTAAATGGACTATGTCGGGCCACATTCGGGTCTTGGATGCTTCTGGATATGCTCTCTATCATTTGGTCCCTTGTCAGGCCTCGATGTGTGGCCTGAGGGATGATAACCCAAATAGTTGCTTGTAAGACCCCGAAGGGTTCTTATTTAAGCTTAGGGAATAATGACCCCAATGGTAGTAGTGAGAACTCGGAGGTTCTTGTCTTAGCCTGGGGTGTGATATCCCCTATTATGGCTTGTACGACCCCGGAGGGATATTGCCTTGGCCTGGGAGTAATGCCTCATATGGTGGCTGATGAGACCCCGAAGGGTTCTCGTCTTTGCCTGGGGAGTAATGTCCCTGGTAGTAGCTGGTGAGACCCTAGAGGGTTCTCGTCTTGGCCTAGGGAGTAATGTCCCATAGGGTGGCTGATGAGACCCCGAAGGGTTCTCGTCTTTGCCTGGGGAGTAATGTCCCCAGTAGTAACTGGTGAGACCCTAGAGGGTTCTCATCTTGGCCTAGGGAGTAATGTCCCATATGGTAGCTGATGAGACCCTGAAGGGTTCTTATCTTTGCCTGGGGAGTAATGTCTCCTATGGTGGCTGGAAACCCCGAAGAGTTCTCGTCTTAGCCTTCAAGGGACTCCAACCTTTGATAGTGTTGAGCTCTTATGGCTCGTAAGCCGGCTCCTGTAGCCTGGAGGAGCTTGGGAGACTTCTATTGTGACTGGGTTGAGTTGGTCACCCATTTATTTATGCCCGAGGAGCTCCACTGAAGTTTGAGGAACTCTACTGAGTTTAGGAGAGTTGTTGCTCCTTGAGCTATGAAAGCTCATTCATCTTACGAGAGTTTTGATACTCTACTACGCTGATGAGAGCTCCTGCCCTTTGAGGTAAGAAGATCTTCGCTAATTTTAGGAGAGCTCCGATACCTTGTTGGGCTAAGGAGAGCTCCTGCCTTTTCAAGTATGGAGAGCCCTGATGCTCAGATGGGCTAAGGTAAGCTCCGCTGATTTTGGGAGAACTCCGATACCCTGCTGGACTGTGGAGAGATCCTGCCCTTTGAGGTAAAAAGAGCTTCGCTGATTTTAGGAGAGCTCCGATACCCTGCTGGGCTAAAGAGAGCTCCTGCCTTTTGAGGTACGGAGAGCTCCGATGCTTAGCTGGGCTGAGGAGAGCTCCACTGATTTTAGGAGAGCTCTGATATTTTACTAGACTGAGGAGAGCTTCTGCCTTTTGAGGCAAGGAGAGCTACGCTAATTTTAGGAAAGCTCCGATATTCCGCGGGGCTGAGGAGAGCCCTTGCCCTTTAAGGTAATGGGAGCTCCGCTGATTTTAGGAGAACTCCGATACTTTCCTGGGCTAAGGAGAGCTCCTATTCTTTGAGGTAAGAAGGGCTCCGCTGATTTTAGGAGAGCTCCGATACTCTGCTGGACTGACGAGTACTCTTGCCCTTTGAGGTAAGAAAAGCTCCGCAGATTTTAGGAGAACTCCGATACTCTGCTGGGCTAAGGAGAGCTCCTATTCTTTGAGGTACGGAGAGCTCCGATGCTCGGCTGGGCTAAGAAGAGCTCCACTGATTTTAGGAGAGCTCCGATACTCTACTAGGCTTACGAGAGCTCCTGCCCTTTGAGGTAAGGATAACTCCGCTTATTTTAGGAGAGCTCCGATACTTTGCTGGGCTGAGGAGAGCTTCTACCCTTTGAGGTAAGGAGAGCTCCGCTGATTTTGGGAGAGCACCGATACATGCTATGTTTCATACTTCTTTCATAGTGTAATTTTTTTGCCTCTTACACTACCTCAAAATGTAGTAGTATGACTAGATAGGTTGTCATTATGCATGTCAAATATATGCACTGCAGGTTGAACCATAATTATAGGCGACTTAAATTAGCTCAGACATATTGTTCCCTGAAGCACTTATTTCTCTCAGGTGTTTTATCAAACACCTTGAGTGCATATGATGAGGGGCATGTATTTGTATAAGTTTTTCCATGCAAATTGCACATCGACATTTTATCAAACATCTTCGATACATAACATAAGAGATATACAATTTGTGTCTAAGTTTCCTGATGCCAAGTTCACATTGGCATTTTTTCGAACACGTTAGGTACATCTTATGAAAAACCTTTTGTTCAAAAAATATTTAGCATGGGCATTCAAATCAGAAGTTCTACTGTGTCCACATGTTCTCAAATTTAGGACGTGCATCCATATTTAGAATGAACAATGCACTAATTAGAATATTGCACTTTTTATCCATGCTTGTGAGTTGTGCTACGTGGACTTTTGAACATGCTCTTATGTGGTCTTTAACTAGGTTTCATAATTCTTGAAAAATTGATTTAAAGATATGCACATTTGGCTAAGAGTCTGCGATGTACAAGGCTAGGATATGGTAAACATATAATCAACTATGATAGCATAAACATTATCGCGAGCTACGATACATTGTCAAGAATGCACATAAAAATGGAAGCACTAAAATGTCAAGCGATAAATTTATAGCAATTACCATGACACGAGTATTAAAGTTATTCATCTTACTTGCATTGATGGTGGTTTCTCAGTGGGTTAATCCTTCGTTCCCACAGACGGCACCAAACTACTAAGGTAAAAATTGGCAGCCCCAAACTCCTTCCAGGGCTGGACGAGTTCCCTTATCTAAATAATATTTTGTATGCTTTGTCCACCTTGCAGTCCTCGTAAATTCGGGACAGACTATTAGCGGGGTTGTTATCAGCCCCGTGGCTGACCTTACGTAGGGCTACAACTCCGGTCTTTCATTCCTGATGGGGCTTAATTGTGATAACCCAAACCCGGCACGCATTTAATGGCATTTAGATGCATTTAATTGATTGTTTAACTTAGTTAATTTATTCATTTTGCATTAATTTCATTTTTTTTAAAAGTATTTTAGAAATACGTACATTAGTTATTTTAAATGAGTATTAACTAATTTGATTGTTTTCAGAACTCGGATTTAATTATTGCACTTAATTTACTTTAATTTTAACAAAATGGAAAAGTAGCTCCGAGCCGGAGTGAATTTTAAACTATTCTACTTTTCAAAAATTAAAATTTTATATTATTTTTTATCATACTTATCGTAATCATTTATTAACCGCTCGATCGCAATGCATCGAAAATGAGAGTTAGAGAGATATTTCTCGGATTTAGTGAATAGTATTTCTAGCTTAATTTAGTTAGTATTAGTTGTTTTTCATCTAATTGCATTGTTTTAACTAGGAATAGAATAAATGCCATCAAAATAGCCTTATTTGACCATTTTAACTTGAGTTTTGACTTTGCTAAATGACCATTTTGCCCTTGAGCCTTGTCATCTTTTTAAATAGCCAAAATCAACCAAAATAAGCACAAAAACAATTTCCTAAATTCCCCCCAAGTTCCTCCCATGGCCGAAGGTTCAAGGGAAAAGAAAAAAAAATTATTTTGCATTTTTCTTGCACAATCTTGCGTGGAATTGCTCGGGGATCGTGGCTCGGGTCCTTACAAGGCTTCCTCTTCAATCTCTGTGAAGGTTTTCACATTTTTGTGCAATTTTATTCGAATTTGATTTTTGATTCAATTTCTTAGATTTGATATTTAATGCGTTATAACGCCTGAAATTGCTTGGAATTGTCTCTTTGGGAATCATAAAGCATTGCTTGTTAGTTATTTATCAATTTTTACGGCTAGAAATGCAAATTCAAATTGGGGAAGAATAATGAATAGTGTTTTTGAATAGTAAAACCCTAGATTTTTGGATTTTTGATCCGAATCGCGTTATCTTGATTTGGTTAGGTTCCATTAATGCTAGAAAGATAAAATGTACAATAAAAACGGACCGACCTTTGTTAAAATTGAAAATTAGACAAAGAAATGAAAATGGGCCGTTTGACCAAGAGTTGACCGTGCTCGAATTGAGTTTGGGGTTTTGCTATTGAGGGCATGGAAGCACTTTTGGCGCTGTTGTGGCGTTGATTGGGCGACCGGTTAGTATAGTTGTAGTTCAAACGCAGTAGGTGGACTTTCGGGCTTCGGGTGAGAAAGTGAAGTTTCATGATATAGAAACATGCCTTGTAGTACCTAAGTGAATGTAGTGAAATCGGTTTCCTAATCCCGTAGCTCGTTTGCTCATAATTGCCTTTGGAAGTTAGAGATTAAATAGTGATATTTGTCGTTTTCGTGTTTGAACTGCTTTTACTTGTTTAGTAGATGTTATTGTTGATATTAATGATAATCATGCTTGAAAAGTTAATTGATTCCTATTATTGATTGTAAGTACTTGATATATTGAATGTTGATACAAATCTGCACTTTCGTGCTATCGCTCGTTTATTGCTTGTATCTCGTATTGCATTGCATAGTGTCAGGCGCGTGAGTGATGGGCTTCTCGGGGTAGTCTCAGGCTGCCAGGGTTAGTTTGCTCTAGCTCCATGTCCTATTCCCATTCTCGCTAGGGATGCCGCCCTAGGTGATTTGGGTCGTAGATGTGTCGGGGTACATCCGGAGTACACCCAGCGGAAGTTATAAGGTGGTTGCACGCTTATTGTCATCGTTGTTAACATCAAGCTCGAGATTGATGTATTGCTCGTGAAATGGTACATTGCTCGTATGAGTGAACTATAGCCTTCAAAGTGTGGTATAGCTTTGATTGGTTGTGTTAATGCCTTCTTTAATTGTTATTGTATTGTTGATTATATTGATTGTTGTTCTTATTGGATATATTGCTTAACTGTCTTATTTGCATTGCACGACTTTCTTTCTCTCCACCTCAATATCTGTTTTGCCCTCACTGAGTATATGTGTTGTGTATACTCACTCATCACCACCACATTTCAGGTATTACAGTGTTAGGAGGTATGTTCGGGCTTGTGTGGATTGTCTTTGCCTGGGAGTCAATGTGCTACATGGCGTGGCTTGCAAATATATTATTTTGAGTTGTATAAAATCAATGTATAAAGAAAGGTCATTTAAGTTTCATGTAATAGGTTAATATTGTTTGAATGGAAAGCATGAATGTACTTATCAAGGATGAAAATAGTTAGATAGTCTGGGTACTTGGAAATATATATATATACTTGTTGTGTTTACTTGTTGAGAACCGAGGCTTGGATGGCTTTGAGGAATTGTGAATGGTTGGACACGGTACTGGTCCACTTATATGTTGTCGCAGGTTTGCATTTTTCCTAGAAACAGGGGAGACTCTGTCCGTTTTCCCTAAATTTTACGCCCGGGTTTGGAATTGGGTTGCGAGTAGATTGATTAATAGAACTCCCGGTCTTGAGAGGGATCGGGGTGTTACATTAATAGTCGGGGCTGGTATGTCTAGCCTGCTCCTTATCCTTGTCTTAGGGGTTTATCCCCTCATGCTAGGTGCTCTGCTAGGTCTCTGCGTGTCACCACTTCAGCGAGGGCTGCATTAGATTTGTACAGCAAGTCCCGTTGTCCTGGAGCTCCGAGGTCCAACCTTCTATTCTTGGTGCTCAATGGCCTGGGCTGACCTGTTTGGTGGGGCTGGACAAGCCCCCTCAGCATGTGCTGTACAAACTGTGGTGGCTGGAATCTATTGCTTGGGGCTCCATCAGCTCATTTCCTTCAAAACAAGGACACTTGGGGGGTACCCGGGGTCCCTCTCCGACGCTCAAGTCAGTTATGGGAGCAAGAGATTGCTTAATAGCATTAATGTATTGCGTGAGAGCAAAGAAGTTGCTTAGGAGTAATTAAGAGAGAGCTTGTTAGCGTTAGAATGAGATACCTGTACTCTCCATGTCTACCTGTATTTATAATTGCTGAAATATGGAATTGTAAGATATGATAGAGGTGAATCCCACGATTTTAGGCTCAATGAGATAATATCAAAATAGATAAGATAAATCCCTTATCTTTAGGCTCAAGGACATAATATATAGATCTCATATCTTCAAGGATCTAGTTAAATCTCTCTGTACTTATCCTTATCCAAAAACTCCCTTGTTTTTCGTCTTCTGCCCACTGCTCCCCGTGAGCCTAGGTCAGGATGTCGATAGGGCTACCCTTGTCAGCCCTTGTGAGCCCAAGTCAGAATGTTAACGGAGCTATCACTTGTGAGCCTAGGTCAGGACGCTGGTGGGGCTACCTCCCTATAAGCCCAGGTCAGGATGTCGATGGGGCTACCCTTGTAAGCCCAAGTCAGGACGTTGACGGGTGTGATAACCCGAACCCGGCATGCATTTAATAGCATTTAATTACATTTGATTAAATGTCATCTTAAATGTTAATATTTAATTGCACTTGATTACATGTTTATATTTACTTGTTCATTCGTATTTTGGCATTAACTTCATAATTCTTTAAAATATTCTAGAAATAGTTAAATTAATTATTTTTAAATGAATATTGATTATTTTGATGGTTTTGATTATTTTAATAATCGGTTTTAATTATCTTGTATTAAAATCACTCGGTTTTCAAATAAATGAGAAAAGTAACTCCGAGCCGGAGTGAATTTTAAACTATTCTACTAGTCTACTTTTCAAAAAAATTAAAGTTTTCTATTATTGCTTATCACTTTATTAGCGATCGTTTATTGACCGTTCGATCGTAGCATTTCGAAAATGAAAGTTAGAAGAATATTTCTCGGATTTCGTAAATAATGTTTCTAGTTTAAATTAGCTAGTTTTAGTCGATTTTCATTAAAATTGCATTGCTCTAACTTGAATGGGATTAAATGGCATCAAAATAAGCTTATTTGACCAATTTTAACTTAAGCTTGACCTTGCAAAGGACCAAAATGCCCTTTGTCACCTTTTAAATAATAAAACAAGGAAAAAATCAATAAAAACAAATTGCATAATGACCACTTTGTCCTTGCCATGGCTGAATGGTCTCAAGGAGAAAAAGAAAAGATTTTTCTTGCATTTTCTTCTACAATTGCGCGTGGAATTGCTCGGGGGTCGTGGCTCGGGTCCTTGCGGGTCTTGGTCTTCAATCTCTGTGAGGGTTTTCACGCTTTTGTGCATATTATATGAAATTTGATTTTTGATTCAAATTTTTAGATTTGATATTTAATGCGTTATAATTCTTGAAATTGATTGAAAATGCTTCTTTAGGGTTCGTAAAGCATTTCTTGATAGTTATTTAACAATTTTTACGGTTGAAACTGCGTATTTGAAATTGGGGAAGAATAATGAATAGTGAATTATGAATAGTAAACCCTAGAATTTTGGATTTCGATCCGAATTGCGATTGCTTGATTTGGATAGGTGCCATTAGTGATAGAAAGATAAAAAGTGCGATAAAAATGGACTGGCCCTTTGATAAAATTAGAAATTAGACAAAGAAACGTAAAGGGGCCATTTGACCAAAAGTTGGCCGTTGTCTAATTGAGTTGGGGGTTTTGCAATTGACGGCATGTAAGCACTTTTGGCGCTGTTGTGACGTTGATTGAGTAACCGGTTAGCATTGCTGTAGTTCAAACGCAGTAGGTGGACTTTTGGGCCTCGGGTGAGAAAGTGAAGTTTAGTGACATAGAAACGTGCCTTGTAGTGCCTGAGTGAATGTAGTGAAATCGGTTTCCTAATCCCGTAGCTCATTTGCTCGTAATTGCCTTTGGAAGTTAGGGATTGGATAGTGATATTTGTCGTTTTCGTGTTTGAACTGTTGTTATTTGTTTAATTGGTGTTATTGTTGCTATTAAAGATAGTTATGCTTTAAAAGTTAATTGAAAGCTAGTATTGGTTGTAAATGCTTGATATCTCGTTTATTTCCTCTAATCTGTATTGTTGTGCTATCGCTCGTATTGTCATCGTTGTCAACATCAAGCTCGAAATTGATGTATCGCTCGTGAAATGGTACATTGCTCGTATGAGTGAACCATAGCCTTCAGAGTGTGGTATAGCTTTGAATGGTTGTGTTAATGCTTTCTTGATTGTTTATTATATCGTCGTTTGTATTGAATGCTTTCTTATTGACTTGATTGCTTAACTGTGTCTATTTGCATTGCACGACTTTCTTTCTCTCCACCTCGATATCTGTCTCGCCCTCACTGAGTATACGTGTTGTGTATACTCACTCCTCACCACCACATTTCAGGAAATGCCATGTTAGCGGGAAAGTTCGTGATTACGTGAAAGTTTGTGCTTGAAGAGTTGTCTTGCCTGCTATGTGGCTTGAGTTGTCAAAGATGCAAAGATGCAAAGATGTATGTTTCATGTGTTGGTTGTATTTAATGTTGAAAAGGAATGTAATTTAAGTTTTCTAGGTTATTGAAGTGATTTGGAAAACCTAGTTCATGTATTTAGTTAGTATAGCTTAACTTTAATGCATGTTTGTATTGCTTAAAGAAAGAGTTAGAATAGTCTAGTACTTGGAGATGTATGTATATTTGCTATGTTTAATTGTTGAGAACCGAGGATCGGATGGCCTTGAGGTGGTTGAATGTTTGGACATGGTATTGGTCCACTTATATGCTGTCGCAGGTGTAACACCCCGATCCCTCTCGAGACCGGGAGTTCTATCAATCGAGCTAATCACAACCTAAATCCAAACCCGGGCATAATTTTCAGGGAAAATGGACAGAGTCTCCCCTGTTTCTAGGCAAAAAGCAAACCTGCGACAGCATATAAGTGGACCAATACCATATCCAAACATTCAACCACCTCAAGGCCATCTGAGCCTCGGTTCTCAACAATTAAACTTAGCAAGTATACATACATATCCAATTTAAAAGCTAACCTATCTCTTTCTATTTTTGGCAAGTACATTCAAACTTGACAATTAAGCCACACTAGGCTACCGCATATAATAAACTATCATGCCATTCTAACTCTTTTCCTTTGGACATTACAAACATGCATTGAAGATAAACTATGCTAACTAAATACATAAGCTAGCTTTTCAAATTACTTCAATAACCTAATAAAACTTAAATTACATTCTTTTTGACATTAAATACATACAACATATGAAAGCATATATCTTTACATCTTCGACACTCAAGCCACATAGGCACGCAAGACAACTCTTCAGGCACGAACTTTCATGAAATCACGACCTTCCAACTAATATGACATTTCCTGAAATGTGGTGGTGAAGAGTGAGTATACACAACACGTATACTCAATGAGGGCGAGACAGATATCGAGTTGGGGAGAAAGAAAGTCGTGCAATGCAAATATACACAGCTAAGCAATAAAGTCAATAAGAAAGCATTCAATACAAACGACAATATATTAAACATTCGAGAAAGCATTAACATAACCATTCAAAGCTATACCACACTCTGAAGGCTATGGTTCACTCTTACGAGCAATATACCATTTCACGAGCGATACATCAATCTCGAGCTTGATGTTGACAACGATGACAATAAGCGCGCAACCACCTTATAACACCAGTTTGGAATACCCCGGGAGTAACCATCAATTCTGCGACCGAAATCTCCCTGGGAGGCAACCCAAGCGAGAAGAGGGAATAGCCACGGAGCTAGAGCAACCAACACTGGCAACCCGAGGCTACCCAGAGAGGCCCATCACTCACGCGCTGGACACTATGCAATGCAAGACTTGATACAAGGCGATAAACAAGCGATAGCACAACAATGCAGAATAGAGGAGATAAACGAGATATCACGCATTATCAACAATTGTTAAACATTTCAATCAACAATCAACTCTAACAAGCGTAATAAGAATTAACAAGCATTTGCAATCAAACAAGTAACAAAACAACACCAACTAACATTATCAAGTATTCTATAGGCATTATAAGCATTCTATAGGCAACATAAGCATTCTATAAGCAATATAAGCATTCTATAAGCAATATAAACATTCTATAAGCAATATTCTATGAAAACACACAAAATCACGAAAATGACCCCAACTTACCAAACGCTACTACTTCCAAACGAGCCACGAGTTTTAGAAATCGACTTCACCAATCCTCCTAGGTCACCATAAGGCACGTCTAAAGACCCCGAAACCCTACTTTACCCTAGAATTCAGGCAAAGCCCCGATTTCTCCCTTTGCTCGTTTGAACTACAACTTTGCTAACCAATTACCCAACCAACACCATAATCGCACCAAAAATACTTCCATGGCCTATCGAGACAATGGCATCACACAAAACGAGAAAACGCTAAACTCGACCTAAACGACCCCGACTTTCACCAAGGTATTTTTCTCATTTTTTCCATTACGCATCCTAAACAAATCATGCATTTAGACATTCTAGTATACCTAGCACCTTTTCACATCAACAAACAGCATAACAGCGCAACTTTATCGTTTGAAGGGTTTACTATTCACAAAATACTATTCAACTAACAATTTATATTTCAATTTCAATATTCAACCGCAGAAAATGTTAAAAATATATAAATACATGTTCTACGATTACTAGGGAACATTCTTTAAGCCTCAAAAGGATTAAAACAACAAACTACGGATAAAATCCAAAAATTAAAGTTAATACATAAAACTTTCAAATGCGCAAATAAACATGAAACCCTCATCTTAGACGCTCCTAGATGCTAGGAAAACCTCGTAGGATGCCTCGGAAACCACCCCGTGCAAGCTCACGCAAAGATTTGTTGATTTGTTTTGAAATTTTTTTCTTTCTTTTTCTCTTTCTTTTCCTCATGGTTTCAAGCCTTTCTTCTCTGTTTTTTTCGTTTGCATTCTGCTTATTTAGAAAAAAAATGACAAGAAGTCAAAGGTCAAAGATTCGGTCAACCCGCTAAACCAAAACAGCTATGCAGGACGTTACGAAATCAGCCAAAACTTCATCTAGAAAACTCCAATTCACGAACGGCTTGAAGCCTCAGAAACTAGACTCATAGAGCTTTCCAACCTTATATAATTTGTTACCTAACTCTTCTCCAATTGATTCAGATTTAATTCTAAAGTTGACCCAAAATTTGACTATCTTAACATTGCATTTTTTTATTTCTAATCCCAAGTTTGCCCTTTATTAAACATTTCAAAAAATTTCACCTTGTCCTAGTTGGTCATTGTAGATGAAAAGTCAACTAGTTTGGTCAAAGAAGGTGAAAGGTCAATAAAATGCAAT
Organism: Ehretia macrophylla; assembly: GCA_037974665.1. Classification (NCBI taxonomy): domain Eukaryota; kingdom Viridiplantae; phylum Streptophyta; class Magnoliopsida; order Boraginales; family Ehretiaceae; genus Ehretia; species Ehretia macrophylla. The sequence goes on from CM075770.1 coordinate 71,956,559, forward strand.
TTAAATGAACTTTAAATGCTATTAAATATATGCCAGGTTCGGGGTATCACATCCTTCCCCCCTTAAAACAATTGCATCCTCGCAATTCTTCTTCCAATAGAACTCTGCATCCACTGAAATCCAACTCTGACTAATCTTCTTTAGCTACTGAGCAAGTATATTAATCAAAATAACCAATAGGAAAGTTTAAGAAGAAATTCCAAGTAGTAATGCCGAATAAAGGCTCAAATGTAGATACCGCACAAGAATCCCGTTGACACGAATACCGAAGAAGAATAAAATTCCAACAAAAAGCACCGAGATAATACCAATAAAGACTAAAGCAAAGATACTGTAGATGTCATTAATACCACACAATAACGACAAGAAGAATACCCCACGCACGAATCTCCAATAGAAGTCTAACTATTACTGCCCGAGAATCCCCTAGCAAAAAGCCAAATAAAGGCTCAATCAAAGGTTCCATCCAGAGGTCCAAAGAAGTACCCTGTTGGTCATGAATTTCATAGAAGAATTCCCTGTTAAGAGTGCTAGAGAAAATACTAAGAAACCCAATCAAATATACTTCAAAAGTTCCAAAGAAGCCTTCCAAACAATAACCCCATAGGACAACCAATTAGATTCCGAGTATCGCTATCAAATGCTGAGAAGAAGGTCTAAGGAATAGCAGAGAAAATATAATGTGCCCAATAAGACAATCAAGTTGAATAACAAACATCGCTTCCCAGATGGATGAAAACTCCAAGGATAAACACCGAACTGGTGAACAATATACCGAAACCAAACTCTGAGGCCTCTTCACTGTTTGCCAAGTGAGAACTTCATACAACCTTGCTAATAAGGAAAATACCAATAGAACGCCCAATAAGAATTTCAAAGAATACCATAAGTAGTATTATACAATAAGTCTGATAGGAACTCCAAATACCAAACCTATTGAGGAACACTGAAAAAGATATCCAAAACAATGGTCCAATAAGAAAGTGGCCAAGTTTGCCTAATAAATAAATACTAAATAATTGGCCACTGAGAATTCCAGAAAATACCATTGAAGAATTTCCAATCAGGAATGCCAGTAGCACACCAATAAAGACCGAGACACATATACCCTAGATAATACTATGCAGTAAGGCCGATTGAAATCCCAATAGCCAAATCCACCGAGAAATGCCAACAGAAATCTCCAAAGATCACCCGTTAAGAAAACCAAAGAATGCTCCAAAGAATAACCAAATAAAACCCCTAGAGAAAGCTACTCTTTCACAACTGTTAAGTACAGAGGAGGACCATAGAGATTCACCAATAACCGAGCTCCAAAAGCAAACACCAATTCCCAAATAAAGGCTAGTCAAATGCCATTCATTTCCTGCCAATCCATACACCTTGAAAAGCCAGCGGTGAACCACTTTCTTCAGGGGAGGAAGAGGACTTACTTACCATTTCCATAGGACATGTATAAATGCCAATATATAACAGTTATACACATGCCTTAAACTATTATGTAAGCATGTTTACAAAACAGTTTATTCAACAAAGTCACTCAAGCACGGCAATCAAGTCAAACACAACATAATCAATTCAAAACACAGCATAACCAATTCAAGACATTTTAAAACACACATTACAAGCAATACTTTAAGCAAATAACAATTCACGAGGTCGATTCGATTCACGATGCCAATTCAATAGGTCGATTCAATGCATAACTAGACACTTCACTTCACTTAGCACACAATTAACACATAACACATAACTATATCACATAGGGGCATACATTCAAGTCAAGACATACAATCTCACATACAAGTATACACTTTCAAAACACACTTAACAAGCACACATTCAAGGATCACTACCCACCAGACCGAGGACCTTGTCCCAGCTTATGAGCTAGACAAGCTCTGATACCACCTGTAATACCCCGATCCCTCTCGAGACTGGGAGTTCTATCAATCAATCTAATCACAACCCAAATTCAAAACCGGGCATAATTTTCAGGGAAAACGGACGGAGTCTCCCCTGTTTTTAGGCAAAAAGCAAACCTGCGACAGCATATAAGTGGACCAATACCATATCCAAACATTCAACCACCTCAAGGCCATCTGAGCCTCGGTTCTCAACAATTAAACTTAGCAAGTATACATACATATCCAATTTAAAAGCTAACCTATCTCTTTCTATTTTTGGCAAGTACATTCAAACTTGACAATTAAGCCACACTAGGCTACCGCATATAATAAACTATCATGCCATTCTAACTATTTTCCTTTGGACATTACAAACATGCATTGGAGATAAACTATGCTAACTAAATACATAAGTTAGCATTTCAAATAACTACAATAACCTAATAAAACTTAAATTACATTCTTTTAATATTAAATACATACAATACATGAAAGCATACATCTTTGCCACTTCGACAACTCAAGCCACATAGGCACGCAAAACAACTCTTCAGGCACGAACTGTCACATAATCACGAACTTCCAGCTAACATGACATTTCCTGAAATGTGGTGGTGAAGAGTGAGTATACACAACACGTATACTTAGTGAGGGCGAGACAGATATCGAGTTGGAGAGAAAGAAAGTCGTACAATGAAAATATACACAGCTAAGCAATAAAGTGAATAAGAAAGCATTCAATACAAACGACAATATATTAAACATTCAAGAAAGCATTAACACAGCCATTCAAAGCTATACCACACTCTGAAGGCTATGGTTCACTCTTACGAGCAATATACCATTTCACGAGCGATACATCAATCTCGAGCTTGATGTTGACAACGATGACAATAAGCGCACAACTACCTTATAACACCAGTTTGGAATACCCCGGGAGTAACCATCAATTCTACGACCCAAATCTCCCCGGGAGGCAACCCAAGCGAGAAGAGGGAATAGCCACGGAGCTAGAGCAACCAACACTGGCAACCCGAGGCTACCCATAGAGGCCCATCACTCACGCGCTGGACACTATGCAATGCAAGACTCGATACAAGGCGATAAGCAAACGATGGCACAACAATACAGAATAGAGGAGATAAACGATATATCACGCATTATCAACAATTGTTAAACATTTCAATCAACAATCAACTCTAACAAGTGTAATAAGCATTAACAAGCATTTGCAATCAAACAAGTAACAAAATAACACCAACTAACATTATCAAGCAATATCAAGTATTCTATAGACATTATAAGCATTCTATAGGCAACATAAGCATTCTATAAGCAATATAAGCATTCTATAAGCAATATAAACATTCTATAAGCAATATTCTATGAAAACACACAATATCACGAAAATGACCCCAACTTACCAAACGCTACTACTTCCAAACGAGCCACGAGTTTTGGAAATCGACTTCACCAATCCTCCTAGGTCACCATAAGGCACGTCTAAAGACCCCGAAACCCTACTTTACCCTAGAATTCACGCAAAGCCCCGATTTTCCCCTTTGCTCGTTTGAACTACAACTATGCTAACCAATCACCCAACCAACGCCATAATCGTACCAAAAGTGCTTCCATAGCCTACCAAGAAAATGCCATCACGCAAAATGAGAAAACGCTAAACTCGACCTAAACGACCCCGACTTTTACCAATGCATTTTTCTCATTTTTTCCATTACGCATCCTAAACAAATCATGCATTTAGACATTCTAGTATACCTAGCACCTTTTCACATCAACAGACAGCATAACAGCGCAACTTTATAGCTTCAAAGGTTTACTATTCATAAAATACTATTCAACTAACAATTTATATTTCAATTTCAATATTCAACCACAGAAAATGTTAAAAAGCTATAAATACATGTTCTACGATTGCTAGGGAACATTATTTAAGCCTCAAAACGATTAAAACAACAACCTATGGATAAAATCCAAAAATTAAAGTTAATACATAAAACTTTCAAATGCGCAAATAAACATGAAACCCTCACCTTAGACGCTCCTAGACGCTAGGAAAACCTCGTAGGATGCCTCAAAAATCACCCCGTGCAAGCTCACGCGAAGATTTGTTGATTTGTTTTGAAATTTCTTTCTTTCTTTTTCTCTTTCTTTTCCTCATGGTTTCAAGCCTTTCTTCTCTGTTTTTTTCATTTGCATTCTGCTTATTTAGAAAAAAAAATGACAAGAAGTCAAAGGTCAAAGATTCGGTCAACCCGCTAAACCAAAACAGGTATGCGCGACCTTACGAAATCGGCCAAACTTCATCTAGAAAACTCCAATTCACGAACGGTTTGAAGCCTCATAAACTAGACTCATAGAGCTTTCCAACCATATATAATTTGCTACCTAACTCTTCCCCAGTTGGTTCAGATTTAATTCTAAAGTTGACCCAAAATTTGACTAACTTAACATTGCATTTTTTTATTTCTAATCCCAATTTTTCCCTTTATTAAACATTTCAAAAAATTTCACCTTGTCCTAGTTGGTCAATGTAGATGAAAAGTCAACTAGTTTGGTCAAAGAAGGTGAAAGGTCAATAAAATGCAATTAAAATGAACTTTAAATGCTATTAAATACATGCCAGGTTCGGGGTATCACAGCAGGTTTGTTGTTTTTGCCTAGAAACAAGGGAGACTCCGTCCGTTTTCCCTAAAAATTATGCCCGAGTTTGGAATTGGGTTGTGATTAGATTGATTGATAGAACTCCCGGTCTGGAGAGGGATCGGGGTGTCACAACGGGGCTATCCATTTTGAGCCCAGTTCAAGATGCTGGTGGGGCTACCTCTTGTGAGCCTAGGTCAGGACGCTGGTGGGGCTACCTCTTGTGAGCCCAAGTCAGGATGCTGGTGGGACTACTTTTTGTGAGACTATGTCAGGACGCTGGTAGGGCTCCCAGCTCCGTGGGCTGGATCTTTCCGTCTGCTGCTTGGAGCTCCTTGTGAGCCCAGGTCTGAACATTGGCATGGTTACCCCAGCTCCATAGTCTGGATCTTTTTGGAGCTCGAGATCTACCCCTATCAACTGCGAATCAGCATATAATGGAATCTTGGGGCAGATGGCATTGTTAAAATTTCAGGCGGTGGCGTCACCGCTACACCAAGCATTAAAGTTCCTGACTCTTGGAGGCATGGCCATCATTAGTGGAGATCAGTTAGCTGCTTGTCGCTGCTATGCTGCTTCTCTTAAGATGAAAGGCCCAGAGCCCGGGTATCCCGATGAGTCAGAAGGCAAGAAGATGAAGGAATTTTCCCCTGTTGAGGAGCTGGATGAGGTAGAATTCTCAAAAGGCAAACAGATTAAGATAGGCCATGACCTCCCTTCGTATTTGCGACAAGGTATAATTGACTTCCTTTCTTATAACCTACATATATTTGCTTGGAGTAAGACTGACATGATAGGGGTAGACCCATCAGTGATGGTTCACAAGCTGAACGTAGACCCGATGTTTCGACCTGTCTGCCAAAAGACGCGGAATTTCAGGGAAGAAAATAGCAGGAACATTAGGGATGAGGTCTGGAAGTTGCTGGAAGTAAGCCATATAAGAGCTGTGCAGTACCCGGAATGGTTAGCCAACGTAGTACTGGTGGCCAAGAGTCCCGAGAAGTGGAGATTATATGTTGATTATAAGGACCTCAATGAGGCGTGCCCTAAGTATTGTTATCCTCTTCCCCGGATAGACCAGCTAGTGGATATTACATCCGGTTGTGAGTTACTCACATTCATGGATGCATTCAAGGGATATAATCAAATCATGATGGCCCTAGAAGATGAAGAGAAAATAGCCTTCATTACGGGCACGGGAACCTACTGTTATAGAGTAATGCCCTTTGGGTTGAAAAACGTCAGAGCTACATATCAGCGCATGGTGAATAAGGTATTTGACAAACAATTTGGTAGGAACATAGAAGTTTACGTCAATGATATGTTGACTAAAAGTAAGCACACTCAAGCCCATGTGGCGAACCTGGTGAAAACCTTTGCTACCCTGGAGCAGTATGTGATCAAACTCAACCCAGAAAAATGCACCTTTGGTGTCCGAGTTGGCAAGTTCTTGGGCTTCATATTTACCAATCGTGACATAGAGGCAAATCCAGACAAGGTTCAAGCCATACTAAATTTGAAGCCCCCATGGAGTGTCAAAGATGTATAGAAGTTGGCTGGAAAGATAGCAGCACTGAGTAGGTTCATGTCTAGGTCTGTAGACAAATGTGATCATTTTTTCAGAGTATTGATGAATCCAAAAAACTTCTAATGGACTGATCAGTGTCGAGAGGCTTTTGAGGAGGTGAAGAGATACCTGGCATCGCCTCCACTCTTCTCAAGACCAGAAAAGGAAGAGGTCCTGACATTGTACCTCGTTAGTTCAGGAAAGGCAGTGGCTGTGGCTTCGATAAGAAAGGAGGAGCAGCTCCAGAAACTGGTTTATTACGTGAGCAAATTCCTGTGCGGACCGAAGCTCAGGTACTCGACCCTGGAGAGGATGGCATTAGCACTCTTAATTACGGCACAGAAACTTAGACATTACTTCGACGCTCACACAATCTGAGTTTTGACGGATATATCCCTCAGGCAAGTACTGCAAAAGCCAGAGATTTACGGGCGCTTGCTAAAATGGGTTGTTGATCTAAGTCAGTACGACATCGTCTACCAGCCCTGTACAGCTATCAAGGCACAGGCCTTAGCGGACTTTGTGGTACAATGTACGGGGAACCAGATGGATGAAGATAACACCCCCTAGAAGGTACAAGTTGGTGGAGGTTCGGGTAAGCAAGGGATCGGGGCTGGGGTTTTAATCATCAGCCCTGATAGAATAGAAAGCCAGTACTCACTCAAGTTTTTGTTTCCAGCTTCCAACAATGAGGCCGAGTACGAGGCACTGATAGCAGGCTTAAAGACGATTGTCTCACTCGAAGCAAGGAGGGAAGACATGGTTATGGATTCACAATTAGTAGCGAACTAGCTGCTGGGTGAGTATGAGGCGAAAGACTTGACTATGCTAGCCTATCTTAACAAAGTCAAAGAACTGATCCAAGGGCTCAAGCACTTGCATGTCAGCCGGGTACCGTGATCCGAGAATGAGAGGGCAAACCCTCTCACGAGGCTAGCTATGAGTTCCTCAGGGCCGGCAGTTATAAAAGTAAACGAGGTAAAGACCCCGTCAATTCAAGCCCCGACTCTGGAGATTGCAGCCATAGCCATGTGTAGGGATTGGATGCAGCCAATAAAGGCCTATCTAGAAGATGGTGAACTCTCTTATGATTGGGCGGAGGCTCAAAGTATAGAGCGACGAGCTTCAAAATTTATTATGCTTAGGGGGCAGCTGTACAAGCAGGCCTATACCTGGCCTCTACTGAAATGCGTAACTCAAGAAGATGGCAGCCAAGTGCTCAGAGAGATACATGAGGGGGTATATGGAAACTACTTGGAGGGCAGGGCGTTGGCCTGAAAGACCCTCCGACAGGGATATTACTGGCCCACGATGTAGAAGGATGCATTGGAAATAGTGAAAAAATGCGATATGTGCCAGAGGTTCTCCAGGATACCTCCACAGCCGATAATGGAGTTGGCCTACATGACCAATCCCTAGGCTTTTGCCTAGTGGTGGCTGGATATCCTAGGATCTTTACCTCTGGGCAAGGGCCAAAAGAAGTTTTTGTTTGTGATGGTTGACTACTTCACCAAATGGGTAGAAGTTGAGGCCGTCCCTAGGATCTCTGAAGGGGCAGCCTGGAATTTTGTATGGAAATCGGTGGTATGCCGCTTTGGGGTGCCTCAGGCCCTGAGCACAGATCATGGCAGGCAATTTGACTCTAGTTATTTCTGTGGAAAATGCGAGGAGCTAGGAATTAAAATGAAATTTGCTTCTGTAGCTTACCCTCAAACTAATGGGCAAGTCGAGGTAATTAACCGAGCTATTTTACAGGGCATCAAAACAAAGCTGGGACAAGCAAAAGGATTGTGGGTAGATATACTGCCAGAGGTCATGTGGGCTTATCGAACAACCCTGAGCACCACAACAGAGGAGACCCCATTCTCTCTAACATTCGGCACGAAGGCAGTGCTCCTAGTGGAGGTAGGTATTCCAAATAGTCGGGTACAGCTTTGTGAGGAAAAAAATAAATGATCAGGGACTCCGTGAGGATCTCGACCTGATCGAGGAGTTTTGATAGAAGGCACAGATAAAAATGCTGGAGGAAAAAAGAGCCATGGCCAGAACCTTTGCCAGGAAGGTCCGACTCAAAGATATTCGAGAAGGAGATTGGGTGCTCAGGAAGGCCATCTTCAAATCCCAACCTGGACAGGAGAAGTTGGGGCCAAACTGGGAAGTTCCTTGTTTAGCATCAAGAAAGATCAGGCCTGGAGTCGTTAAGTTAGAAGAACCTAGCGGAAATGAGTTAGATAATGCATGGAATGTTGAACATCTAAGGAAATATTTCATATGACATCTCTAGAATAATGTTAGTGAATAAATAACATTCGATAGAAGTCTATGTAATGCTCTTTGAAATAATAAAAGCTCTATTTCCCTCCTAAAGATTTGATTTCGCTCCTATATTATGTTTAAAGGACTCTTCTTGAGAGGTCTGATACCACAACTCAAAAGGTACTGTGCTTGGAGGGGTTGCGCCCATGGATAAAATGATGTCTATCTGATGGCAGGGTTGTCCTAAAGGAGGACTACGAGATCCAGGGAAAGATACTAAAAAAACAAAAAACAAAAAAAAGAACCAGAGGTTCAAGAGCCTAACATACATAAAGCATAGTCAAAATAAGACTGAGATGCATGAACAAAACTCGTGAAGAGGAAAAAAGCGATAAAGCGAACATAGAAAAGGTTTGTGTATTAACGGTCCAGGAAACTCTAGGAATGACATTTTATTAAAAACAAAAGAAGGATGTACAACGGGGGGATCAAAGCCCCTAGGTAAAAAACAACAACTAACAACTGGTAAGATGTCAAAGCAGATTCAGTTGAGGGGGGCGGGGCTTCTCTAATTGTGCTTGGGACCCAGCAAGAATCAGAGGTGAATCTCAGGATCAGGGAGGGCTTCACCAAGGAGGTCCGACAAGTCAATTTGAATGCCTTGGCCTTGCAAACGGGCCTGCACGTCTTCCATGAGGGCAACCTCAGCATCATATTCGGCTTTGTTGATTGCAGGGCAGAGCAACTCCCCTAACAGAGCCTTAAAAGCGTCACTTTTCTTATAAGCAGCAATGGCAACTTCTCCATGGGGACCAATGGCCTGAATCAATTGATCATAATTGGCCTGGGCACCACCAGCCCGAGCAGAGGCCCCTTTCAGCTCCTTCTCGAGCTTCTCGCAGGACTAGATAGCCAGCTCTCATTCGGCAAGAATACAGCGGCAGGTCTCTTGAACCTCTGACAATTGCGACCTCAGCACCACTATAAGGATATCCCCAGAAAGGGATTGGTAAAGTCCAGCCTCCTGAATGACAATGTTTTGTTTGTCGATAAGGGCCTCCATTTTGTTGAAGGTGCCCAGGTCATTGTTGAAGGCCTTAGCACAAGCCAGATGGTGCTCCTCGAGGCGCTGCTTATGGGCATTGGCTTTCTTCTTAGCTCTGAGTATAGCTAAGGAAGAGCTGATCTCGACCCTGTTGTAAGCCACTAAGGCCTTATGAAGCATTCCGTGGATGTTGTTCAGGTCTAACCAGCTTTGAAAATAAAAAGGCGGAACATTAAAAAAAAGGTAAGTAATCTAATAAAGTGAAAAAGGGAAATAGAGGAAATTACCTCGTAGAAAGCTTCCCTGACTTTTTGATCAGCTCGGGCAGTGGTAAGGCGGTGAATGGAAATGCATGTGGTACCACCCTCCCCATTGTCAATCTCAATCTCGTCATCGAAGCCAAGGGTAGGGCCGGGCAGAAAGGACCCACCACGCTTGCGTAAGCTTGGAGTGTTGATTTGATAGGCCTCGCCAAGAGGGCAGCGTTGTTCCTCCCGCAATATGTCGAAATGAGGGGAAGGGAATAGGGTCCTGGGATCGATAGAAGATGGAAGCGGAGATGAAAAATGCCTGCGAGGTGGGGCCGGTGGTACTTCAGGTGAAAGAGTATAATCAATCACCCCAGTCTTGATAGGCCCAGTGGTGGGCGAGTTTAGACAACCCGATGGAGGAACCAAGGGCCTCTCGACGAAGACTGGGTTCTCCGAGGCAGGGGTAGGGGCTCTTCGAGGATCTGTACCCCCACATCACCTGCAGGAGGGGCCACCCTTTGCTTTTTCGGGGCAGGTTGCCCGAAGACCTTGACCAAATGCCTTCTGGTCATTCTTTCGCCTCAGGCAGAAATAACAAGCTTAGAGATCTTCATATTATCTACGCAGGGGAACGCTAAATAGAGTTAGTAAGGACCTTATAAACAAGTTAGAAGGTGAAAGCAGATACGATGATAAAACCTAACCCTCGGTGTCAGATAACGAGTGGGAGAATGGAGGCTCAAGTCTCTCAAGGTTTTGGGCAATAATTAAGGAATGGGCTATTCAAGCCTTCCCCCTAGCCCTGGTACTACGGCGTGAAGGGCGTAAAGGAGGGGCCCCGATTCTCGGCGCTGTGGGCCACGGAAATAAGCCACTTGCGGTTACCCTCTTGGAAGAAAGAAGATCATCACATCTAACAGGAATGGCTCTTTTAAGTTCCTCGATGACTGATTTTTCAACTTCATCAAGGATAAGGGGTCCTTGGCTATTTCAGGAGAGATAGCCCAAATACTCCAGACCTCCCAACCAATGAGGGATTTCACAAAGAAAAATTTATTGGCCCAGTTCTTGGAATTGTCAGGAACATCAGCGATTAAGGGGTGACAACGGGCGAAAAAATAGTGCCAGCCAGAGGATTTCTCGGTGGTCTTAGAATGATGGTAGAAGAGGAAAAGCCTGGATGTGAGGGTATAACCTAGCTCCTTCAACAAAATGTAAAAATCTACCATGTGCCTCCATCTGTTGGGGGTGACCTAGGCAGGGCTAATTTGGAGGTAGTTGACAGGGTCCTCGGTCTGTCGGGTAGCAACCCTCGAGTGCGTGCATGTGGAATGTGTTTTGAATAGGAATGTGCTTGTATGTAATCCTTGTGTGTGTCTTTGTGATCGCGTCATTTTGCGCTAAAAAATAGTGAGGTTATATGATTGAAATAGTGCTTACCCCGAATTACCTCTAGTTGTGGCGAGTAGAGGGTCTGTAATACCTCGACCCTGAGCATATAGTTATTTTATTTACTTGCGTATATTAATATGCTTATTTTAATCATTTGCGTACATTTACATGTTACCTTAATTGTTTGCGTATAATTATTAGCATTACTTTTTATATTTCTTGGAAAATGTGCATTCATTTTATTTAGTATGCTATGAGCTGCCTAAGCTCTGATACCACTTCTGTAATGCCCCGGTCCCTTACGAGACCGGGACTCCTATTTATCACGCTATTCTCAACCCATTTCTAAACCCCGGGTACGAAATTTAGGGAAAAACGGACGGAGTTTCCTCTATATATAAGACTATCTAGAAACCTGCAAACAGTCACATACAAGACTTGAATCACAATCAACCATTCATACAACCTAGCTTTCAAGATTCATAAAGCCAACCAGCTCCTCAAGGCCATCCGAGCCTTGGAACCCAACAACATATCACACAAGTATGCAACATTAAATCTATTGAAGTTCTATCTTTTAATCCACTTATCATACCACTCTATATTATCAATCAAGCTTTCTTATAATTTGTGTCCAACCAACTAACTAGTTTTCATCGTCCGTACAAGCATGCACTACTAAGTAATAAAGTAAAGCAAATAGAAGATATTACAAGCCCACTAGTACCTAATCATCAAACAAAACTAAGACTTTAATATTACATTCCTTGATGTAACATAATTACATACATGGGCACAATGTCTCAAACACAATACAAGCATATCATGATCACATTCTTCCATGTTTTACACACTGATAGAGCAAGCAGGTCACACAGGAGACAATCCAATCTTCAGCTTTTCCTAAAATATGTTGAAAAGAGGAATGAGTAACCAAGTTACTCAGTGAGAGAGGTGATGCAACATACTGGGCGTGCAATATGATATGCAGACACAAAAAATCATATACGTATAACATAAAGAACAAGATTTAAGTAACAAGTAGTTAATCACATTAGAAAGGATACGGTTCCACTTCAAGTCTTCAATCACAAGCCACGAGCCACGAACTTCACGCAAGTGCCAGCAAACCCCTTACTCCAACAAGTTGGGATACTCCGGATGTATCCCGATCCTACGACCCTTTTTCCTAAGGTAGCACCATATGCCCAGCAGGTGAACCACGCCTCTGGGGTAGTGGAGTATGCCTCAGCGATAAGGGAATAGGCACCATGGTAGTCGAGGAAGCACGGCAAGCCCGACGCCGCCCGTGTTTCTTGACGCTACCATGTCCGAAAAGGTTACGCAACCCGATATTCGATCACAATAATTCAATCAATGGCAATATAATTCAAGAATCACATAAATGAGGGACAACAAAATAGGTTGCCCTCGCACGTAGTTTACAATAAATATGCCATATAACAATATAAATAAAAGACAAGTGTATATTTAGTCTATTCAAATCAAAGTACACGTAATTATAAGCAATTATATTGAACTATACAATTCATGATCAGTAAAACAAATTAAGATGCACAAAAGAATGTAACTCCCTCACCTTGGATTAGACTAATTATGTAAGAGAATCTCTTAGATTCACTCCAAATCTCCTTGAATTAGCTCAAATGCTCAACCTTAGCCTCTCATATAAATATAACACTTAGCCTTTAAACTAGCATAACACAATGCAAGTAAAACATTACTTAGCACATACATGAAGTAAACAGTCCAAGTAAGAAGCAATTTAACTAGAATTTATAATTATGAACAACCTAGAATCAATTACAGTTCAACTGATACGAGATCTTCGTGGTTAACTTATCTAGCATTCTAACAAATTTACTTCACAAGAATATGCTTTATCATCCATTTTGCAATTAACCTTGCATGTAGGGTTCAAGAGATTTAAACACATTCTCCCAAATATCTTTATTAGCCTTCCTAAGTGTGCACCAAATAACATTATACCTTGGCAAAACTCACAATTTAATTATTTAGCAACAACAATGGACTATACAAATAACAAATTAATGAAAACAGTCTAAGTTTTCTAGCAGAAGCTAACTTTAGCAAATCCGTAACCTAATCTATTGATCTCCAAATCCTCTGATTTTGACATAGAAAGAAATCTCTTCGAGTGTAGTTAATTTTAGCCTCAAGAAGAACTCAATTCCGATCTAAATTCCACAAGTTAGGACCTTACTCGTGTAACTGCGCAAACTGCCCTGCTTCAGCGAATTTCCAGACACATTTCTAAAATTGCTAAATTGGATGATCAAAACGTTTGATTTAGCCTAAGCCTTAGAAATCAACATTTTCTCTAAACTGCCTAATCTAGCTTCTGTAAAAATTTCGTTAAGTTTCGAGCATTTTTACTATGTCAAAATGGCTCTAGAACTCACGGGCAATAGGCTGTCCAGATATTTGCTAATTTTGCATACTACACTTTTAGCTACTTTTGCCATTACTTAGCATTTACACTTCATTGAAGGCTTTAAACAAACATCTTGTAAAGCCCCGATCCCTTACGGAACCGTGACTTCTATTAACCAAACTATACTCAACCCAAATCCAAACCCCGGGCACCTAATTTAGGAAAGACGAACAGAGTTTTCCCTATTTATAGGACTATTTGAAAACCTGTAAACTACAACATATAACCACAAGACTATAATCCACAACTTCAATTTGTTTAATCCCTATCAGCATGCAAGTCAACTAAACAGAAGAGTAAACAATTGAAGTTATTACAAACCACTAGTACCTAATCATCAAACAAAATTAAAACTTTAATATTATATTCCTTGATATAACATAAATACATACATGGGCACAAAGTTTCAAATACAATACAAGCATATCATGATCATATCCTTCCATGTTTTACACACAGATAGAGCTAGCAGGTCACACAGAAGGCAATCCAATCTTCAGTTTTTCCTGAAATATGTTGAAAAGAGGAATGAGTAACCAAGTTACTCAGTGAGGGAGGTGATGCAACATACTGGGCGTGCATTATGATATGCAGATACAAGAAATCATATATATAACATAAACAATATGATATTTTCACTGAGGCTTTTGAGGCAGCTTCCAGGTTAGAGAAGAGGAAAGGGGATCAGATTGTCTCCAGTCAGCCTAGTAAGAGGCCGTATCAGCCGCAGGGCCAGCAGGTTATCTATAGGCCTCCAGTACAGCAGGTTGTCTACAGGCCACCTGCCCAGCAGGGTTCTTATAGGCCACAGAGTCAGCAGAGTTACTATCGGCCTCAGTTTCAGCAGAGGCCATATCAGGTTCAGACTCAGTATAGGCCAGCCCAGTCTCAGGGTCAGTATAGGCCTAGTATGGTGAGACCTCAGCAGCAGGCTGTATCAGCTGCTTCATCAGCTTCTGGTTATTCTAGGGGCAGTGTTTGTGCCACATCATCGCAATGTAATTACTGCAAGCGCCCAGGGCATGTGGAGGCCGACTGCAGGGTAAAGGCAGGGACATGTTTGGGTTGTGGTAGCATCGAGCATAGGGCGAAGGATTGCCCTAGGTATGCGAGGACTGAGGGTCGGGCAGCGACTCAGGGTTACCAGGGTAGGCCTACGGGCAGTGTACCACAGCAGCAGCGGGTTCAGGCTCGGGCTTATGCAGTTGACTTAGAGGAGATGCCTGAGGAGACTGCAGTTGTGGAAGGTAACTTTCTTATACTTGATCAACTTGTTAAAGTGTTGATTGATTCTGGTGCTACGCATTCTTTCATTACTTCTGCTTGTGTGCAACGTGTTAAAATGCAACCTGAAAGATTGCCTTATGTGGTTGAAATTAGTACCTCTTTGACTGATAAGTATGTTACTGGCTTAGTATGTAAGGATTGTATAATACATGTTAAAGGGCATAATTTTCCTTCAGACCTTATCCTATTTCCTATCCGGGGGTATGATGTTATTCTGGGTATGGATTGGCTTTCTAAGTATGATGCCCAGTTGAACTATAGAACCAAGATAGTACAGTTTCGTTTGCCAGATCAGCCAGTAGTTGAGGTAGCGGGTAACCGGGGTGCTAAGACGAGTTTTGTTATCTCAGCAACTAAAGCCGTTAAGTTGGTGAGTAAGGGGTGTTCGGGTTATCTAGCTTATTTGATCAACAAGCCGTCTGATAAGCTACAGCTAGAGGAAGTCCCTATTATTCGGGAATATCCTAATGTATTTCCCGAGGAGTTGCCAGGATTGCCGCCAGAGAGGGATATAGAGTTTGTGATTAATCTTGTTCCCGGTACTCAACTTATTTCTAAATCAGCGTACCGGATGGCACCAGCTGAGTTGAAGGAGTTGAAGACTCAGTTACAGGAGTTGTTGGAGAAAGGATTTATTCAGCAGAGTTCTTCACCTTGGGGAGCTCCTGTTTTATTTGTGAAGAAGAAGGATGGTACTTTGAGATTATGTATTGATTACCGTGGTTTGAACCAGGTGACTATCAAGAATAAATATCCTTTGCCACTGATTGATGAGTTGTTTGATCAACTTCAGGGAGCCAAAGTCTACTCTAAGTTTGATTTGAGGCAGGGGTATTATCAGCTTCGGATTCGTTCGGAGGATGTTCCGAAGTCTGCCTTCAGGACTCGGTACGGGCATTATGAGTTTGTTGTTATGCCCTTTGGATTGACTAATGCACCGGCAGCATTCATGGATCTTATGCATCGAGTTTTTCAGCCGTACTTGGACCAGTTCGTGGTGATTTTTATTGATGATATCTTGGTCTATTCTAAATCTGAATTGGAGCACGAGCAACATCTACGGCTTGTATTAGAGAAGTTGCAGGAGCATCAGTTGTTTGCCAAGTTCAGCAAATGTGAATTTTGGCTGCAACGGATTTCTTTTCTTGGCCATGTTATTACACAGAGTGGTATTTCTGTAGATCCCACTAAGATTGAATCGGTGATGTCTTGGAAGCGGCCAGAGAGTGTTACTGATGTCCGTAGCTTTCTTGGCTTGGCGGGTTATTACCGTAGGTTTGTCAAGGACTTCTCAAAGATTGCAGGGCCACTATCTAAGTTGACTCAGAAACGGACTATCTTTAATTGGGACGAGAAGTGTGAGAGTGGATTTCAGGAGTTGAAAAAGAGGTTAACTACCGCTCCAGTACTTGCTCTACCAGAGGGGACCGATAATATGGTCATTTACAGTGATGCATCAAAGGAGGGTTTGGGATGTGTTCTTATGCAGGATGGCCGAGTTATTGCCTATGCTTCTCGAAAGTTGAAGCCTTATGAAGAAAATTATCCGACTCATGATCTTGAGTTGGCAGCAGTTGTCTTCGCACTGAAAAAGTGGCGTCATTATCTGTGGGGCAGTAAGTTCGAGATTTTCACTGATCATAAGAGTCTAAAGTATTTATTCTCACAGAAGGAGTTGAATATGCGCCAGCGGAGGTGGATGGAGCTTCTTGGAGATTATAATTGTTCTATCAATTATCTGCCTGGAAAGGCAAATGTTGTGGCAGATGCTCTCAGCCGGAAGGCTAGTATTTCTTGTTTGGCTGTCAAGAAGTGGGAGGTTCTTGAGGAGTTTAGTTATTGGAGACCAGAGTTCACTCAGGTTGGGGTGATGTGTTCACATCTCCGTATTCAGCCTTTATTGTTGTCTCAGATCAGGGAAGCTCAGCAGCTTGATGTTAAACTTCAGAAGATCAAGGATCAGATCACTGATGATCAGTCTGACTTCAAACTGCATGAGGACGGTATTCTTCGGTTTCGGAACAGGGTTTGTGTTCCCGATGAACCGGGCTTGAGACGAGGTATTCTGGAGGAAGCTCATAATTCTAAATATACTATTCATCCCGGTGGAACCAAGATGTATCGGGATTTGAAACAGCATTACTGGTGGAACAACATGAAAAGGGAGGTTGCTCAGTTTGTGTCTAGATGTTTGACTTGTCAGAGAGTGAAAGCCGAGCATCAACGACCTGCAAGGTTACTTCAGCCGTTGGCTATACCAGAGTGGAACTGGGAGCATATTACGATGGACTTCGTCACTGGTTTGCCTAGATCACCGAGGGGTAATGATGCAGTTTGGGTTGTCGTGGATCGTTTGACGAAGACAGCTCATTTTATTGCCATGAAGATGGGAGATGAGGTTACAAAGTTGACGGACCTCTATCTGGATCAGATTGTTAGACTTCACGGTATTCCATCTAGTATTGTCTCTGATCGAGATCCTCGATTTACTTCTCGTTTGTGGGAGAAACTTCAGGAGACCTTAGGTACTCAGTTGAACTTCAGTACCGCGTATCATCCACAGACCGACGGTCAGTCTGAGCGGACTATTCAGATTTTGGAAGATATGCTTAGGGCTTGTGTTCTGGACTTCGGGAAGAACTGGGAGAAACATCTACCACTTGCCGAGTTTGCCTATAACAATAGTTATCAAGCTACTATTGGGATGGCACCTTTCGCAGCTCTTTACGGTCGTAAGTGCCGTTCACCTTTGTATTGGGACGAGGTAGGAGAGATGAAGACTGTTGATCCGACTATTATGCCAGAACTTCTTGAGAAGATTGAGAATGTTCAGTTGATCAGGCAGAGAATGCTTACGGCGCAGAGTAGATTCAAGAGTTATGCTGATAAGCGTCGTCGAGACTTGGAGTTTGCAGTTGGAGATCGGGTTTTCTTGAGATTGTCTCCTCGAAAGGGGGTTGTTCGTTATGCTAAAGGTGGTAACCTGAGTCCGAGATTTGTTGGGCCGTTTGAGATTACTGGCAGGGTTGGTAAGTTGGCATATCGGTTGGCTCTACCGGAAAACTTCTCTAATGTCCACGATGTGTTTCACGTGTCTAATTTGCGGAAATATAATCCGGATCCTTCTCATATTCTTGAGCCAGAGCCGTTACAGCTTCGAGAGAATTTGACTTATGACGAGCGCCCGATTCGTATTCTAGATCAGATGGACCGAGAGTTGAGGTCGAAGAAGATTCCGATGGTTAAGGTGTTGTGGAAGCATCACGGCATTGAGGAAGCTACGTGGGAGAGACGAGATCAGATGCAGCAGCAATACCCAGATCTTTTCCGTACATCAAGTAAGAATTTCGAGGACGAAATTTCTATAAGGGGGGGAGAATGTGAAACCCCACTTTCCTGCTTATCTCGTTTTACGTGCTTTACCTCGTTTTGCGTGCATATGATCTGTTTATGTGCTATAGGACCTAGAAAGTTATAATTTTGATGTCAATACTTCTAATACGTGCTAAATGTGCATTCATGAAATTTTCATCAAAAACGGAGTCAGAAATTTTATCGTCGATTTTTAGTGAATAGTGTTTTCGAAACACGTCCGCTATAATTTTGAAACTGGTCTTTTTAACCCTTCTAGACCTAGTCCACGGACTTTAATAGACCTGTGTTTGATGAAAACGATTTTAAAATCGGCTTAAGAATTTATTAGGGTTTTTACACCGACTTTTGCGAAAATCGAGTTTTAAGCCGACTCGGGTGGAATTCTTTGAATGTAAAACTTCTTGTCACCTAAAAATAATCCACTTGAGATATCTTGGGGGTGGCATAATTATTTTTAACTTGGTGAGCACTAAAATGCAATTAAAGTCATTAAAAACACAAAAATACCTATTTAAACTAACTTTGACTTTGCATTTTTTTAATTGACCAAGCTTTAAATTATATACTATCACCTACACACACTCACACAACACAAAAACACCATCACACACACACACACTGCCGAGAGAAAAGAGGGAGAAAAGAGAAGAGAAAAATTCAAACTTTCAATCCAATTTTTCAAAGAAAAACCTAGTTTTTGTCCGTGAAACTTCGCACCGACTTGGATTCTGCTTGTTGGGCACGCATAGCACGCATTCCTAGGCTTATATCGCATCTAAGGTGAGAGAAAAATTCTAGATCTCAAAATGTCATTTTTGTGTTTTTGCGTATAAATGAAGATTGAACCGTTAGAATTGTAATCTGATGGTAGATTATTGCTCCTTGCATGCTAGGGATCATTATTTACTAATACTACGAGTTTCTGTCGGATATAGCATAATTTTTATTTTTCGGGTATTTAATTTTGATTAAAATGTTCAAAGTTGATTTAATTGAGTTGTGTTGATCGAAATCGATTGCCGTCGATTTCTAAATACTTGTTAATTACGTGTTAGCGCTGTTGTAATGCCGAATTTTCGATTACATTGTTTGTGTGAAAATCCGGAAAATCCAGCCATGACATCTTAGGATTTTAGGGTTATCGGGCATGATTTAGAGGTGTTATGGTGGATTTCCGAGAGGGCTAATGTAGTAGGGTGAATGGGTGAGTGATAGGAACTGATTTGGCAATGTTTGGTTTAGTAGATTGTAAGTTATGAATTTTAGAAGTTTAGGTTGTCATTCTTTAATTTCTTGAACGATGCCTTAGATGGTTGGGTAGTGTTCGAGTGATGAATGGTGAGTTGTTGTTGAGTAATTTAGAGTTTAATTATGTATATTATGCATGTCCGGTTAGATGGCCTACTTTGTCATCTAACTACGTTGTTTGTTGTTTAATTTAATATTGATGTTATATTGATGTTATTGATTGATTATTATTGAATGCGGGAATCGGGCACTCTTGTTGCTGATCTCCCAATTGATTGATTGATTGATGTTTGATTGATGATTGATGAATATGGAGTCTTGGTATGTGTGTGCCACCTCTCGGGCAGCGTCGGGCTGTCGGGTTGATAACGGCATGACTGCCATAGGCTACCCCCAGCTCGCATGACGGAGGTGTCATGGAAGGAGGGGCTAGTGAGGTACCTCGGGTGCGTGAGTAATGGGGAGTTATAAGAAGAACGGTTGAGATCGTGATGGCGTTTGGAGCTACACCAAATAGAGTATCCTTATTGATTGGTTATATAGTTATGTGATGATAGCATTATTTGTGTTATTATTGTTGTTGTGTGTTTACTTGCTCAAAGGACTAAATCCAAGGAGCGTAGTGAATACTGTCGAGATCTATCGGATCCTCACTGGGCTTATGTATATAAGCTCACTCTCTATTATTGCATGTTTTCAGGTGTACTTTCACAAGATTACGGGTACGTGCCTCCTGAAGAGGAAAATGTGGAAAACGTGCCTTTCATGGATGAGTCATATGTCCCTGAGTCTTATCCATGATTCTATGTTGTTAAACGTCATATATATTAGCTTAATGGACTTTTATATGCTTTACGGTTCTTAGTGTAATAGTTGTTGAAAAGATAATGATCCAAATGATGTTAACTTAGTGGCTTCCTTTTGTCTACGGTTAAGTTGTTAGATGGGTCTCAACTTATTTTTGAAATGTATAATAAAGTTGAGGTATTGTATGTCATGTTGGAACGGAGGCGTATAACGAAGATGTTTTATTGTATATTATGGTTGTGTTGTATGTTGTTGTTTATATTGAGGAATTACTGGATGTATGATGTTTAATGAGGTTGGTTTAGAACCTCGGAAATCTGTTTACTGTCGTTATGCCGCCAAAATTCCATTGCGTCCTGACTGATCGTAGGTGGGGTCGAGTTGGGGCGTGACAAGCCCGACGCTGCCCGTGTTTCTCGATGCTACCATGTCCGAAAAGGTTACGCAACCCCGAGACAAGTCCACAAGCATTCAAGATATCAAATAACACATAAGAGGGTCGACAAAGTAGGCCGCCCTCGCAATTAAACACAATTAACACGAGAAAGCACATGATAGCGAGTAAATAGTACATATAAACTATTTCAATTACTAATCATATAATCTATAACCAATAAAATAAGTTAAGATGTACAAAAAAAAAGATGAAGACTCCCTCACCTTGGATTAGGTTAATTATGCAGAGTATAATTAGATTCATTCCAGCCTCCTTGAATTAGTTCAGATGTGTAAACCCTAGTTGTTCATATAAGTATAACATTAAAAGAATTAGGCCAATAGCAAGTTAACCTTAACTATGACTTTTAACCAACACATAAAGCACTATTATAACACAGAAATATATTATATTGCATTAAAGGGAAAGAGAACAAGAAGATAAGTTAACTGATTAACTAATGCTTCTAAAATTATTAACTTGAACTTCAAGCTATAGTTATTTCATTTGGAAGTTAATAGCCAAAATGGAGGTTAGGCTCAATTAATACTTTTATCTTTTAACCTATTAAGAAAGCATTCGCTAAACCGATCAATAATATAAATTAAAAGCCTTACAACACTTTACTACACAACAATGATTAGAGGATTAGGGTCATTATGTATAGCAAGTAAAAATGTTAAAATACTCCTTTACATAATTCCTACGTAACCTTCTTCTATGGACACCTGTAACTCCTTGATATCGAATACTACCTTAAATCTAACTTATTAGCTACTCAAGAAAAGATATATTCAACTAGTATACTAGAATTTAAGTGCAAGTTAAGTTTAACTATAGCTTACTACTGCATGATTATGAAATACACATGCATTATTCTCTTCCAAAGGCCATAACTTGTACCTAAATGAAGCTTAGCAGCATTCTTCCTTTAGCTAGTTAATAACTCCATTAAACTATCATAATTCATTAGATTCATTAGCTAAATACAAGTTAAGAAAATTCATAAACTAGACTAGCATAACAAGCTCTAACAAAATTTATAGTTCAATATTTCACAAGTTGGACAAGAAGTAGAGAAACTTATCTATCAACAATTTCAACACTGACTTGATAACAACTCAAAAATAAGATAATCCTATCTCAACGCTCACAACAACTCAAGTTAAAGAAAACATTTCACAAGTTAATACTAACTTTTATCAAGCTAACACATTTCCTATATTACCAATATAATTAAAAGAAGAAGAAAAGGAGTATGGCAACTCAACTAGCTGGCCTCACATAAACACATTATAACCAACATATGCACGAGATAACTATATAATCCTAAAAAGAGGCAACCAACACAACTTCACCCAAAATCCAATTCAAATAGCTCAATTAGCTTTAGATAAACACAATAGTATGTGACAACACAATAGTAAGCTCTGGGTACGCCAAAGAAGTCAATTACTACATTTTTTTCCCTTTTTTAACCAAGCTTTTATTCTCCTAAGTGCATTTCAATGTTACCAACCCACAACCTAACCATATTACATTTCCAACCAAGCCAAGAGACACCTATTAAGATCATAAAAACCCATTTTAGAAGCAAAAACTCAGGAAGGCCCCGAGCGGGTTTTAACTACAACTATACTAATCGAGCCCCAATTTCGCGTAACGAAAGCACCAAAAGTGCTTCCTTACCTCAAGGATATCCAAACCATAGCCCAAACTTGCCCGGATTGCACAACGGAAAAAGTCCTCTTTTTAAAGATTACTAAATTTGCATTTTAGCACATTTCCGAGGAATTCAATCACACGTGAGCCTATGACTAGTTTCACTAACGTCTAAAGCACCTAATTGAAGCCTCAATTTAACACACATACACGTACACATGGTGTAGTTAGTTCATTTACTCAAAATTCCAATATATATAGTGAGAGCTAACTAAAACTCCAAATCTTGTATATTTTTGAACATACATGCTAGCTAATTTCTTCTTGAGCTCCCACAATCTTCTTACAAGCATTCTTTCAAACATTGAACATGCAATATCTATTATCTCCCACTCCTAACACAACAACAACCACAACACTAAAATTCTCATTTAACTAACAATCAACACCAAAATACCACATTGTTAACATAACACCTAATAAATCATATTGAATATCTTATAACTATCATTTAACTCCAATACACACATCTACACAATGAGAATCCATAATTTTACTATCTAGCAATCACAATCATTAATGTCAATCATCAACTATATAGCTAAAACATCTTTCAATTTCTTGCAGATGCTTAACTTTATTTATTCCGTTACCTATGATATAGTCCTCCAAACTGACTGATTTTTATTTATAAACATAGCTCTTTGAGTGTAGATGACTTTAGCCTCAAGCGGAACTCAATTCCGATCTAAATTCCACAAGTTATGATCTTTTCCGTACAACTGCGCGAAGTGCCCCCTGCACCAGCGATTTTCAGACACATTTCGGAAATAGCTAAATCTCGGGGTCAAAACGTTAGAATTTGCCTTAGGTCTGAAATCAACATTTGTTCTAAACTGTCTAATCTAGCTTCCATATAAATTTCGTTCAATTCTAAGCATGTTTGCTATACCACAACTACTTCGGAAGTCAGGGGGCAGTGCAGTGTCCAAATCCGAATTTTGCTTGCTTATCATCTTCTTGTTATTTCTTGCATTTGAGCCGACAATAACCATTACTTTAGCCTATATAACATTCCTACACTTCATTTAGGACATTTAACAAACACCTAAACTACACAATTACACTTAGTTAACAAAGCAACTCTACAACTAAAGATAGCATGCAAGAGTTCATTCTATGAGCACTAATGAGTTCCTACAGCCTTTAGCATACTAATACTTTAGCTAATCATACATTTCCAACATCTTTGAACACTTACATAAAACATAGCATGCAACATATAGCTGAATAATCCAAATAGAATGCAAATAATATGAATTCCCTCACCTACACATGAAGAATGGCATGAAAATTGATCATACAAAGCTGTCTTCTTCTTCTTCTTCTTCCTTGTTTTCTTCTTTTCCTTCTCTCCCTGCGTGTGTGTGTGCTGAATTGTGTGTGTGTGTGTGCTGAAACGTGTTGTGTGTGTGTGTTTTGTGTAGTTTATTTGTTTTAATTAAGGTCAAAATTAGGTAGGATTTTTTATAGAGACTCAAAAGTCTATCTTGCCCCTTTAACTAATTTGATATTTACTAGTTTGACATTTAGTTGAAATCTAACAAATTTAGTTTCTATTTGCAAATTGATAACACTTAAATAATGTCTACGTTACTTAAAACTCTTAAATGCACGTGAATGCACATAAATGCACGTTAAACGAAATAGATACACTTAATCCAAAAATATGATATTTTTTGCAAACAAATATATATAAATAATTAAAGTAGACATATAAATATATGCATATTAATAAAATAATTATATGCACAGGTCGAGGTGTCACACATCTAGTCTACAATTTTGTTCATAGATAGCAAATCAACAACTGCTTGTGAAACTAACAAAGGATGCACAAATATAGCAATATAATCAAAATAAAATACATATAAGATGATTCCCTCACCTTCAAAGACTAAAACATGCAAAACGCAAAGACCTAGGCTGATTCTTCATTTCTTTAACCAAGCTTTTCCTCTCCTAAGTGCGCATCAAGGTTACCAAACCATATTTTAATTATACTACATTCCTAGTTAAGTCAAAAGACACCTAATAAGATTATAAAACCCTGTTTTAGAAACAAAAGTTCGGGAAGGCCCCAAGCGAGTTTTAACTACAACTATATTATTTGAACCCCAATTTCGCGTAACGAAAGCACCAATAGTTCTTCCATACCCCAAGGATACCCAAATCATAGCCCAAATGTGCCCAGATTGCACAACGGAAAAAGCCCCCTTTTAAAAGTCGACTAATTTCACAATTTAGCTCAGTTTTGGGTGATTCAACTTCATGTGGCTTTTCAACTAGCTTCACTAGGGCCTAGAGCATCTATTTGAAGTCCCAATTCAAGCTAATTAGCAATTTCATTCCAAACCCTAATAGCAAGCACTATTCATCATCTCTCTTGCTCAATCTCAACTTTCAACCATAAACCTTGATAACAAGCTTCAAAAGTTAACTCTATAGCATCTATTAAACATATAATAAGCATTCATAACAAGTATTAGAGCTATAATCAACAAATCAAGAAATTCAACAAAATGCAACAACTTTAACTTTACAAAAAAAATGAACTCCCTCACCTTTCAAGGCTAAAACCCATATGAACAAGCTCAAAGTCAACTCCAAGCTAAGAACAATCGCCTAACTTCTCTCTTGTTCCTCTCCGATTTATTCTTCTTCTTCTTCTTCTTCTTCTTCTTCTTCTTCTTCTTCTTTTTTCGATTTCTTGCTAGTTTTCTTAGGTTGCTTCTGTTTGTTTTGTTCTAAATGTCCTAAGCTAATATAACTAATGCATAAGTCAAACACCAAAGTATTGCAAAGTTTCCTTGAGAATTCCGAAAGTGGTTCAAGCACTAAGAAATTGATTTTGTTTTATCTTTTTTTTTTTTCGGGTGAACCCAAGCTTGCCTTTATTTTATTTATTTATTTCTTAACTATATTGCTAAATTACTTAACTACTAATTAACTAACTACATTAAAAGATTACTAAGTTAGTTAATTAAAATGAAATAAAATGCTATTCCGAAATTAAGTCTAACCGAATTAAAACTAGTTAGTTAATTAAAATGAAATAAAATGCTATTCCGAAATTAAGTCTAACCGAATTAAAACTAGCCCGGACAAAATAAAAACACCCAATTTTAACCCCCCGAACATGCGATGCAGATAAATAACTCTGAACGAATTCATAGAATAATTCACGTAAAGAAATTATGAAATCAAATAAAATAAATAAATTAAAAGAAACTCAACTCCGGGCTCAGGAAGTTCAAATCAATTAAATGCAAATAAATAATAAACATAAGATAATCTTTTCTAATAACTCTTTTAAATTCAATTTAAAAAATTATAATTATTATTGAAAATAATCTAGCTCGTTCGGGTTCAGGCTCGGGAATTACTAATCAATTAATTATAAACAAATAATAAAATAAATTATTTACTTCATATAAACCATTTAGATATAATTAAATAAATATAATTATTAAAAATAATGAACTAGCCCGTTCAGATCCAAGCTTGGGCTTCTAGTTTGAACAATAAAATAAATTAATAAAAAGACATGTAAAATAATTTAAATAAATAAAATAATAAGATAATGGTCCCGATAAGTTATATAAATATAATTTAAATAAATACAACTAATAAATATCATAATTAATTAACTCTCGTAGATCAATTAAATACATTTTAAATAAATAAAGGTAGATGGTGACAATATTAAAAATAATTATTCTTGGGTCAAGGACTTCATATTCAAATAGTAAATTTAAATCAATTAAAATATTAGTAAGGTAAATTTTAGTGAATAAAATAATAAAATAGTTATTTTATGTATTTATATGGAGATAGAAGATTAGGCTTTGGGATTTAGAGAAATCAAGTTAAATAATTAAAGTTAAACCAAAATAAAGATAAAATATGAAATGGCCCAAAATGCATTCTAGCTTATACTATTCACTCGGGGACACTAGCTATTTTATATTTCACGTTCTAGATATGCTATGCACATACTTCCAGTGAACGAATACTAGATAAATACCATGTAACATGAGAAAAATAAAAATTTTAGAAAAATAGAAGACTTGAATATTTAACCCGGGCTCGGGTGCTACTTATTCAATTAATTGAAAATAATGTAAACTAGCACCTAAATGCAAGAAAATAATTTCTAAAAATTATTGTACCAAGTTAATTGCCTCATTTAAATTTACTAAATATTGTTTGCACGTATTTCAAGAAATGTAAAAATAGTGTAAATAAATGAATAAATTAACATAAACATATAATTATAACCAAACATTTAAAGTAAACACATAAGTACGTGTAAGTAGGTATTATTCGCTACATGTTGGGTCAGGGTGTCACACCCTCCCTATCTATTGGCGACCAAATGGCTACCAAACTTTTACTTTTTGTCGCCGTTTGGTGGCCAATCGCCACTACGGGGCCACAAAATGGCATTCAAAAATGAAAATTTGTTATAATAAATTATAAATTAATTAATTTTATATTAAATAACTAAATTTATTTAACATTAAATTTTGTAAATATGTTTTATATTATCTAAAAATAACTTTTGATTTATATTATTAATTTTATTCTAAATAAATGAATTTATTTATTTATATAAACAATTTGATTTATATTTTTAATTTGTAGCCCCTTCATATCTATTAGCGACCAAATGGCCACCAAACTTTTACTTTTTATTGCCGTTTGGTAGCCAATCGCCACCACGGGACTACAAAATGGTGTTCAAAAACTAAAATTTGTTATAATAAATTATAAATTAATTAATTTTATATAAATAACTAAATTTTTTTAACATTAAATTTTGTAAATATGTTTTATATTATCTAAAAACAACTTTTGATTTATATTATTAATTTTATTCTAAATAAATGAATTTATTTATTTATATAAACAATTTGATTTATATTTTTCATTTGTAGCCCCTTCATATCTATTGGTGACCAAATGGCCACCAAACTTTAACTTTTTGTCGCCGTTTGGTGGCCAATGGCCACCACGCGGCGACAAAGTTGTTTTGAAAAACTAAAATTTGTTATAATAAATTATAAATTAATTAATTTTATATTAAATAACTAAATTTATTTAATATTAAATTTTGTAAATATGTTTTATAATATCTAAAAACAACTTTTGATTTATATTATTAATTTTATTCTAAATAAATGAATTTATTTATTTATATAAACAATTTGATTTATATTTTTAATTTGTATCCCCTTCCTATCTATTGGCGACAAAATGGCCACCAAAATTTTACTTTTTATTGCCGTTTGGTAGCCAATCGCCACCACGGGACTACAAAATGGTGTTCAAAAACTAAAATTTGTTAAAATAAATTATAAATTAATTAATTTTTTATAAATAACTAAATTTATTTAGCATTAAATTTTGTAAATATGTTTTATATTATCTAAAAACAACTTTTGATTTATATTATTAATTTTATTCTAAATAAATGAATTTATTTATTTATACAAATAATTTGATTAATATTTTTAATTTGTAGCCCCTTCCTATCTATTGGCGACAAAATGGCCACCAAATTTTTACTTTTTGCCGGCGTTTGGTGGCCGATCGCCACCACAGGGCTACAGAATGGCCTTCAAAAACAAAAATTTGTTATAATAAATTTTAAATTAATTAATTTTATATTAAATAACTAAATTTATTTAACATTAAATTTTGTAAATATGTTTTAAATTATATAAAAAGAAATTTTGATTTATATTATTAATTTTATTCTAAAAAAATGAATTTATCTATTTAAGTAAACAATTTGATTTATATTTTTAAAGTGTTGCCTCTTCCTATCTATTGGCCAAAAAATGGCCACCAAACTTTTACTTTTTGTCACCGTTTGGTGACTAATGGCCACCACGGGGCTACAAAATAGTATTCAAAAATTAAAATTAGTTATAATAAATTATAAATTAATTAACTTTATATTAAACAACTAAATTAATTTAACATTAAATTTTGCAAATATGTTTTATATTATCTAAAAACAACTTTTGATTTATATTATTAATTTTATTCTAAATAAATGAATTTATTTATTTATATAAAGAATTTGATTTATATTTTTAATTTGTAGCCCCTTCATATCTATTGACGACCAAATGGCCACCAAACTTTTACATTTTGTCGTAGTTTGGTGGCCAATGGCCACCTTGGGGCTACAAAATAGTATTCAAAAACTAAAATTTGTTATAATAAATTATAAATTATTTAATTTTATATTAAATAACTAAATTTATATAACATTAAATTTTTTAAATATGTTTTATATTATCTAAAACCAGCTTTTGATTTATATTATTAGTTTTATTATAAATAAATGAATTTATTGATTTATATAAACAATTTGATTTATATTTTTAATTTGTAGTCCCTTCATAAATATTAGCGACCAAACTTTTACTTTTTATCGCCGTTTGGTGGCCAATAGCCACCATGGGGCTACAAAATGGTATTAAAAAACTAAAATTTGATATAATAAATTACAAGTTAATTAATTTTATATTAAATAATTAATTTTATTTAACATTAAATTTTGTAAATTTGTTTTATATTATCTAAAAACAACTTTTTATTTATATTATTAATTTTATTCTAAATAAATGTATTTATTTATTTAAACAAATAATTTGATTAATATTTTTAATTTGTAGCCCCATCCTATCTATTGGCGACAAAATTGCCACCAAACTTTTACTTTTTGTCGCTGTTTGATTGCCAATCGCCACCACGGGGCTCCAAAATGGCATTAAAAATATAAATTTGATATAATAAATTACAAATTAATTAATTTTATATTAAATAACTAAAATTATTTAACATTAAATTTTGTAAATATGTTTTATATTATCTAAAAATAACTTTTGATTTATATTATTAATTTTATTCTAAATAAATGAATTGATTTATATATATAACCAATTTGATTTATATTTTTAATTCGTAGCCCCTTCATATCTATTGGCGACCAAATGACCACCAAACTTTTACTTTTTGTCATCGTTTTGTGGCCAATGGCCACCCTGGGGCTACAAAATGGTATTCAAAAACTAAAATTTGTTATAATAAATCACAAATTATTTAATTTTATATTAAATAACTAAATTTATATAACATTAAATTTTGTAAATATGTTTTATATTATCTAAAAATAGCTTTTGATTTATATTATTAGTTTTATTATAAATAAATGAATTTCTTGATTTATATAAATAATTTGATTTATATTTTTAATTTGTAGCCCCTTCATATCTATTAGCGACCAAACTTTTACTTTTTGTTACCGTCTGGTGGCCAATGGCCACCACGGGGCTACAAAATGGTATTTAAAAACTAAAATTAGTTATAATTGTGACACCCGAGAATTTCACCCTAAATTTATTATAATCGTTGCATACCTAGGTGCGCATTTCTACGTGCATCATTTCTTGCTTAATTGTTTTTATTACGGGTTACTATTCATAATATTTTTGACTGTTTCAAAAGCTTGATTTTAAAGTTTTCCTAGGTCATATGATATTTAAAAGGAACCAAGAAATTTTCGTTTTGAACATTTGAGCTTAGGAGTACGCGTTTGGAAAATTTTTTTTCATGACTTTTGAATAGTGTTACGTTAGAATAGTGCTAGTTATATATTAAAAAGCATTTGTAATTGCAATTAGCCTTAATTGATCAATATTTGAGACTAATTAGCTTAAGTTATTAATTATATACAATATATAAAATAACTAACTCATGAAAATTAAATACCATACCACATATTAGTCATAAAAACATTTACAAAAATTCCCTCCATGTCCCCATGCTTGGCCGACCCACCCAAGGAGAAAAGAGAAGAAAATTGCTTCAACAATCTTGCACTTTGAGCTCTTAGCTTGATTTTGAGAGGCTTTTGAGCAACCTAGGGACTTCAACAAGCTTCTTCATCTTCAAAAATTGTGAGGGAGATTCATTTTCTTGATTTTAAAGTTTATGTGCATATGTTAATTTTCTTGATTTGTCAATTATAGCTATATAACTTATGATGAATGCTTCCTATGAGTTATTTAATGTCTATAGAGCTAACTTTTGAGGTTTGATAACAAAGTTAATGGTTGAATGTTGAGATTGATCAAAGAGATGATGAATAGTGCCTAGAATTAGGATTTTGAGAAAATTTGCTAATTGGCTTGAATTGATGCTTCAATTAGTTGCTCTAGACCCTAGTGGAGTTAGTTGAAAAGCCACGAGGGGATGAATCACACGAATTTGAACTTAAGTGCATAAATAGCTTACTTTAAAAAGGGGGTTTTACATGTTAAGCAATCCGGGCAAGTTTGAACATTGATTCGGGTATCCTTGAGCTAAGGAAGCACCTTTGGTGCTTTCGTTTCACGAAAATGGGGTTCGGTTAGTATGGTTGTAGTTCAAACCCGCTCGGGGCCTTCCCGAACTTTTGCTTCAAAAATGAGTTTTGATGACTTTAAAAGGTACCTTTGAGCTTAATTAAGGATATAGAAAGACTAGGATATGGTTTGGGAATCTTGAACAATGCGTAGGAGAAAGAAAATTCGGTTAAAGAAAGGGAAAATGTAGTTTTTAGCCATTTGAGTTGCATTTAGAACTTGTTAAGGAATCTTAGTGCCTTGCATTGAATACTTAGCATATAATTAAGCTATGTGAGTAGACTGTGGGGTTCAATTGTGTTGATTGCTTCTTTTGACATCTATTATCTAATATCGTGCTTATATGAACTTTTATCGTGCATATATGTGAGGGCGGCCTACTTTGTCGTCCCTCTTATGTGTTATGTGTTATATTGATTGTTTGTGACTTGTATTGGGTTGTGCAACCTTTATCGGACATGGTAGCTTCGAGAAACACGGGCGGCATCGGGCTTGCCGTGCTCCCTCAACTACCATGGTGCCTATTCCCTTTCTCACTGAGGCATACTCCACTACCCCAGAGGCGTGGTTCACCTGCTGGGCATGGACCTACCTCGGGAGAAAGGGTCGTAGGATCGGGATACATTCGGAGTATCCCAATTGTGGTGTTTGGGGTTTGCCGGCATGTTTGTAATGCTCGTGGTTCGTGGCTCGTGGATGAAGACTTGGAAGTGGAACCGTATCCTTTTAAAGTGATTAATAGTTTGACTTATTGTCTTGTTAGTTTATGTGGCTTGTATATGTTTACTTGTGTTGCATATCATATTGCACGTTGGCATGTTGCATCACATCCCTCGCTGGGAAACTTTGTTGCTCACTCCTCATTTGAAATGTTTCAGGAGAAGCTGAGGTGAATCCCTAGCTGTTAGAAGTAGAAGAGGAAGAATAAGTTCACGTAGATCAGAATCCGTGACTTGTGTGCTGAGGTGGATTTTATGTGCTTCTTGCGTGGAGTTCTTGTTATTAATGTATTTTGAGACTTTGGAGTCTTGTATATATGTCTAGTAGATGTGTACTAGAATGTTAAAGAAAGTTGTTGGATTGTAATAATGGATATTAGACTTTATATTCTCTTGTATGCTTGGAGTGTTCGTTGATCTTCATATGGAACTTAGATCATTTGTAACTAACTACTTATGACTAAAACCAACGTATTTGCATGCTTGTGTGTTTTAGTAGAATGTTGTTGTTCCAAGGCTCAGATGGCCTTGTGATTGTGTTTTAGCTTTGGAAATATTAGTGATAAGTTGTTGTTTTAATTCAAATGTCTTGAGTAAATGTTTACAGGTAACAGCTTTGTCCTTGGTACAGAAGAGACTCTGTCCGAGTGACGAGTCCGAGCCTGACTTTAGCCTGGGGTTGGGTTCGGGGCGTTACACTTTAGTGGTATCAGAGCTACTAGAATGCATGAAGCCGGGTTAAATTCCTTGGCATGTGGGTAGAGGTCTATATGTGAAAGTGAATTATGTGAATATGTGAGTGTTTAGTTGTTTAAGTACTTAGATATAAGACATGCTAGCATGAAAAAGAATGATAAAGCTTGACATGATAGGAATATGAAAAGTTAGTGTTGAATGTTGTTAAGTGTTTTATGTGTTCTCATGTGAGTAAAATGTTTGAGAACAATGTGTAAATTATCTTTGCATAGTTTATTTGCCTATTATAATATTATGTTCTTCTAGCATTGTGATGAGGAGACGGGGTAGACCACGGAGAGAGCCGGAGGAGGCTCCTAGACAGAATGTACCGGGGCAAGATGCTGGGGCAGCCGGGAATGTACCGCAGGGTCAGGAGCCGAGTAATGCCCAGATTTTAGCTACTATGGCTACTGCGATGAATACCATAGCACAGTTTGTGGTTCAGCAGGGTACAGCAGGTGCCGGCAGAGGTAATCAGGCTACCAGAGCAGAGGGCAGTGGTACTGCAGGAGGTAACTTATTTGATAAATTCCTGCATCACGGAGCATATAGTTTTTATGGTGAGCCTGATGATATGAAAGCAGAGTTGTGGCTGAGTAAGTTCGAGAAAGTTGTTGCGATACTTGAGTGTGACGATGAAAGAAAGATCACCTATACTGCATTTTTAATGGAGGGTAATGCCGAGGCTTGGTGGCGCACTATTAGAGAAAAATGGGATGCCGAGAGGGTTCAGCATGTATGGGCTGACTTTGTTCGTGAGTTTCGAGATAAATATGTATCGGTTGTAGCCCGTGAGAGGCATCAGGATGAATTTATAGCTTTGAAACAGGGGAACATGACTGTAGACCAGTATGAGGCTACCTTTACGAGACTATCTCGATATGTGCCAGCTTTCGTTCAGCCGAAGGATGTGAAGATCCAGAGATTTATTACAGGGTTGAGGAGTGACATCATGCTTAACTTGTCTTCGCAAGATTATCCGAACTATGTTGCAATAGTTAGGGTTGCATCGAGATATGAGAAACTTAAGACAGATGTGTTAGCTCAGTCTAGTCAGTCCAGCAAACATCAATTTCAGTCCCAGAGTCAGGATTATCAGAGGCAGACTCAACAGCCTAGGCAGACCCAGAGCTATCCAGGACAAGTGCAGGTACAGTCACAGCCGAGACCAGCTCAGATCCAGCCACAGGGACAGTCACAGACCCGACTAGTGACTGCTAGATCTCAGCAGGGTAGTTCTGCCACATCTACTTATAGGGCCCCTACAGGAGGAACTGCTACTAGGAAGAATCTCTAGTGTACTCATTGCAACCGTAAGGGTCACACAGAGGCTGAGTGTTGGAGGAAACTGGGCCGTTGCACAGGTTGTGGCAGTGATTAGCACAGAGTTAAAGATTGTCCCAAGTTTAATTTTGGTCAGGGTCAGACTTCAAGCCAGGGTGCCCAGACTAGAGCTTCAGGAGCAGCTACTGTACCGCGGGTCAGGCACAGGTGTTTGCACTCAACCAGGAGGAGCTTCTAGAGACTACAGTGGTGGTGGAAGGTACTTTTCTTATTAATAGTCAGCCGGTAGTAGTTTTGATTGACATCGGGGCTACACATTCATTCATTACTCCTGTATGTGCATAGTCTGCTGCATTAAAAGTTGATAAACTGCCATATGTGATTGAAGAAGGTAATCCTATGGGTACTAAGTTTGTTACGGAGTTTGTGTGTAAAGATTGTAATATTTGCATTGAGGGTTGCATGTATCCTATTGATTTGATTATCATGCCATTTCGAGACTTTGAAGTTATCTTGGGAATAGATTGGTTAGGGTGATATTATGCATGTTTGGACTATAGGAGGAAAGTTTTAACTTTAGAAGTACCTAACCAACCTGTTATTAAATTAACTGGGAGTCGGAAGTCTACTGGGACTCGTATCATATCTTCCATTAAAGCTACTAAAATGTTGTGTAAAGGCTATGATGCATACTTAGCTTATTTAATTAATCAGCCTGGAGATAAATTGAAATTGAATGAAGTACCTGTTATAAAAGAGTTTCCGGGGGTTTTCCCTGAGGAGTTGCCTGGGTTACCACCTGATAGGGAGATTGAGTTTGTGATTGACCTGTTTCCGGGAGCTAGTCCTCTCTCGAGAACCTCGTATAGAATGTCTCCTCCTGAGTTATAAGAATTGAAAATTCAACTACAGGGTTTACTTGAGAAAGGTTTTATTCAGCCTAGTTCGTCACCGTGGGGTGCTCCCGTGTTATTTGTGAAAAAGAAAGACGGTACTCTGCGTTTGTGTATAGATTATCGAGGTCTAAATCAGGTAACGGTGAAAAATAAATATCCTTTGCCTTTAATTGAAGAGTTGTTTGATCAGCTACAGGGTGTTGTGGTGTTTTCGAAATTTGATTTAAGGCAAGGTTATTATCAGTTGAGGATCCGAAAAGAGGATGTACCTAAGACTACATTTAGAACCAGGTACGACCATTATGAGTTTGTTGTTTTACCATTCGGGTTGACAAATGCTCCAGCCGCTTTTATGGATTTGATGCAAAGACTATTTCACCCCTATCTTGATCAGTTTGTTGTGATTTTTATTGATGACATATTAGTATATTCTAAGTCTGAGTCAGAGCATGAAGAGCATTTAAGAATTGTACTTAAAACCCTACAAGAACACAAGTTGTTTGCCAAATTTAGCAAATACGAATTCTGGTTGAAACAGGTTGCCTTTTTAGGTCATATCATTTCACATGAGGGAATATCCGTTGATCCTACTAAAATTGATGTGGTTATGTCGTGGAAAAGACCTGAAACTGTCACAGAAGTCCATAGTTTTTTGGGACTAGCGGGCTATTATAGGCGATTTGTTAAAGATTTTTCAAAGATTGCAGGACCTTTGACTACTTTAACTCAGAAGAAAACTGTGTTTAATTGGGATGACAAATGTGAAGCTAATTTCCAGGAGTTGGAAAAGAGACTTACCACTGCTCCTATCCTTGCATTGCCTGAGGGAACCGAGAACTTGGTGATTTATAGTGACGCTTCGAAAGAGGGCTTGGGTTGTGTTCTGATGCAAAATGGTAAAGTCATAGCATATGCCTCTAGGAAATTGAAACCATATGAACTCAATTATCCTACACATGATTTGGAGCTTGCAGCTGTTGTCTTTGCTTTGAAGAAATGGCGTCATTATTTGTGGGGCAACAAATTTGAAATATTTACTAACCATAAAAGTTTGAAATATTTGTTTTCTCAAAAAGATTTGAATATGAGGCAAAGGCGTTGGCTAGAACTGTTAAATGATTATAACTGTACCATTAGCTATTTGCCTGGAAAAGCTAATATTGTTGCAGATACACTGAGCCGAAAAGCTTATGTGGCTAGTTTGATAATCAAGGATTGGGAGATTGTGGAAGAACTGTGCTTGTGGAAACCGAAAGCTTCTAGATCGGGTATCCAATTCGCTAGCCTACAAATCCAATCTTTATTGCTATCTAGAATCAGAGAAGCGCAACAATCAGATTCTCAGCTATTGAAGCTTTTAGAGAAGTCAAAAGGGGGAGAGTCCGACTTTAAGATGCATGATAATGGACTTCTCAGGTACAGAAATAGAATTTGCATTCCTAGTAATTCAACTGTGAAAGATGAGATTCTTGCTTAGGCTCATGCTTCTAAATACACAATTCATCCTGGAAGCACAAAAATGTACAGAGATTTGAAACAGAATTTCTAGTGGAATAACATGAAAAGAGAGATAGCTGAGTATGTAGCTAAATGTTTGACTTGTCAGAAAGTTAAGGCAGAACATCAGAGGCCGGCAGGATTGTTGCAGCCATTGGAAATTCCGGTATGGAAATGGGATGAGGTTACTATGGATCTTGTGTTGGATTTACCGAGATCACCACGAGATAATGATTCTGTGTGGGTTGTAGTAGACAAGTTGACAAAGAGTTCGCATTTTATTGCTACAAAGAAAACAGATTTTCTCGATAAATTGGCCGAGCTTTATGTTGAAAATATTGTGAGACTGCATGGAGTTCCATCTCAGATAGTATCAGACAGGGATCCTAGGTTTACATCACAGTTCTGGCAGAAACTACAAAAGGATTTGGGGACTAATTTGAGTTTTAGTACTGCTTATCACCCACAGACGGATGGCCAGTCAGAGAGGACTATCAGGATACTGGAAGATATGTTGAGAGCCTATTTTCTGGATTTTGGCAAGAATTGGGAGAAATATCTGCCTTTAGCAGAGTTTCCTTACAATAACAGTTATCAGGCCACTATTGGCATGGCACCCTACGAGGCACTTTATGGGCGAAAATGTCGGTCTTCGTTGTATTGGGATGAGGTAGGTGAGATGAAAACAGTTGATCCCGCTATTCTTCCGGAGATGATTAAAATGGTGGATAATGTGAGACTTATAAAGAAAAGGATGCTTATAGCTCAGAGTCGACAGAAGAATTATGCTGATAGACGTCGACGGGACTTAGTATTTTCTAAGGGTGATCGTGTTTTCTTGAAAGTCTCTCCGCAAAAGGGTTTGATTCGGCACGGAAAATGAGGTAAACTTAGTCCTAGATATGTGGGACCATTTGAGATCACTGAGAAAGTTGGGGATTTAGCTTATAGATTGGCATTACCTCCGAGTTTGGGTCGGATTCATGATGTTTTTCATGTGTCACTGTTGAGAAAGTATAATCCTGATCCGTCACATATCATTGAGCCGGAGCCGTTGGAAATTGATGAGTCCTTAGCTTATGTTGAGAAACCTCTTCGAGTGGTTGACCGAAAGATTCAGGAACTTAGAACTAAAAGTATTCCTATGGTAAAAGTTCTTTGGGATCATCATGGGGTTGAGGATGCCACTTGGGAGCGAGAATATCAGATCAGAGAGAAGTATCCAGAACTCTTTGCCGAATCATGTAAGAATTGCGAGGACGCAATTAGTTTAAGGGGGAGAGGGTATGACACCTGAGAATTTCACCCTAAATTTATTATAATCGTTGCATACCTATGTGCGCATTTCTACGTGCATCATTTTCTTGCTTAATTATTTTTATTAGGGGTTACTATTCATAATATTTTTGACTATTTCAAAAGCTTGATTTTAAATTTTTCCTAGGTCATATGATATTTAAAAGGGACCAAGAAATTTTCGTTTTGAACATTTGAGCTTAGGAGTACGCGTTTGGAAAATGTTTTCCGTGACTTTTGAATAGTGTTACGTTAGAATAGTGCTAGTTATAAATTAAAAAAGCATTTGTAATTGCAATTAGCCTTAATTGATCAATATTTGAGACTAATTAGCTTAAGTTATTAATAATATACAATATATAAAATAACTAACTCATGAAAATTAAATACCTAACCACATATTAGTCATAAAAACATTTGCAAAAATTCCCTCCATGTCCCCATGCTTGGCCGACCTACCCAAGGAGAAAAGAGAAGAAAATTGCTTCAATAATCTTGCACTTTGAGCTCTTAGCTTGATTTTGAGAGGCTTTTGAGCAATCTAGGGACTTCAACAAGCTTCTTCATCTTCAAAAATTGTGAGGGAGATTCATTTTCTTGATTTTAAAGTTTATGTGCATATGTTAATTTTCTTGATTTGTCAATTATAGCTATATAACTTGTGATGAATGCTTCATATGAGTTATTTAATGTCTATAGAGCTAACTTTTGAGGTTTGATAACAAAGTTAATGGTTGAATGTTGAGATTGATCAAAGAGGTGATCAATAGTGCCTAGAATTAGGGTTTTGAGAAAATTTGCTAATTGGCTTGAATTGATGCTTCAACTCTAGACCCTAGGGGAGTTAGTTGAAAAGCCACGTGAGGTTGAATCACTCGAATTTGAACTTAAGTGCATAAATAGCTTACTTTAAAAAGGGGGTTTTACATGTTAAGCAATCCGGGCAAGTTTGAACATTGATTCGGGTATCCTTGAGCTAAGGAAGCACCTTTGGTGCTTTCGTTTTGCGAAAATAGGGTTCGGTTAGTATGGTTGTAGTTCAAACCCGCTCGGGGCCTTCCCGAACTTTTGCTTCAAAAATGAGTTTTGATGACTTTAAAAGGTACCTTTGAGCATAATTAAGGATATAGAAAGACTAGGGTATGGTTTGGGAATCTTGAACAATGCTTAGGAGAAAGAAAATTCGGTTAAAGAAAGGGAAAATGTAGTTTTTAGCCATTTGAGTTGCATTTAGAACTTGTTAAGGAATCTTAGTGCCTTGCATTGAATACTTAGCATATAATTAAGCTATGTGAGTAGACTGTGGGGTTCAATTGTGTTGATTGCTTCTTTTGACATCTATTAGCTAATATCGTGCTTATATGAACTTTTATCGTGCATATATGTGAGGGCGGCCTACTTTGTCGTCCCTCTTATGTGTTATGTGTTATATTGATTGTTTGTGACTTGTATTGGGTTGCGCAACCTT
This sequence comes from Ehretia macrophylla, assembly GCA_037974665.1. Lineage (NCBI taxonomy): Eukaryota > Viridiplantae > Streptophyta > Magnoliopsida > Boraginales > Ehretiaceae > Ehretia > Ehretia macrophylla. The sequence goes on from CM075770.1 coordinate 71,995,310, forward strand.
TATCGGAAATGGTAGCGTCGATGAACACGGGCGGCGTCGGGCTTGCCGTGCTCCCTCGACTACCATGGTGCCTATTCCCTTTCTCGCTGAGGCATACTCCACTACCCCAGAGGCGTGGTTCACCTGCTGGGCATGGACCTACCTCAGGAGAAAGGGTCGTAGGATCGGGATACATCTGGAGTATCCCAATAATTGGTGTTTGGGGTTTGCCGGCATGTTCGTGATGCTCGTGGTTCGTGGCTCGTGGATGAAGACTTGGAAGTGGAACCGTATCCTTTTAAAGTGATTAATAGTTTGGCTTATTGTCTTGTTAGTTTATGTGGCCTGTATATGTTTACTTGTGTTGCATATCATATTGCACGTTGGCATGTTGCATCACCTCCCTCGCTGGGCAACTTTGTTGCTCACTTCTCATTTAAAATGTTTCAGGAGAAGCTGAGGTGAATCCCCAGCTGTTAGAAGTAGAAGAAGAAGAAGAAGTTCACGTAGATCAGAATCCGTGACTTGTGTGCTGAGGTGGATTCTATGTGCTTCTTGCATGGAGTTCTTGTTATTAATGTATTTTGAGACTTTGGAGTCTTGTATATATGTCTAGTAGATGTGTACTAGAATGTTAAAGAAAGTTGTTGGATTGTAATAATTGATATTAGACTTTATATTCTCTTGCATGCTTGGAGTATTCGTTGATCTTCATATGGAACTTAGATAATTTGTAACTAACTACTTATGACTAAAACCAACTTATTTGCATGCTTGTGTGTTTTAGTAGAATGATGTTGTTCCAAGGCTCAAATGGCCTTGTGATTGTGTTTTAGCTTTGGAAATATTAGTGATAAGTTGTTGTTTTAATTCAAATGTCTTGAGTAAATGTTTACAGGTAATAGTTTTGTCCTTGGTACAGAGGAGACTCTGTTCGAGTGACGGTCCGAGCCTGACTTTAGCGTGGGGTTGGGTTCGGGGCGTTACAATAATAAATTATAAATTAATTAATTTTATATTAAATAACTAAATTTATTTAACATTAAATTTTGTAAATATGTTTTATATTATCTAAAAACAACTTTTGATTTATATTATTAATTTTATTCCAAATAAATGAATTTATTTATTTATATAAACAATTTGATTTATATTTTTAATTTGTAGCCCCTTCATATCTATTGGCGACCAAATGGCCACCAAAGTTTTACTTTTTGTCGTCGTTTGGTGGCCAATGGCGACCACGCGGCGACAAAGTTGTATTGAAAAACTAAAATTTGTTATATTAAATTATAAATTAATTAATTTTATATTAAATAACTAAATTTATTTAACATTAAATTTTGTAAATATGTTTTTATTATCTAAAAACGACTTTTGATTTTTATTAATAATTTTATTGTAAATAAATGAATTTATTTATTTATATAAACAATTAGATTTATATTTTTAATTTGTAGCCCCTTCCTATCTATTGGCGATAAAATGGCCACCAAACTTTTACTTTTGTCACCGTTTGGTGGCCAATGGCCACCACGCGCTACAAAATGGTATTCAAAAACTAAAATTAGTTATAATAAATTATAAATTAATTAATTTTATATTAAATAACTAAATTTATTTAGCATTAAATTTTGTAAATATGTTTTTATATTATCTGAAAACAACTTTTGATTTATATTATTAATTTTATTCTAAATAAATGAGTTTATTTATTTATACAAAGAATTTGATTAATATTTTTAAAGTGTTGCCCCTTCCTATCTATTGGCCAAAAAATGGCCACCAAACTTTTACTTTTTGTCACCGTTTGGTGGCTAATGGCTACCACGGGGCTACAAAATGGTATTCAAAAATTAAAATTAGTTATAATAAATTATAAATTAATTAATTTTATATTAAATAACTAAATTAATTTAACATTAAATTTTGCAAATATGTTTTATATTATCTAAAAACAACTTTTGATTTTTATTATTAATTTTATTCTAAATAAATGAATTTATTTATTTATATAAAGAATTTGATTTATATTTTTAATTTGTAGCCCTTTCATATCTATTGACGACCAAATGGCCACCAAACTTTTACTTTTTGTCGTAGTTTGGTGGCCAATGGCCACCTTGGGGCTACAAAATGGTATTCAAAAACTAAAATTTGTTATAATAAATTATAAATTATTTAATTTTATATTAAATAACTAAATTTATATAACATTAAATTTTTTAATTATGTTTTATATTATCTAAAACCAGCTTTTGATTTATATTATTAGTTTTATTATAAATAAATGAATTTATTGATTTATATAAACAATTTGATTTATATTTTTAATTTATAGCCCCTTCATATCTATTAGCGACCAAACTTTTACTTTTTGTCGCTGTTTGGTGGCCAATGGCCACCATGGGCTACAAAATGGTATTAAAAAAACTAAGATTTGATATAATAAATTACAAATTAATTAATTTTATATTAAATAACTAAATTTATTTAACATTAAATTTTGTAAATACGTTTTATATTATCTAAAAACAACTTTTGATTTATATTATTAATTTTATTCTAAATAAATGAATTTATTTAATTAAACAAATAATTTGATTAATATTTTTAATTTGTAGCCCCATCCTATCTATTGGCGACAAAATTGCCACCAAACTTTTACTTTTTGTCGTTGTTTGATTGTCAATAGCCACCACGGGGCTACAAAATGGCAATTAAAAACTAAAATTTGATATAATAAAGTATAAATTAATTAATTTTATATTAAATAACTAAATTTAATTACTATTAAATTTTGTAAGTATGTTTTATAATATCTAAAAATAACTTTTGATTTATATTATTAATTTTATTCTAAATAAATGAATTTATTTATTTATATAAACATTTTGATTTATATATTTCATTTGTAGCCCCTTCATATCTATTGGCGACCAAATGGCTACCAAACTTTTACTTTTTGTCGTCGTTTGGTGTCCAATGGCCACCATCGGACTAAAAAATAGTATTTAAAAACCAAAATTTGTCATAATAAATTATAAATTATTTAATTTTATTTTAAATAACTTAATTTATTTAACATTATATTTTGTAAATATGTTTTATATTATCTAAAAACAGCTTTTGATTTATATTATTAGTTTTATTATAAATAAATGAATTTCTTGATTTATATAAATAATTTGATTTATATTTTTAATTTGTAGCCCCTTCATATCTACTAGCGACCAAACTTTTACTTTTTATCACCGTTTGGTGGCCAATGGCCACCACGGGGTTACAAAATGGTATTCAGAAACTAAAATTAGTTATAATAAAATATATATTAATTAATTTTATGTTAAATAACTAAATTTATTTAACATTAAATTTTGTAAATATGTTTTATATTATCTAAAAACAACTTTTGATTTATATTATTAATTTTATTCTAAATAAATGAATTTATTTATTTATATAAACAATTTGATTTATATTTTTAATTTGTAGCCCCTTCATATCTATTGGCGACCAAATGGCCCCCAAACTTTTACTTTTTGTCGCCGTTTGGTGGCCAATGGCCATCATGGGACTACAAAATGGTATTCAAATATGAAAATTTGACATAATAAATTATAAATTAATTAATTTTATATTAAATAACTAAACTTAATTACCATTAAATTTTGTAAATATGTTTTATAGTATAACAACTTTTGAATTAAATTATTAATTTTATTCAAAATAAATGATTTTATTTATTTATATAAACAATTTGATTTATATTTTTAATTTGTAGCCCTTTTGTAACGTCCCGAACCCAACCCCACGCTAAAGTCAGGCTCGGACCCATCACTCGGACAGAGTCTCCTCTGTACCAAGGACAAAACTGTTACCTGTAAACATTTACTCAAGACATTTGAATTAAAACAACAACTTATCACTAATATTTCCAAAGCTAAAACACAATCACAAGGCCATCTGAGCCTTGGAACAACAACATTCTACTAAAATACACAAGCATGCAAATAAGTTGGTTTTAGTCATAAGTAGTTAGTTACAAATGATCTAAGTTCCATATGAAGATCATCGAACACTCCAAGCATGCAAGAGAATATAAAGTCTAATATCCATTATTACAATCCAATAACTTTCTTTAACATTCTAGTACACATCTACTAGACATATATACAAGACTCCAAAGTCTCAAAATACATTAATAACAAGAACTCCACGCTAGAAGCACATAAAATCCACCTCAGCACACAAGTCACGGATTCTGATCTACGTGAACTTCTTCTTCCTCTTCTACTTCTAACAGCAGGGGATTCACCTCAGCTTCTCCTGAAACATTTCAAATGAGGAGTGAGCAACAAAGTTGCCCAGCAAGGGAGGTGATGCAACATGCCAACGTGCAATATGATATGCAACACAAGTAAACATATACAAGCCACATAAACTAACAAGACAAAAAGTCAAACTATTAATTACTTTAAAAGGATACGGTTCCACTTCCGAGTCTTCATTTACGAGCCACGAACCACGAGCATCACGAACATGCCGGCAAACCCCAAACACCACAATTGGGATACTCCGGGTGTATCCCGATCCTACGACCCTTTCTCCCGAGGTAGGTCCATGCCCAGCAGGTGAACCACGCCTCTGGGGTAGTGGAGTATGCCTCAGCGAGAAAGGGAATAGGCACCATGGTAGTCGAGGGAGCAAGGCAAGCCCGACGCCGCCCATGTTTCTTGACGCTACCATGTCCGATAAAGGTTGCGCAACCCAATATAAGTCACAAGCGATCAATATAACACATAATACATAAGAGGGACGACAAAGTAGGCCGCCCTCACATATATGCACGCTAAAAGTTCATATAAACACGATATTAGCTAATAGATGTCAAAAGAAGCAATCAACACAATTGAACCCCACAGTCTACTCACATAGCTTAATTATATGCTAAGTATTCAATGCAAGGCACTAAGATTCCTTAACAAGTTCTAAATGCAACTCAAATGGCTAAAAACTACATTTTCCCTTTCTTTAATCGAATTTTCTTTCTCCTAAGCATTGTTCAAGATTCCCAAACCATACCCTAGTCTTTCTATATCCTTAATTATTCTCAAAGTTTCCTTTTTAATTCAGCAATACTCATTTTTGAAGCAAAAGTTCGGGAAGGCCCCGAGCGGGTTTGAACTACAACCATACTAACCGAACCCCATTTTCGCGAAACGAAAGCACCAAAGGTGCTTCCTTAGCTCAAGGATACCCGAATCAATGTTCAAACTTGCCCGGATTGCTTAACATGTAAAACCCCCTTTTTAAAGTAAGCTATTTATGCACTTAAGTTCAAATTCAAGTGATTCAACCTCACGTGGCTTTTCAACTAACTCCCCTAGGGTCTAGAGCACCTAATTGAAGCATCAATTCAAGCCAATTAGCAAATTTTCTCAAAACCCTAATTCTAGGCACTATTCATCACCTCTTTGATCAATATCAACATTTAACCATTAACTTTGTTATCAAACCTCAAAAGTTAGCTCTATAGACATTAAATAACTCATAGGAAGCATTCATCACAAGTTATATAGCTATAATTGACAAATCAAGAAAATTAACATATGCACATAAACTTTAAAATCAAGAAAATGAATCTCCCTCACAATTTTTGAAGATGAAGAAGCTTGTTGAAGTCCCTAGGTTGCTCAAAAGCCTCTCAAAATCAAGCTAAGAGCTCAAAGTGCAAGATTGTTGAAGCAATTTTCTTCTCTTTTCTCCTTGGGTGGGTCGGCCAAGCATGGGGACATGGAGGGAATTTTTGCAAATGTTTTTATGACTAATATGTGGTATGGTATTTAATTTTCATGAGTTAGTTATTTTATATATTGTATATAATTAATAACTTAAGCTAATTAGTCTCAAATATTGATCAATTAAGGCTAATTGCAATTACAAATGCTTTTTAATTTATAACTAGCACTATTCTAACGTAACACTATTCAAAAGTCACGGAAAACATTTTCCAAACGCGTACTCCTAAGCTCAAATGTTCAAAACGAAAATTTCTTGGTCCCTTTTAAATATCATATGACCTAGGAAAAATTTAAAATCAAGCTTTTGAAATAGTCAAAAATATTATGAATAGTAACCCCTAATAAAAATAATTAAGCAAGAAAATGATGCACGTAGAAATGCGCACATAAATATGCAATGATTATAATAAATTTAGGGTGAAATTCTCGGGTGTCACATCCTCTCCCCCTTAAACTAATTGCGTCCTCGCAATTCTTACATGATTCGGCAAAGAGTTCTGGATACTTCTCTCTGATCTGATATTCTCGCTCCCAAGTGGCATCCTCAACCCCATGATGATCCCAAAGAACTTTTACCATAGGAATACTTTTAGTTCTAAGTTCCTGAATCTTTCGGTCAACCACTCGAAGAGGTTTCTCAACATAAGCTAAGGACTCATCAATTTCCAACGGCTCCGGCTCAATGATATGTGACGGATCAGGATTATACTTTCTCAACAGTGACACATGAAAAACATCATGAATCCGACCCAAACTCGGAGGTAATGCCAATCTATAAGCTAAATCCCCAACTTTCTCAGTGATCTCAAATGGTCCCACATATCTAGGACTAAGTTTACCTCCTTTTCCGTGTCGAATCAAACCCTTTCGCGGAGAGACTTTCAAGAAAACACGATCACCCTTAGAAAATACTAAGTCCCGTCGACGTCTATCAGCATAATTCTTCTTTCGACTCTGAGCTGTAAGCATCCTTTTCTTTATAAGTCTCACATTATCCACCATTTTAATCATCTCCGGAAGAATAGCAGGATCAACTGATTTCATCTCACCTACCTCATCCCAATACAACGGAGATCGACATTTCCGCCCATAAAGTGCCTCGTAGGGTGCCATGCCAATAGTGGCCTGATAACTGTTATTATAAGCAAACTCTGCTAAAGGTAGGTATTTCTCCCAATTCTTGCCAAAATCCAGAACACAGGCTCTTAACATATCTTCCAGTATCCTGATAGTCCTCTCTGACTTGCCATCCGTCTGTGGGTGATAAGCAGTACTAAAACTCAAATTAGTCCCCAAAGCCTTTTGTAGTTTCTGCCAGAATTGTGATGTAAACCTAGGATCCCTGTCTGATACTATCTGAGATGGAACTCCATGCAGTCTCACAATATTTTCAACATAAAGCTCAGCCAATTTATCGAGAGAATCTGTTTTCTTTGTAGTAATAAAATGCGAACTCTTCGTCAACCTGTCTACTACAACCCACACAGAATCATTATCTCGTGGTGATCTCGGCAAATCCGACACAAGATCCATAGTAACCTGATCCTATTTCCATACCGGAATTTCCAATGGCTGTAACAATCATGCCAGCCTCTGATATTCTGCCTTAACTTTATGACAAGTCAAACATTTAGCTACATACTCAGCTATCTCTCTTTTCATGTTATTCCACCAGAAATTATGTTTCAAATCTCTGTACATTTTAGTGCTTCCAGGATGAATTGTATACTTAGAAGCATGAGCCTCAGCAAGAATCTCATCTTTCACAGTCGAATAACTAGGAATGCAAATTCTATTCCTGTACCTGAGAAGTCCATCATCATGCATCTTAAAATCGGACTCTCCCCCTTTTGACTTCTCTAAAAGCTTCAATAACTGCAAATCTGATTGTTGCGCTTCTCTGATTCTAGATAGCAATAAAGATTGGATTTGTAGGCTAGCGAATTGGATACCTGATCTAGAAGCTTTCGGTTTCCACAAGCACAGCTCTTCTACAATCTCCCAATCCTTGATTATCAAACTAGCCACAGAAGCTTTTCGGCTCAGTGCATCTGCAACAGTATTAGCTTTTCCCAGCAAATAGCTAATGGTATAATCATTTAACAGTTCTAGCCAACGCCTTTGCCTCATATTCAGATCCTTTTGAGAAAACAAATATTTCAAACTTTTATGGTCAATAAATATTTCAAATTTGTTACCCCACAAATAATGTCGCCATTTCTTCAAAGCAAAGACAACAGCTGCAAGCTCCAAATCATGTGTAGGATAATTGAGTTCATATGGTTTCAATTTCCTAGAGGCATATGCTATGACTTTACCATTTTGCATCAGAACACAACCTAAGCCTTCTTTCGAAGCGTCACTATAAATCACCAAGTTCTCGGTTCCCTCAGGCAAGGCAAGGATAGGTGCAGTGGTAAGTCTCTTTTTCAACTCCTGGAAACTAGCTTCACATTTGTCATCCCAATTAAACACAGTTTTCTTCTGAGTTAAAGTAGTCAAAGGTCCTGCAATCTTTGAAAAATCTTTAACAAATCGCCTATAATAGCCCGCTAGTCCCAAAAAACTACAGACTTCCGTGACAGTTTCAGGTCTTTTCCACGACATAACCACATCAATTTTAGCAGGATCAACGAATATTCCCTCATGTGAAATGATATGACCTAAAAAGGCGACCTGTTTCAACCAGAATTCGCATTTGCTAAATTTGGCAAACAACTTGTGTTCTTGCAGGGTTTTAAGCACAATTCTCAAATGCTCTTCATGCTCTGACTCAGACTTAGAGTATACTAATATATCATCAATAAAAATCACAACAAACTGATCAAGATAGGGTCGAAATACTCTCTGCATCAAATCCATAAAAGCGGCTGGAGCATTTGTCAACCCGAATGGTAAAATAACAAACTCATAATGGCCGTACTTGGTTCTAAATGCAGTCTTAGGTACATCCTCTTTCCGGATCCTCAACTGATAATAACCCTGCCTCAAATCAAATTTCGAAAACACCACAGCACCCTGTAGCTGATCAAACAACTCCTCAATTAAAGGCAAAGGATATTTATTTTTCACCGTTACCTGATTCAGACCTCGATAATCAATACACAAACGCAGAGTACCGTCCTTCTTTTTCACAAATAACACGGGAGCACCCCACGGTGACGAACTAGGCTGAATAAAACCTTTCTCAAGTAAACCCTGTAGCTGAATTTTCAATTCTTGTAACTCAGGGGGAGACATTCTATACGGGGTTCTCGAGATAGGACTAGTTCCCGGCAACAGGTCAATCACAAACTCAATCTCCCTATTAGGTGGTAACCCAGGCAACTCCTCAGGGAAAACCCCCGGAAACTCTTTTATAACAGGTACTTCATTCAATTTCAATTTATCTCCAGGCTGATTAATTAAATAAGCTAAGTATGCATCATAGCCTTTACTCAACATTTTAGTAGCTTTAATGGAAGATATGATACGAGTCCCAGTAGACTTCCGACTCCCAGTTACTTTAATAACAGGTTGCTTAGGTACTTCTAAAGTTAAAACTTTCCCCCTCCAGTCCAAAAATGCATCATATCGGCCCAACCAATTCATTACCAAGATAACTTCAAAGTCTCGTAATGGCATGATAATAAAATCAATAGGATACATGCAACCCTCAATGCAAATATTACAATCTTTACACACAGACTCCGTAACAAATTTAGTACCCATAGGATTACCTACTTCAATCACATACAGCAGTTTATCAACTTTTAATGCAGCAGACTGTGCACATACAGGAGTAATGAATGAATGTGTAGCCCCGATGTCAATCAAAACTACTACCGGCTGACTATTAATAAGAAAAGTACCTTCCACCACCATTGTAGTCTCTGGAAGCTCCTCCTGGTCGAGTGCAAACACCCGTGCCTGACCTCGCGGTACAGTAGCTGCTCCTGAAGCTCTAGTCTGGGCACCCTGGCTTGAAGTCTGACCCTGACCAAATTTAAACTTGGGACAATCTTTAACTCTGTGCTGATCACTGCCACAACTTGTGCAACAGCCCAGTTTCCTCCAACACTCAGCCTCTGTGTGACCCTTACGGTTGCAATGAGTACATTGGAGATTCTTCCTAGTAGCAGTTACTCCTGTAGGGGCCCTTTAAGTAGATGTGGCAGAACTACCCTGCTGAGATCTAGCAGTCACTGGTCGGGTCTGTGACTGTCCCTGTGGCTGGCTCTGAGCTGGTCTCGGCTGTGACTGTACTTGAACTGGTCCTGGATAGCTCTGGGTCTGCCTAGGCTGCTGAGTCTGCCTCTGATAACCTTGACTCTGAGACTGAAACTGCCGTTTGCTTGACTGACTAGACTGAGCTAACACATCTGCCTTACGTTTCTCATATCTCGATGCAGCCCTAACTACTGCAGCATAGTTCGGATAATCTTGCGAAGGCAAGTTAAGCGTGATGTCACTCCTTAACCCTGTAATAAATCTCTGGATTTTCACATCCTCCAGCTGAACTAAAGCTAGCACATATCGAGATAGTCTCGTAAAGGTTGCCTCATATTGGTCTACAGTCATGTTCCCCTGTTTCAAAGCTATAAATTCATCCTGATGCCTTTCACGGGCTACAACCGATACATATTTATCTCGAAACTCACGAACAAAGTCAGCCCATACATGCTGAACCCTCTCGGCATCCCATTTTTCTCTAATAGTGCGCCACCAAGCCTCGGCATCACCCTCCATTAAAAATGCAGCATAGGTGATCTTTCTTTCATCGTCACACTCAAGTATCGCAGCAACTTTCTCGAACTTACTCAGCCACAACTCTGCTTTCATATCATCAGGCTCACCATAAAAACTATATGCTCCGTGATGCAGGAATTTATCAAATAAGTTACCTCCTGCAGTACCACTGCCCTCTGCTCTGGCAGCCTGATTACCTCTGCCGGCACCTGCTGTACCCTGCTGAACCACAAACTGTGCTATGGTATTCATCGCAGTAGCCATAGTAGCTAAAATCTGGGCATTACTCGGCTCTTGACCCTGCGGCCCCCAGCATCTTGCCCCGGTACATTCTGTCTAGGAGCCTCCTCCGGCTCTCTCCGTGGTTTACCCCGTCTCCTCATCACAATGCTAGAAGAACATAATATTATAATAGACAAATAAACTATGCAAAGATAATTTACACATTGTTTTCAAACATTTTACTCATATATGAACACATAAAACACTTAACAACATTCAACACTAACTTTTCATATTCCTATCATGTCAAGCTTTATCATTCTTTTTCATGCTAGCATGTCTTATATCTAAGTACTTAAACAACTAAACACTCACATATTCACATAATTCACTTTCACATATAGACCTCTACCCACATGCCAAGGAATTTAACCCGGCTTCATGCATTCTAGTAGCTCTAATACCACTAAAGTGTAACGCCCCGAACCCAACCCCACGCTAAAGTCAGGCTCGGACCCGTCACTCGGACAGAGTCTCCTCTGTACCAAGGACAAAACTGTTACCTGTAAACATTTACTCAAGACATTTGAATTAAAACAACAACTTATCACAATTATTTCCAAAGCTAAAACACAATCACAAGGCCATCTGAGCCTTGGAACAACAACATTCTACTAAAACACACAAGCATGCAAATAAGTTGGTTTTAGTTATAAGTAGTTAGTTACAAATGATCTAAGTTCCATATGAAGATCAACGAACACTCCAAGCATGCAAGAGAATATAAAGTCTAATATCCATTATTACAATCCAACAACTTTCTTTAACATTCTAGTACACATCTACTAGACATATATACAAGACTCCAAAGTCTCAAAATACATTAATAACAAGAACTCCACGCAAGAAGCACATAAAATCCACCTCAGCACACAAGTCACGGATTCTGATCTACGTGAACTTCTTCTTCCTCTTCTACTTCTAACAGCTGGGGATTCACCTCAGCTTCTCCTGAAACATTTCAAATGAGGAGTGAGCAACAAAGTTGCCCAGCGAGGGAGGTGATGCAACATGCCAACGTGCAATATGATATGCAACACAAGTAAACATATACAAGCCACATAAACTAACAAGACAATAAGTCAAACTATTAATCACTTTAAAAGGATACGGTTCCACTTCCAAGTCTTCATCCACGAGCCACGAACCACGAACATCACGAACATACCGGCAAATCCCAAACACCACAATTGGGATACTCCGGATGTATCCCGATCCTACGACCCTTTCTCCCGAGGTAGGTCCATGCCCAGCAGGTGAACCACGCCTCTGGGGTAGTGGAGTATGCCTCAGCGAGAAAGGGAATAGGCACCATGGTAGTCGAGGGAGCACGGCAAGCCCAACGACGCCCGTGTTTCTTGACGCTACCATTTCCGATAAAGGTTGCGCAACCCAATACAAGTCACAAACAATCAATATAACACATAACACATAAGAGGGACGACAAAGTAGGCCGCCCTCACATATATGCACGATAAAAGTTCATATAAGCACTATAATAGCTAATAGATATCAAAAGAAGCAATCAACACAATTGAACCCCATAGTCTACTCACATAGCTTAATTATATGCTAAGTATTCAATGCAAGGCACTAAGATTCCTTAACAAGTTCTAAATGCAACTCAAATGGCTAAAAACTACATTTTCCCTTTATTTAACCGAATTTTCTTTCTCCTAAGCATTGTTCAAGATTCCCAAACCATACCCTAGTCTTTCTATATCCTTAATTAAGCTCAAAGGTACCTTTTAAAGTCATCAAAACTCAATTTTGAAGCAAAAGTTCGGGAAGGCCCCAAGCGGGTTTGAACTACAACCATACTAACCGAACCCCATTTTCGCAAAACGAAAGCACCAAAGGTGCTTCCTTAGCTCAAGGATACCCGAATCAAAGTTCAAACTTGCCTGGATTGCTTAACATGTAAAACCCCCTTTTTAAAGTAAGCTATTTATGCACTTAAGTTCAAATTCGAGTGATTCAACCTCACGTGGCTTTCCAACTAACTCCCCTAGGGTCTAGAGCACCTAATTGAAGCATCAATTCAAGCCAATTAGCAAATTTTCTCAAAACCCTAATTCTAGGCACTATTCATCACCTCTTTGATCAATCTCAACATTCAACTATTAACTTTGTTATCAAACCTCAAAAGTTAGCTCTATAGACATTAAATAACTCATAGGAAGCATTCATCACAAGTTATATAGCTATAATTGACAAATCAAGAAAATTAACATATGCACATAAACTTTAAAATCAAGAAAATGAATCTCCCTCACAATTTTTGAAGATGAAGAAGCTTGTTGAAGTCCCTAGGTTGCTCAAAAGCCTCTCAAAATCAAGCTAAGAGCTCAAAGTGCAAGATTGTTGAAGCAATTTTCTTCTCTTTTCTCCTTGGGTGGGTCGGCCAAGCATGGGGACATGGAGGAAATTTTTGCAAACGTTTTCATGTGTAATGTGTGGTATGGTATTTAATTTTCATGAGTTAGTTATTTTATATATTGTATATAATTAATAACTTAAGCTAATTAGTCTCAAATATTGATCAATTAAGGCTAATTGCAATTACAAATGTTTTTTAATTTATAACTAGCACTATTCTAACGTAATACTATTCAAAAGTCCGCGTACTCCTAAGCTCAAATGTTCAAAACGAAAATTTCTTGGTTCCTTTTAAATATCATATGACCTAGGAAAAATTTAAAATCAAGCTTTTGAAACAGTCAAAAATATTATGAATAGTAACCCCTAATAAAAACAATTAAGCAAGAAAATGATGCACGTAGAAATGCGCACATAGGTATGCAACGATTATAATAAATTTAGGGTGAAATTCTCGGGTGTCACACCCTCTCCCCCTTAAACTAATTGCGTCCTCGCAATTCTTACATGATTCGGCAAAGAGTTCTGGATACTTCTCTCTGATCTGATCTTCTCGCTCCCAAGTGGCATCCTCAACCCCATGATGATCCCAAAGAACTTTTACCATAGGAATACTTTTAGTTCTAAGTTCCTGAATCTTTCGGTCAACCACTCGAAGAGGTTTCTCAACATAAGCTAAGGACTCATCAATTTCCAACGGCTCCGGCTCAATGATATGTGACGGATCAGGATTATACTTTCTCAACAGTGACACATGAAAAACATCATGAATCCGACCCAAACTCGGAGGTAATGCCAATCTATAAGCTAAATCCCCAACTTTCTCAGTGATCTCAAATGGTCCCACATATCTAGGACTAAGTTTACCTCCTTTTCCGTGCCGAATCAAACCCTTTCGTGGAGAGACTTTCAAGAAAACACGATCACCCTTAGAAAATACTAAGTCCCGTCGACGTCTATCAGCATAATTCTTCTATCGACTCTGAGTTGTAAGCATCATTTTCTTTATAAGTCTCACATTATCCACCATTTTAATCATCTCCGGAAGAATAGCGGGATCAACTGTTTTCATCTCACCTACCTCATCCCAATACAACGGAGACCGACATTTTCGCCCATAAAGTGCCTCGTAGGGTGCCATGCCAATAGTGGCCTGATAACTGTTATTGTAAGCAAACTCTGCTAAAGGCAGATATTTCTCCCAATTCTTGCCAAAATCCAGAACACAGGCTCTCAACATATCTTCCAGTATCCTGATAGTCCTCTCTGACTGGCCATCCGTCTGTGGGTGATAAGCAGTACTAAAACTCAAATTAGTCCCCAAAGCCTTTTGTAGTTTCTGCCAGAACTGTGATGTAAACCTAGGATCCCTGTTTGATACTATCTGAGATGGAACTCCATGCAGTCTCACAATATTTTCAACATAATGCTCGCCCAATTTATCGAGAGAATTTGTTTTCTTTGTAGCAATAAAATGCGAACTCTTCGTCAACCTGTCTACTACAACCCACAAAGAATCATTACCTCGTGGTGATCTCGGCAAATCCGACACAAGATCCATAGTAACCTGATCCCATTTCCATACCGGAATTTCCAATGGCTGCAACAATCCTGCCGGCCTCTGATGTTCTGCCTTAACTTTCTGACAAGTCAAACATTTAGCTACATACTCAGCTATCTCTCTTTTCCTGTTATTCCACCAGAAATTCTGTTTCAAATCTCTGTACATTTTAGTGCTTCCAGGATGAATTGTATACTTAGAAGCATGAGCCTCAGCAAGAATCTCATCTTTCACAATCGAATCACTAGGAATGCAAATTCTATTCATGTACCTGAGAAGTCCATCATCATGCATCTTAAAATCGGACTCTCCCCCTTTTGACTTCTCTAAAAGCTTCAATAACTGCAAATCTGATTGTTGCGCTTCTCTGATTCTAGATAGCAATAAAGATTGGATTTGTAGGCTAGCGAATTGGATACCTGATCTAGAAGCTTTTGGTTTCCACAAGCACAGCTCTTCTACAATCTCCCAATCCTTGATTATCAAACTAGCCACAGAAGCTTTCGGTTCAGTGCATCTGCAACAGTATTAGCTTTTCCCGGCAAATAGCTAATGGTATAGTTATAATCATTTAACAGTTCTAGCCAACGCCTTTGCCTCATATTCAGATCCTTTTGAGAAAACAAATATTTCAAACTTTTATTTATTTATTTATTAATTTATACAAACAATTTGATTAATATTTTTAATTTGTAGCCCCTTCCTATCTATTGGCGAAAAAATGGCGACCAAAGTTTTATTTTTGTCACCGTTTGGTGGCCAATCGCCACCACGTGGCAACAAAATGGTATTCAAAAATGAAAATTTGATATAATAAATTATTAATTAATTAATGTTATTTTAAATAACTAAATTTATTTAACATTAAATTTTGTAAATATGTTTTATATTATCTAAAAACAACTTTTGATTTATATTAATAATTTTATTCTAAATAAAGGAATTTATTTAAGTATATAAACAATTTGATTTATATTTTTAATTTGTAGCCCCTTCATACCTATTAGCGACCAAATGGCTACCAAAATTTTACTTTTTTCACCGTTTGGTGGCCAATGGCCACCACGGGGCTAAAAACTTGTATTTAAAAACTAAAATTAGTTATAATAAATTATATATTAATTAATTTTATATTAAATAACTAAATTTATTTAACATTAAATTTTGAAAATATGTTTTATACTATCTAAAAACAACTTTTGATTTATATTATTAATTTTATTCTAAATAAATAAATTTATTTATTTATATAAACAATTTGATTTATATTTTTAATTTGTAGCCCTTCATATCTATTGGCGACCAAATGGCCACCAAACTTTTACTTTTAGTCGTCGTTTGGTGGCCAATGGCCACCATGGGGCTACAAAATGGTATTCAAAAATTAAAATTTGTTATAATAAACTATAAATTATTTAATTTTATATTAAATAACTAAATTTATATAACATTAAATTTTGTAAATATGTTTTATATTATCTAAAAACAGCTTTTGATTTATATTATTAGTTTTATTTTGAATAAATGAATTTATTGATTATATAAACAATTTGATTTATATTTTTAATTTGTAGCCCTTTCATATCTATTAGAGACCAAACTTTTACTTTTTGTCGCCATTTGGTGGCCAATGCCCACCACAGGGCTACAAAATGGTATTAAAAAACTAAAATTTGGTATAATAAATTACAAATTAATTAATTTTATATTAAATAACTAAATTTATTTAACATTAAATTTTGTAAATATGTTTTATATTATCTAAAAATAAATTTTGATTTATATTATTAATTTTATTCTAAATAAATGAATTTATTTATTTATACAAATAATTTGATTAATATTTTTAATTTGTAGCCCCTTCCTATCTGGCAACAAAATGGCCACCAAACTCTTTCTTTTTGTCACCGTTTGGTGGCCAATCGCCACCACGGGGTTACAAAACGGCCTTCAAAAACAAAAATTTGCTATAATAAATTATAAATTAATTAATTTTATATTAAATAACTAAATTTATTTAACATTAAATTTTGTAAATATGTTTTATATTATCTAAAAACAACTTTTGATTTATATTATTAAATTTATTCTAAATAAATGAATTTATTTATTTATACAAACAATTTGATTAATATTTCTAATTTGTAGCCCCTCCGTATCTATTGGCAACAAAATGGCCATCAAACTTTTACTTTTTGTCGTCGTTTGGTGGACAAACGCCACCAAGGGGCTACAAAATGGCATTCAAAAACTAAAATTTTTTATAATAAATTATAAATTGATTAATTTTATATTAAATAACAAAATTTATTTAACATTAAATTTTGTAAATATGATTTATATTATCAAAAAACAACTTTTGATTTATATTCTTAATTTTATTCTAAATAAATGAATTAATATATTTATATAAACAATTTGATTTATGTTTTTAATTTGTAGCCCCTTCATATCTATTGGCGACCATGCTTTTTGTCGCCATTTGGGGGGACTACAAAATGGTAATGAAAAACTAAAATATGTTATAATAAATTATAAATTAATTAATTTTATATTGAATAACTAAATTTATTTCACATTAAATTTTGAAAATATGTTTTATATTATCTAAAAACAAATATTGATTTATAATATTAATTTTATTCTAAATAAATGAATTTATTTATTTATACAAACAATCTGATTAATATTTTTAATTTGAAGCCCCTTCGTATCTATTAACGACAAAATGGCCACCAAACTTTTACTTTTTGTTACCGTTTGGTGGCCAATGGCCACCACGGGGCTACAAAATGGTATTTAAAAACTAAAATTAGTTATAATAAATTATAAATTAATTAATTTTATATTAAATAACTAAATTTATTTAACATTAAATTTTACAAATATGTTTTATATTATCTAAAAACAACTTTTGATTATATTATTAATTTATTATAAATAAATGAATTTATTTATTTATATAAAGAATTTGATTTATATTTTTAATTTGTAGCCCCTTCATATATATTGGCGACCAAATGGCCACCAAACTTTTACTTTTTGTCGTCGTTTGGTGGCCAATGGCTACCATGGGGCTACAAAATGGTATTCAAAAATTAAAATTTGTTATAATAAATTATAAATTATTTAATTTTATATTAAATAAATAAATTTATATAACATTAAATTTTGTAAATATGTTTTATATTATCTAAAGACAGCTTTTGATTTATATTATTAGTTTTATTTTAAATAAATGAATTTATTGATTTATTTAAACAATTTGATTTATATTTTTAATTTGTAGCCCTTTCATATCTATTAGCGACAAACTTTTACTTTTTGTCGCCGTTTGGTGGCCAATGGCCACCACGGGGCTACAAAATGGTATTAAAAAACTAAAATTTGGCATAATAAATTACAAATTTATTAATTTTATATTAAATAAATAAATTTATTTAACATTAAATTTTGTAAATTTGTTTTATATTATCTAAAAACAACTTTTGATTTATATTATTAATTTTATTCTAAATAAATCAATTTATTTATTTATACAAATAATTTGTTTAATATTTTTAATTTGTAGCCCCTTCCTATCTATTGGTGGCAAAATAGCCACCAAACTTTTACTTTTTGTCACCGTTTGGTGGCCAATCTCCACCACGGGGCAACAAAATGGCATTGAAAAACTTAAATTTGTTATAATAAATTATCAATTAATTAATTTTATATTAAATAACTAAATTTATTTAACATTAAATTTTGTAAATATGTTTTATATTATCTAAAAACAACTTTTGATTTATATTATTAATTTTATTCTAAATAAATGAATTTATTTATTTATACAAACAAATTGATTAATATTTTTAATTTGTAGCCCCTCCGTATCTATTGGCAACAAAATGGCCATCAAACTTTTACTTTTTGTCGCCGTTTGGTGGACAAACGACACCACGGGGCTACAAAATGGTAGTCAAAAACTAAAATTTTTTATAGTAAATTATAAATTGATTAATTTTATATTAAATAACTAAATTTATTTAACATTAAATTTTGTAAATATGTTTTATATTATTCAAAAACAACTTTTGATTTATATTATTAATTTTATTCTAAAAATATGAATTTATTTATTTATACAAATAATTTGATTAATATTTTTAATTTGTAGCCCCTTCCTATCTATTGGCGACCAGATGGCCACCAAGCTTTTACTTTTTGTCGCCGTTTGACGGGACTACAAAATGGTATTCAAAAACTAAAATTTGTTATAAAAAATTATAAATTAATTAATTTTTAATTAAATAACTAAATTTATTTAACATTAGATTTTGTAAATATGTTTTATATTATCTAAAAACAAATTTTGATTTATAATATTATTTTTATTCTAAATAAATGAATTTATTTATTTATACAAACAATTTGATTAATATTTTTAATTTTAGCCCTGTCGTTTCTATTGGCGACAAAATGGCCACAAAACTTTTACTTTTTACCACCGTTTGGTGGCCAATTGCCACCATGGGGCAACAAAATGGCATTCAAAAACTAAAATTTGTTATAATAAATTATAAATTAATTAATTTTATATTAAATAACTGAATTTATTTAACATTAAATTTTGTAAAAATGTTTTATATAATCTAAAAACAACGTTTGATTTATATTATTAATTTTATTCTAAATAAATGAATTTATTTATTTATACAAACAATTTGATAAATATTTTTTAATTTGTAGCCCGTTCATATCTATTGGTGACAAAATGGCAACCAAACTTTTACTTTGTGTCACCGTTTGGTGGGCAAACGCCACCACGGGGCTACAAAATGGCATTCAAAAACTAAATTTGTTATAATAAATTATAAATTGATTAATTTTATATTAAATAACTAAATTTATTTAACATTAAAATTTGTAAATATGTTTTATATTATCTAAAAACAACTTTTGATTTATATTATTAATTTTATTCTAAATAAATGAATTAGTATATTTATATAAACAATTTGATTTATATTTTTAATTTGTAGCCCCTTCATATCTATTGGCGACCAAATGGCCAACAAACTTTTACTTTTTGTCGCCATTTAGGGGGACTACAAAATGGTAATGAAAAACAAAAATTTGTTATAATAAATTATCAATTAATTAATTTTATATTAAATAACTAAATTTATTTAACTTTAAATTTTGCAAATATGTTTAATATTATCTAAAAACAAATTTTTATTTATAATATTAATTTATTCTAAATAAATGAATTTATTTATGTATACAAACAATTTGATAAATATTTTTAATTTGTAGCCCGTTCATATCTATTGGTGACAAAATGGCAACCAAACTTTTACTTTTTGTCGCCGTTTGGTGGCCAAACGCCACCATGGGACTACAAAATGGCATTCAAAAACATAAATTTGTTATAATAAATTATAAATTAATTAATTTTATATTAAATAACTAAATTTATTTAACATTAATTTTTGTAAATATGTTTTATATTATCTAAAAACAACTTTTGATTTATATTATTAATTTTATTCTAAATAAATGAATTTATTTATTTATAGAAACAATTTTATTAATATTTTTAATTTGTAGTCCCTTCATATCTATTGGAGACAAAATGGCCACCAAACTCTTACTTTTTGTCACCGTTTGGTCGCCAAAGGCCACCACGAGGCTACAAAATGGCCTTCAAAAACTAAAATTTGTTATAATAAATTATAAATTAATTAATTTTATATTAAATAACTAAATTTATTTAACATTAAAATTTGTAAATATGTTTTATATTATCTAAAAACAACTTTTGATTTATATTAATAATTTTATTCTAAATAAATGAATTAAAATATTTATATAAACAATTTGATTTATATTTTTAAGTTGTAGCCCGTTCATAACTATTATCGACCAAATGGCCACTAAACTTTTACTTTTTGTCGCCATTTGAGGGGACTACAAAATGGTAGTGGAAAACTAAAATTTGATATAATAAATTATAAATTAAATAATTTTACGTTAAATAACTAAATTTATTTAACAGTAAATTTTGTAAATATGTTTTATATTATCTAAAAACAACTTTTGATTTATGTTAATAATTTTATTCTAAATAAATGAATTTATTTATTTATACAAATAATTTGATTAATATATTTAATTTGTAGCCCCTTCCTATTATAGGCGACAAAATGGCCACCAAACATTTACTTTTTGTCGCCGTTTGGCGGGACAACAAAATGGTATTCAAAAAATAAATTTTGTTATAAAAAATTATAAATTAATTAATTTTATATTGAATAACTAAATTTATTTAACATTAAATTTTGCAAATATTTTTTATATTATCTAAAAACAAATTTTGATTTATAATGTTAATTTTATTCTAAATAAATGAATTTATTTATTTATACAAACAATTTGATTAATATTTTTAATTTGTAGCCCCGTCGTTTCTATTGGCGAAAAAATGGCCACCAAACTTTTACTTTTTACCACTGTTTGGTGGCCAATTGCCACCATGGGGCAACAAAATGGCATTCAAAAACTAAAATTTGTTATAATAAATTATAAATTAATTAATTTTATATTAAATAACTAAATTTATTTAACATTAAATTTTGTAAATATGTTTTATATAATCTAAAAACAACGTTTGATCTATATTATTAATTTTATTCTAAATAAATGAATTTATTTATTTATACAAACAATTTGATAAATATTTTTAATTTGTAGCCCCTTCATATCTACTGGCGACAAAATGGCCTCCAAACTTTTACTTTTTGTCACCGTTTGGTGGCCAAACGCCACCATGAGACTACAAAATGGCATTCAAAAACTAAAATTTGTTATAATAAATTATAAATTGATTAATTTTATATTAAATAACTAAATTTATTTAACATTAAAATTTGTAAATAAGTTTTATATTATCTAAAAATAACTTTTGATTTATTTTATTAATTTTATTCTAAATAAATGAATTAATTTATTTATATAAACAATTTGATTTATATTTTTAATTTGTAGCCCCTTCATATCTATTGGCGACCAAATGGCGACCAAACTTTTACTTTTTGTCGCCATTTGAGGGGACATCAAAATGGTAATGAAAAACTAAAATTTGTTATAATAAATTATAAATTAATTAATTTTATACTAAATAACTAAATTTATTTAACAATAAATTTTGCAAATATGTTTTATATTATCTAAAAATTGCTTTTGAATTATATTATTAATTTTATTGTAAATAAATGAATTTATTTATTTATATAAACAATTTGATTTATAATTTTAATTTGTAGCCCCTTCATATCTATTGGCAACCAAATGGCCCCCAAACTTTTATTTTTGGTCGCCGTTTGGGGGGACTACAAAATGGTATTGAAAAACTAAAATTTGTTATAACAAATTATATATTAATTAATTTTATATTAAATAACTAAATTTATTTAACATTAAATTTTGCAAATATGTTTTATATTATCTAAAAACAAATTTTGATTTATAATATTAATTTTATTCTAAATAAATGAATTTATTTTTTATACAAACAATTTGATTAATATTTTTAATTTGTAGCCCCTTCATATCTATTGGCGAAAAAATGGCCACCAAAATTTTACTTTTTGTCACCGTTTGGTGGCCAATCGCCACCACGGGGCAACAAAATGACATTCAAAAACTAAAATTTGTTATAAAAATTATCAATTAATTAATTTTATATTAAATAACTAAATTTATTTAACATTAAATTTTGTAAATATGTTTTATATTATCTAAAAACAACTTTTGATTTATATTATTAATTTTATTCTAAATAAATTAATTTATTTATTTATACAAACAATTTGATAAATAATTTTAATTTGTAGCCCTTTCTGATCTATTGGCGATAAAATGGCCCCCAAACTTTTACTTTTTGTCACCGTTTGGTGCCCAATCGCAACCACGAGGCTACAAGATGGCATTCAAAAACTAAAATTTGTTATAATAAATTATAAATTAATTAATTTTATATTAAATAACTAAATTTATTTAACATTAAAATTTGTAAATATGTTTTATATTATTTAAAATAAATTTTGATTTATATTATTAATTTTATTCTAAATAAATGAATTAATTTATTTATATAAACAATTTGATTTATATTTTTAATTTCTAGCCCCTTCATATCTATTGGCGACCAAATGGCGACCAAACTTTTACTTTTTGTGTCCGTTTGAGGGGACATCAAAATGGTAATGAAAAACTAAAATTTGTTATAATAAATTATAAATTAATTAATTTTATACTAAATAACTAAATTTATTTAACAATAAATTTTGCAAATATGTTTTATATTATCTAAAAATTGCTTTTGATTTAAATTATTAATTTTATTCAAAATAAATGAATTTATTTATTTATATAAACAATTTGATTTATATTTTTAATTTGTAGCCCCTTCATATCTATTGGTAACCAAATGGCCCCCAAACTTTTACTTTTTGTCGCCGTTTGGGGGGACTACAAGATGGTATTGAAAAACTAAAATTTGTTACAACAAATTATATATTAATTAATTTTATATTAAATAACTAAATTTATTTAACATTAAATTTTGCAAATATGTTTTATATTATCTAAAAACAAATTTTGATTTATAATATTAATTTTATTCTAAATAAATGAATTTATTTTTTTATACAAACAATTTGATTAATATTTTTAATTTGTAGCCCCTTCATATCTATTGGCGAAAAAATGGCCACCAAAATTTTACTTTTTGTCACCGTTTGGTGGCCAATCGCCACCACGGGGCAACAAAATGACATTCAAAAACTAAAATTTGTTATAATAAATTATCAATTAATTAATTTTATATTAAATAACTAAATTTATTTAACATTAAATTTTGTAAATATGTCTTATATTATCTAAAAACAGCCTTTGATTTATATTATTAATTTTATTCTAAATAAATGAATTTATTTATTTATACAAACAATTTGATAAATATTTTTAATTTGTAGCCCTTTCATATCTATTGGCGACAAAATGGCCTCCAAACTTTTACTTTTTGTCACCGTTTGGTGGCCAAACGCCACCACGAGGCTACAAAATGGCATTCAAAAACTAAAATTTGTTATAATAAATTATACATTGATTAATTTTATATTAAATAACTAAATTTATTTAACATTAAAATTTGTAAATATGTTTTATATTATTTAAAATAAATTTTGATTTATATTATTAATTTTATTCTAAATAAATGAATTAATTTATTTATATAAACAATTTGATTTATATTTTTAATTTCTAGCCCCTTCATATCTATTGGCGACCAAATGGCGACCAAACTTTTACTTTTTGTCTCTGTTTGAGGGGACATCAAAATGGTAATGAAAAACTAAAATTTGTTATAATAAATTATAAATTAATAAATTTTATACTAAATAACTAAATTTATTTAACAATAAATTTTGCAAATATGTTTTATATTATCTAAAAATTGCTTTTGAGTTATATTATTAATTTTATTCAAAATAAATGTTTTTTTTTATTTATATAGACAATTTGATTTATATTTTTAATTTGTAGCCCCTTCGTATCTATTGGCGACCAAATGGCCCCCAAACTTTTACTTTTTGTCGCCGTTTGGGGGGACTACAAGATGGTATTGAAAAACTAAAATTTGTTATAACAAATTATAAATTAATTAATTTTATATTAAATAACTAAATTTATTTAACATTAAATTTTGTAAATATGTTTTATATTATCTAAAAACATATTTTGATATATAATATTAATTTTATTCTAAATAAATGAATTTATTTAATTATACAAATAATTTGATTAATATTTTTAATTTGAAGCCCCTTCGTATCTATTGACGACAAAATGGCTATCAAACTTTTACTTTTTGTCGCCGTTTGGTGGCCAAACGCCACCACGAGGCTACAAAATGGCATTCAAAAACTAAAATTTGTTATAATAAAATATAAATTGATTAATTTTATATTAAATAGCTAAATTTATTTAACATTAAAATTTGTAAATATGTTTTATATTATTTAAAATAACTTTTGATTTATATTATTAATCTTATTCTAAATAAATGAATTAATTTATTTATATAAACAATTTGAATTATATTTTTAATTTGTAGCCCCTTCATATCCATTAGCGACCAAATGGCGACCAAACTTTTACTTTTTGTCACCATTTGAGGGGACATCAAAATGGTAATGAAAAACTAAAATTTGTTATAATAAATTATAAATTAATTAATTTTATACTAAATAACTAAATTTATTTAACAATAAATTTTGCAAATATGTTTTATATTATCTAAAATTTGCTTTTGATTTATATTATTAATTTTATTCAAAATAAATGAATTTATTTATTTATATAAACAATTTGATTTATATTTTTAATTTGTAGCCCCTTCATATCTATTGGCAACCAAATGGCCCCCAAACTTTTACTTTTTGTCGCTGTTTCGGGGGACTACAAAATGGTATTGAAAAACTAAAATTTGTTATAACAAATTATAAATTAATTAATTTTATATTAAATAACTAAATTTATTTAACATTAAATTTTGCAAATATGTTTTATATTATCTAAAAACAAATTTTGATATATAATATTAATTTTATTTTAATAAATGAATTTATATATTTATACAAATAATTTGATTAACATTTACTTTTTGTCGCCGTTTGGTGGTCAATCGCCACACGGGGCAACAAAATGGCATTCAAAAACTAAAATTTGTTATAATAAATTATAGATTAATTAATTTTATAATAGATAACTAAATTTATTTAACATTAAATTTTGTAAATATGTTTTATATTATCTAAAAACAGCTTTTGATTTATATTATTAAATTTATTCTAAATATATGAACTTATTTATTTATACAAACAATTTGCTTAATATGTTTAATTTGTAGCCCCTTCCTATCTATTGGGGACAAAATGACCACCAAACTTTTACTTTTTGTCACTGTTTGTTGGCCAATTGCCACCACGGGGCTACAAAATGCATTCAAAAACAAAATTTTGTTATAATAATTTATAAATTAATTAATTTTATATTAAATAAATAAATTTATTTAACATTAAATTTTGTAAATATGTTTTATATTAACTAAAAACAACTTTTGATTTATATTATTAATTTTATTCTAAATAAATGAATTTATTTATTTATACAGAAAATTTGATTAATATTTTTAATTTGTTGCCCCATCCTATCTATTGGCGACCAAATGGCCACCAAACTTTTACTTTTTGTTGCCGTTTGGCGGAACTACAAAATGGTATTCAAAAACTAAAATTTGTTATAATAAATTATAAATTAACTAATTTTATATTAAATAACTAAATTTATTTAACATTAAATTTTGCAAATATGTTTTATATTATCTAAAAACAAATTTTGATTTATAATATTAATTTTATTCTAAATAAATGAATTTATTTATTTATACAAACACTTTGATTAATATTTTTAATTTGTAGCCCCGTCTTATCTATTGGCGACAAAATGGCCACCAAACTTTTAATTTTTACCGCCGTTTGGTGGCCAATTGCCACCACGGGGCAAAAAAATGGCATTCAAAAACTAAAATTTGTTATAATAAATTATAAATTAATTAATTTTATATTAAATAACTAAATTTATTTAACATTAAATTTTGTAAATATGTTTTATATTATCTAAAAACAACGTTTAATTTATTTTATTAAATTTATTCTAAATAAATGAATTTATTTATTTATACGAACAATTTGATAAATATTTTTAATTTGTAGCCCCTTCATATCTATTGGCGACAAAATGGCCACCAAACTTTTACTTTTTGTCACCGTTTGGTGGTCAATCGCCGCCACTGGGCAACAAAATGGCATTCAAAATCTTAAATTTGTTATAATAAATTATAAATTAATTAATTTTATATTAAAAAACTAAATTAATTTAACATTAAATTTTATAATTGTTTTTTATTTTTTCTAAAAACATCTTTTGATTTATATTATTAGTTTTATTCTAAATAAATGATTTTATTTATTTATACAAATAATTTGATTAATATTTTTAATTTTTAGCCCCTTCCTATCTATTGGCGACCAAATGGCCACCAAACTTTTACTTTTTGTCGCCGTTTGGTGGGACTACAAAATTGTATTCAGAAACTAAAATTTGTTATAATAAATTATAAATTAATTAATTTTATATTGAATAACTAAATTTGTTTAACATTAAATTTTGCAAATATGTTTTATATTATCTAAAAACAAATTTTGATTTATAATATTAATTTTATTCTAAATAAATGAATTTATTTATTTATACAAACAATTTGATTAATATTTTTAATTTGTAGCCCCGTCGTTTCTATTGGCGACAAAATGGCCACCAAACTTTTACTTTTTACCACCGTTTGGTGGCCAATTGCCACCATGGGGAAACAAAATGGCATTCAAAAACTAAAATTTGTTATAATAAATTATAAATTAATTAATTTTATATTACATAACTAAATTTATTTAACATTTAATTTTGTAAATATGTTTTATATAATCTAAAAACAATGTTTGATTTATATTATTAATTTTATTCTAAATAAATGAATTTATTTATTTATACAAATAATTTGATTTATATTTTTAATTTGTAGCCCCTTCATATCTATTGGCGACCAAATGGCGACCAAACTTTTACCTTTTGTCGCCATTTGAGGGGACAACAAAATGGTAATGAAATACTAAAATTTGTTATAATAAATTATAAATTAATTAATTTTATACTAAATAACTAAATTTATTTAGCAATAAATTTTGCAAATATGTTTTATATTATCTAAAAACTGCTTTTGATTTATATTATTAATTTTATTCTAAATAAATGAATTTATTTATTTATATAAACAATTGGATTTATATTTTTAATTTGTAGCCCCTTCATATCTATTGGCAACCAAATGGCCCCTAAACTTTTACTTTTTGTCGCCGTTTGGGGGGACTACAAAATGGTATTGAAAAACAAAAATTTGTTATAACAAATTATAAATTAATTAATTTTATATTAAATAACTAAATTTATTTAACATTAAATTTTGCAAATATGTTTTATATTATCTAAAAACAAATTTTGATTTATAATATTAATTTTGTTCTAAATAAATGAATTTATTTATTTATACAAACAATTTGATAAATATTTTTAATTTGTAGCCCGTTCATATCTATTGGTGACAAAATGGCAACCAAACTTTTACTTTTTGTCACCGTGTGGTGGCCAAACGCCACCACGGGGCTACAAAATTGCATTCAAAAACTAAATTTGTTATAATAAATTATAAATTGATTAATTTTATATTAAATAACTAAATTTATTGAACATTAAAATTTGTAAATATGTTTTATATTATCTAAAAACAACTTTTGATTTATTTTATTAATTTTATTCTAAATAAATGAATTAGTATATTTATATAAACAATTTGATTTATATTTTTAATTTGTAGCCCCTTCATATCTATTGGCGACCAAATGGCCACCAAACTTTTACTTTTTGTCGCCATTTGGGGGGACTACAAAATGGTAATGAAAAACTAAAATTTGTTTTAATAAATTATAAATTATTTAATTTTATATTAAATAACTAAATTTATTTAACTTTAAATTATGCAAATAAGTTTAATATTATCTAAAAACAAATTTTGATTTATAATATTAATTTTATTCTCAATAAATGAATTTATTTATTTATACCAACAATTTGATTAATATTTTTAATTTGTAGCCCCTTCCTATCTATTGGCGACAAAATGGCCACCAAACTTTTACTTTTTATCGCCGTTTGGTGGCCAATGGCCACCACGGGGCTGCAAAATGGTATTCAAAAACTAAAATTTGTTATAATAAATTATAAATTAATTAATTTGATATTAAATAACTAAATTTATTTAACATTAAATTTTGTAAATATTTTTTATATTATCTAAAAACAACTTTTAATTTATATTTTTATTTTATTCTAAATAAATGAATTTATTTATTTATATAAAGAATTTTATTAATATTATTAATTTGTTGCCCTTTCCTATCTATTGGCTACAAAATGGCCACCAAACTTTTACTTTTTGTCTCCGTTTGGTTGCCAAACGCCACCACGGGGCTACAAAATGGCATTCAAAAACTAAAATTTGTTACAATAAATTATAAATTAATTAATTTTATACTAAATAACTAAATTTATTTGACATTAAATTTTCTAAATATGTTTTTTATTAACTAAAAACAACTTTTGATTTATATTATTAATTTTATTCTAAATAAATGAATTTATTTATTTATACAAACAATTTGATTAATATTTTTAATTTGTAGCCCCTTCCTATCTATTGGCGAAAAAAATGGCCACCAAACTCTTACTTTTTGTCGCCGTTTGGTGGGCAAACGCCGCCACGGGGCTACAAAATGGCATTCAAAAGCTAAATTTTGTTATAATAAATTATAGATTGACTAATTTTATATTAAATAACTAAATTTATTTAACTTTAAATTTTCTAAATATGTTTTATATTATCTAAAACAACTTTTGATTTATATTATTAATTTTATTCTAAATAAATAAATTTATTTATTTATATAAACAATTTCATTTATATTTTTAATTTGTAGCCCCTTCATATCTATTGGCAACCAAATGGCCCCCAAACTTTTACTTTTTGTCGCCGTTTGGGGGACTACAAAATGGTATTGAAAAACTGAAATTTGTTATAATAAATTATAAATTAATTAATTTTATATTAAATAACTAAATTTGTTTAATATTAAATTTTGTAAATATGTTTTATATTATATAAAAACAACTTTTGATTTATATTATTAATTTTATTCTAAATAAATGAATTTATTTATTTATATAAACAATTTGATTTTAATTTTTAATTTGTTGCCCCTTCCTATCTATTGGCGAAAAAAATGGCCACCAAACTCTTACTTTTTGTCGCCGTTTGGTGGGCAAACGCCACCACTGGGCTACAAAATGGCATTCAAAAGCTAAATTTTGTTATAATAAATTATAGATTGATTAATTTTATATAAAATAACTAAATTTATTTAACTCTAAATTTTCTAAATATGTTTTATATTATCTAAAACAACTTTTGATTTATATTATTAATTTTATTCTAAATAAATAAATTTATTTATTTATATAAACAATTTCATTTATATTTTTAATTTGTAGCCCCTTCATATCTATTGGCAACCAAATGGCCCCCAAACTTTTACTTTTTGTCGCCGTTTGGGGGGACTACAAAATGGTATTGAAAAACTAAAATTTGTTATAATAAATTATAGATTAATTAATTTTATATTAAATGGCTAAATTTATTTAACATTAAATTTTACAAATATGTTTTATATTATCTAAAAACATATTTTGATTTATAATATTAATTTTATTCTAAATAAATGAATTTATTTATTTATAGAAACAATTTGATTAATATTTTTAATTTGAAGCCCCTTCGTATCTATTGACGACAAAATGGCCACCAAACTTTTACTTTTTGTCGCCGTTTGGTGGCCAATCGCCACCACGAGGCAAAAAAATGGCATTCAAAAACTAAAATTTGTTATAATAAATTATAGATTAATTAATTTTATAATAAATAACTAAATTTATTTACCATTAAATTTTGTAAATATGTTTTCTATTATCTAAAAACAACCTTTGATTTATAATATTAATTTTATTCTAAATAAATGAATTTATTTTTTTATACAAACAATTTGATAAATATTTTCAATTTGTAGCCCCTTCCTATCTATTGGCGACAAAATGGCCACAAAACTTTTACTTTTTGTCACCGTTTGGTGGCCAAAGGCCACCACGGGTCTACAAAATGGTATTCAAAAACTAAAATTTGTTATAATAAATTATAAATTAATTAATTTTTTATTTAATAACTAAATTTATTTAACATTAAAATTTGTAAATATGTTTTATATTATCTAAAAACAACTTTTGAATTATATTATTAATTTTATTGTAAATAAATGAATTTATTTATTTATATAAACAATTTGATTTATAATTTTAATTTGTAGCCCCTTCATATCTATTGGCAACCAAATGGCCCCCAAACTTTTATTTTTGGTCGCCGTTTGGGGGGACTACAAAATGGTATTGAAAAACTAAAATTTGTTATAACTAATTATAAATTAATTAATTTTATATTAAATAACTAAATTTATTTAACATTAAATTTTGCAAATATGTTTTATATTATCTAAAAACAAATTTTGATTTATAATATTAATTTTATTCTAAATAAATGAATTTATTTATTTATACAAACAATTTGATTAATATTTTTAATTAGAAGCCCCTTTGTATCTATTGACGACAAAATGGCCAGCAAACTTTTTCTTTTTGTCGCCGTTTGGTGGCCAATCGCCACCACGCGACAACAAAATGACCTTCAAAAACTAAAATTTGTTATAATAAATTATAGATTAATTAATTTTATATTAAATAACTTAATTTATATGACATTAAATTTTGTAAATATGTTTTATACTATCTAAAAACAACTTTTGATTTATATTATTAATTTTATTCTAAATAAATGAATTTATTTATTTATACAAATAATTTGAATAATATTTTTAATTTGTAACCCCTTCCTATCTATTGGCGACAAAATGGCGACCAAACTTTTACTTTTTTTCGCCGTTTGGTTGCCAATCGCCACCACGGGGCTACAAAATAGCCTTCAAAAGCTAAAATTTGTTATAATAAATTATAAATAAATTAATTTTATATTAAATAACTAAATTAATTTTTAACTTTTGAAAATATGTTTCAAATTATCTGAAAATAACTTTTGATTTATATTATTAATTTTATTCTAAATAAATGAATTTATTTATTTATACAAACAATTTGATTAATATTTTTAATTTGTAGCCCCTTCCTATCTATTGGCGAAAAAAATGGCCACCAAACTTTTACTTTTTGTCATCGTTTGGTTGCTAATTGCCACCACGGGGCAACAAAATGGCATTCAAAAACTAAAATTTGTTATAACAAATTATCAATTAATTAATTTTATATTAAATAACTAAATTTATTTAACATTAAATTTTGTAAATATGTTTTATATTATCTAAAAACAACTTATGATTTATATTATTAAATTTATTCTAAATAAATGAATTTATTTATTTATACAAACAATTTGATTAATATTTTTAATTTGTAGCCCCTCCGTATCTATTGGCAACAAAATGGCCATCAAACTTTTACTTTTTGTCGCCGTTTGGTGGACAAATGCCACCACAGGGCTACAAAATGGCATTCGAAAACTAAAATTTTTTATAATAAATTATAAATTGTTTAATTTTATATTAAATAACTAAATTTATTTAACATTAAATTTTGTAAATATATTTTATATTATCTAAAAACAACTTTTGATTTATATTATTAATTTTATTCTAAATAAATGAATTTATTTATTTATACAAACAATTTGATTTATATATTTAATTTGTTTCCCCTTTCTATCTATTGGTGACAAAATGGCCACCAAACTTTTACTTTTTGTTGCCGTTTGGCGGGACTACAAAATGGTATTCAAAAACTAAAATTTGTTATAATAAATTATAAATTAATTAATTTTATATTGAATAACTAAATTTATTTAACATTAAATTTTGCAAATATGTTTTATATTATCTAAAAACAAATTTTGATTTATAATATTAATTTTATTCTAAATAAATGAATTTATTTATTTATACAAACAATTTGATTAGTATTTTTAATTTGTAGCCCCGTCTTATCTATTGGCAACAAAATGGCCACCAAACTTTTACTTTTTACCGCCGTTTGGTGGCCAATTGCCATCACGGGGCAAAAAAATGGCATTCAAAAACTAAATTTTGTTATAATAAATTATAAATTAATTAATTTTATATTAAATAACTAAATTTATTTAACATTAAATTTTGTAAATATGTTTTATATTATCTAAAAACAACTTTTGATTTATATTATTAATTTTATTCTAAATAAATGAATTTATTTATTTATACAAATAATTTGATTAATATTTTTAATTTGTAGCCCCTTCCTATCTATTGGCGACAAAATGGCCACCAAACTTTTACTTTTTGTCACCGTTCGGTGGCCAATTGCCACCACGGGGCTATAAAATGGCCTTCAAAAACACAAATTTTTATAATAAATTATCTATTAATTAATTTTATAATAAATAACTAAATTTATTTAACATTAAATTTTGTAAATATGTTTAAAATTATCTGAAAATAACTTTTGATTTATATTATTAATTTTATTCTAAATAAATGAATTTATTTATTTATACAAATAATTTGATTAATATTTTTAATTTGTAGTCCCTTCCTATCTATTGGCGACGAAATGGCCACCAAACTTTTACTTTTTGTCGCCGTTTGGCAGGACTACAAAATGGTATTTGTAACGCCCCGATCCCTCACGAGATCGGAGGCTCTAATAACCAAGCTATTCTCAACCCAATTCCAACCCAGTCTCAAAATTTTTGGGAAAACGGACAGAGTTTCCTCTGTACCGGGAACATTTTTCAAACCTATAAATGCACAAAATAGCCACAATATACTAAAACAAGCTTTTATAATTAAAATTCAAAGGTTCAAGGCCATCCAAGCCTTGGAACAACAACTACATAACATACACGCAAGCAAATCATTTCTAATTTTAACTATACGTAGTTGGATACAACAATAGCTAAGTTCTACTTCCAAGTTTTGTTAATAACACAAGCATGCAAAAGGATAAGTTTACTATAGATTATTACATGTCATTCCACTTTATATCCAACATACAAGATTACAAATTATTACATTCACCAAATATACCCAAGACCCCAAGGTCACAAAAGATAACCAACAACAACTCCACGCAAGCTTTACATTTTAGACAACCTTATCACACAAGGTCACAGAAATTGCTTAACTAGTACTTCCTCCTCTTCAACTACTGCTACTAGCTGGAGGTCTACCTCAACTTCTCCTGAAACATGTTAGATGAGGAGTGAGCAACAATATTGCCCAGCAAGGGAGGTGATGCAACATACCGGGCGTGCAATATGATATGCAAACACAAGAAAACATATATATATATATATATAACATAAGAAACAAGATTTACATAACAAGTAGATAACCACATTTAAAAGGATACGGTTCCACTTCAAGTCTTCAATCACGAGCCACGAGCCACGAACTTGACGCAAATGCCGGCAAACCCCTTATTCCAATAAGTTGGGATACTCCAGATGTATCCCGATCCTACGACCCTTTATCCTGAGGTGGGTCCATGCCCAGCAGGTGAACCATGCCTCTGGGGTAGTGGAGTATGCCTCAGCGAGAAGGGAATAGGCACCATGGTAGTCGAGGGAGCTTGGCAAGCCCGACGCCGCCCGTGTTTTCTCGACGCTACCATGTCCGAAAAGGTTGCGCAACCCGATATTCGATCACAATAATTCAAGCAATGACAATATAATTCAAGAATCACATAAATGAGGGACAACAAAGTAGGTTGCCCTCCCACGTAGATTATAATGAATATGCCATATAACAATATAAATAAAAGACAAGTGTATATTTAATCTATTCATATCAAAGTACACGTAATTATAAGCAATCATATTAAACTATACAATTTATGAGCAGTAAAACAAATTAAGATGCACAAAAGAATGTAACTCCCTCACCTTGGATCCGACTAAATATGCAAGAAAATAGCTCCGATTACCCCAACCTCCTCGAACTAGCTTGGACATGTATCCTAGCGTGTTCATATGAGTTTAACACTTTAGCAATTATCTATATTAATTTCTATCTTAATTTAACTTTTGCTTAACTCAATCCACAACAATAGAAGTTATATATAATCACATTTATATCATATTGTCACATAGCCCAAGAAATCACACAAATGACTCTAAAGCATTTCCTTAGTCTTGCAAGGGTATTAGCTACGTTACAATCTAACAAGTTAAACTTCCTAACTAACTTAACTTCGTTTATACCACAAGGAATATCAAGTTAAACTTCCAATCAAGACAACTACTTTAACACTTAAATATAATTCAACTATAACATTTTCTAAATGTCATTATCATGCTTATTTACTCAATACATCATATATAACTCAATTAAAATCAAATATATCAATTAAGTAGTCCAAATAACTAACTAAGCAACAAGTTCAACCAATTCATATAAATTCTAACAAAATCGTTTTCCAATTGTTTACAAAATATGTTCTAAACTTCACACAGGATAAAGAATTCTAAATTTAACTTTACTAATCAATTATTGCCACCTTATGACCCACATAAATGCCAAGAAATCCCATTTTTAAGCATGTTAACTCAAAAACTTCGAAAAGCCTCTTAGGTGATTTGAACTATACTTACTTAATCCAATTAGCAGTTAAGCGTCATAATTACATTTTAAAGGCTTCCTAACACATCTAAGACTAATTACATAATCAAACAAGTCGAATTAAAACATTTGTTCCAAAGTTCCCTAACGACACCTTTAATCAATGCCATAAATGCATTAGAGACATTATCTAACATATATAACACCATTCAAGGCATTCAAACCCATCTGGACAACAAATATACGCATAGCCCCTTTTTTGTGTGCAATTCAATTAATCAAGTTCTAACCAATTTAAACACTAATCTAGGTTTAATGTCACCTATAGCACCCTTAGATAACACAAAATCAAGCTTCAATCACACTACCTCAAAGCTCAAAACAAGTCAAGTTAGAGCTCCATGAAAGCATGCATTTTTCCAAATCTTCTAACAGAATCCTAACTTTATCAAATTATTTACCTATTCTATTCATCTCCAAATTCTCTGATTTTTATGTATAAACGTATCTCTTCGAGTGTAGATAACTTTAGAATCAAATGGAACTCAATTCCGATCTAAATTCCTCAAGATACAACCATTTCCGTACGACTGCGCATAACTACCCTGCACCAGCGATTTTCAGGACAGATTTCAAAAATGGTTAAATCAGAAGGTCAAAACGTTCGAATTAGCTTTAGCTCTAGAAATCAACATTTGTTCAGAACTTCCTAATCTAGCTACTGTGTAAATTTCGTTAATTTTAGAGTACGTTTGCTATGTCGAAAATGGTTCCAAACGTGATGGACAGTAGGCTGCCCAGATTACTACCTTTGCACTAATGTTCAATTAGTTTAACCTCTTGCTCAATCCACTAGCTTAGCATGTTACTAACTCCACAACTAACTTAAAGCTTCACCTAGGCACTTCCTCAAATATCTTAAAGGCATTTCAAGTTCTCAACACCATTTCATGCAATTAGCTAATCACCCAACAATACATAGGCATACAAGCAAATACATGTCAAAAGTTTACTCTACAAGCTCTCTAGCTATTATTTCATGTATTAGAAGCAATAAAATGATTAGAAATGCAAAAAGCCCAAAATTCGTAGGTTACTATTCACAAGCACTATTCATCTTCTTCCCTAAGTCTCCAAACTTCATTTTCAACCACAAAATTCTTCAAATATCTATAAAAGAATGTTGTATGATCATAATAGAGGCCAATTTAAGCATAAATAACCATAGATAAGCAAGATATAACAAATCTCAAAATTTAAAGTTTGTAGCTAAACATTCAAATGCACAAAGATAGGGGAATCCCTCACCAAATTAGAGATGTAGGAGCAAAGGAGAAGCTTTTTGATGGTTTGAAATCCTTTGGAAGAGCTTGGAAGATCAAATTGAGCAAAATTTGCATGAAAAATTACTATTCCCGCATAGGG
Source organism: Ehretia macrophylla (assembly GCA_037974665.1). Classification (NCBI taxonomy): domain Eukaryota; kingdom Viridiplantae; phylum Streptophyta; class Magnoliopsida; order Boraginales; family Ehretiaceae; genus Ehretia; species Ehretia macrophylla. Next base: position 72,031,954 of record CM075770.1, read on the forward strand.
TTTTTTTTGGCTATTTTGGGGCATTTTTGGCTTATTTTTTGAATATTTGTATGCATATATGGTATATGATGTATATATGTATGTGTTGTATATTTAGCTTAAGTCAATTATCACAAAATCTTGGTCAAACTATGCTAAATCTCAATTTAAATGCTAACCAGTTTAAAAAAATAATGTTTACATTACGTAACACTATTCAACGAAACACTAATCATTTTTCAAATGCAAGTTCCCGACCTTCAAAATCCAAAATTACAAGTTCCCGATTTCTTTTATAAGTTATACTATCTAGAAAAAATATTAATTCGAGCAAATTAGACAGTTGATTTTCTTATGAATAGTAGCTACTAATAAAACATATAATCAAGAATAAGAAATGCACATTGAAATGCTCAAAGAGACATGCAATAATTACGAATGAACGTGATGAGAAATCTCGGGCGTCACAGTATTCAAAAACTAAAATTTGTTATAATAAATTATAAATTAATTAATTTTATATTGAATAACTAAATTTATTTATCATTAAATTTTGCAAATATGTTTTATATTATCTAAAAACAAATTTTGATTTATAATATTAATTTTATTCTAAATAATTGAATTTATTTATTTATACAAACAATTTGATTAATATTTTTAATATGTAGCCCCGTCGTATCTTTTGGCGACAAAATGGCCACCAAACTTTTACTTTTTACCGCCGTTTGGTGGCCAATTGCCACCACGGGGCAACAAAATGGTATTCAAAAACAAAAGTTTGTTATAATAAATTATAAATTAATAAATTTTATATTAAATAACTAAATTTATTTAAAATTAAATTATGTAAATATGTTTACCATTATCTAAAAACAACTTTTCATTTATATTATTAATTTTATTCTAAATAAACTAATTTATTTATTTATATAAACAATTTGATAAATATTTTTAATTTGTAGCCCCTTCATATCTATTGGCGATAAAATGGCCACCAAACTTTTACTTTTTGTCACCGTTTGGTGGCCAAACGCCACCACGGGGCTACAAAATGGCATTCAAAAACTAAAATTTGTTATAATAAATTATAAATTTTTTAATTTTATATTAAATAACTAAATTTGTTTAACATAAAAATTTGTAAATATGTTTTATATTATCTAAAAACAACTTTGATTTATATTATTAATTTTATTCTAAATAAATGAATTAATTTATTTATATAAACAATTTGATTTATATTTTTAATTTGTAGCCCCTTCATATCTATTGGCGACCAAATGGCCACCAAACTTTTAATTTTTGTTGCCATTTGGGAGGACTACAAAATGGTAATGAGAAACTAAAATTTGTTATAATAAATTATAAATTAATTAATTTTATATTAAATAACTAAATTTATTTAACATTAAATTTTGCAAATATGTTTTATATTATCTAAAAGCAAATTTTGATTTATAATATTAATTTTATTCTAAATAAATGAATTTATTTATTAATACAAACAATTTGATTAATATTTTTAATTTGAAGCCCCTTCGTATCTATTGACGACAAAATGGCCACCAAACTTTTACTTTTTGTCGCCGTTTGGTCGCCAATCGCCACCACGGGGCAACAAAATGGCATTCAAAATATAAAATTTGATATAATAAATTATAAATTAATTAATTTTACATTAAATAACTAAATTTATTTAACAATAAATTTTGTAAATATGTTTTATATTATCTAAAAACAACTTTTGATTTTTATTATTAATTTTATTGTAAATAAATGAATTTATTTATTTATACAAACAATTTGAGTAATATTTTTAATTTGTAGCCCCTTCATATCTATTGGCGACAAAATGGCCCCCAAACTTTTACTTTTTGTCGCCGTTTGGGGGCCAAACGCCACCACGGGGCTACAAAATGGTATTCAAAAACTAAAATTAGTTATAATAAATTATATATTAATTAATTTTATAATAAATAACTAAATTTATTTAACATTAAATTTTATAAATATGTTTTATATTATCTAAAAGCCACTTTTGAATTATATTATTAATTTTATTCTAAGTAAAGGAATTTATTTAAGTTTATAAACAATTTGAATTATATTTTTAATTTGTAGCCCCTTCATATCTATTGGCGACCAAATGGCCCCAAACTTTTACTTTTTGTCACCGTTTGGGACTACAAAATGGTATTAAAAATTGAAAATTTGATATAATAAATTATAAATTAATTAATTTTATATTAAATAACTAAATTTATTTAACATTAAATTTTGTAAATATGTTTTATATTAACTAAAAACAAATCTTGATTTATATTAATAATTTTATTCAAAATAAATGAATTTATTTATTTATACAAACAATTTGATTAATATTTTTAATTTGTAGCCCATTCGTATCTATTGGTGACAAAATGGCCACCAAAATTTTACTTTTTGTCATCGTTTGGTGGTCAATCGCCACCACGGGGCAACAAAATGGCATTCAAAATCTAAAATTTGTTATAATAAATTATAAATTAATTAATTTTATATTAAATAACAAAATTTATTTAACTTTAGATTTTGTAAATCTGTTTTATATTATCTAAAAACAACTTTTGATTTATATTATTAATTTTATTCTAAATAAATGAAATTATTTATTTATATAAACAATTTTAGTAATATTTTTAATTTGTAGCCCCTTAATATCTATTGGCGACAAAATGGCCACCAAACTTTTACTTTTTGTGGCCGTTTGGTGGCCAAACGTAACAGCGGGGCTACAAAATGGCATTCAAAAACTAAAATTTGTTATAATAAATTACAAATTAATTAATTTTACATTAAATAATTAAATTTATTTAACATTAAATTTTGTAAATATTTTCTATATTATTTAAAAACTATTTTTGATTTATATTATTAATTTTATTATAAATAAATAATTTTATTTATTTATATAAACAATTTGATTAATATTTTTAATTTGTAGCCCCTTCATATCTATTGGCGACAAAATGGCCACCAAACTTTTACTTTTTGTCGCCGTATGGTAGCCAAATGCCACCATGGGGCTACAAAATGTCATTCAAAAACTAAAATTTTTTTATAATAAATTATAAGTTGATTAATTTTATATTAAATAACTAAATTTATTTAACATTGAATTTTCTAAATATGTTTTATATTATCTAAAAATAACTTTTGATTTATATTATTAATTTTATTCAAAATAAATAAATTTATTTTTTTATACAAACAATTAGATTAATATTTTTAATTTGTAGCCCCTTCATATCTATTGGCGACAAAATGGCCACCAAACTTTTACTTTTTGTCGCAGTTTGGTAGCCAAACGCCACCACGGGGCTACAAAATGGCATTCAAAAGCTAAAATTTGTTATAATAAATTATAAATTGATTAATTTTAATTAAATAACTAAATTTATTTAACATTAAAGTTTATAAATATGTTTTATATTATCTAAAAACAACTTTTGATTTATATTATTTAATTTATTCTAAATAAATGAATTTATTTATTTATATAAACATTTTGATTAATTTTTTTATTTTTTAGCCCCTTCATATCTATTGGCAACCAAATGGCCACCAAACTTTTACTTTTTGTCGCCGTTTGGGGGGACTACAAAATGGTATTGAAAATTTAAAATTTATTATAATAAATTATAAATTAATTAATTTTATATTAAATAACTAAATTTATTTAACATTAAATTTTGTAATTATGTTTTATATTATCTAAAAACAATTTTTGATTTATATTAATAATTTTATTTAAAATAAATGAATTTATTTATTTATAAAAATAATTTGATTAATATTTTTAATTTGTAGCCTATTCGTATCTATTGGCGATAAAATGGCCACCAAACTTTTACTTTTTGTCGCTGTTTGGTGGTCAATCGCCACCACGGGGCAACAATATAGCATTCAAAAACTGAAATTTTTTATAATAAATTATAAATTAATTAATTTTATATTAAATTACTAAATTTGTTTAACATTAAATTTTGTAACAGGTTTTATATTATCTAAAAACAACTTTTGATTTATATTATTAAATTTATTCAAAATAACTGAATTTATTTATTTATACAAACAATTTTATTAATCTTTTTAATTTGTAGCACCTTCATATATATTGGCGAAAAAATGGCCACCAAACTTTTACTTTTTGTTGCCGTTTGGTGGCCAATCGCCACCACGGGGCTACAAAATGACATTCAAAAACAAAAATTTGTTATAATAAATTATTAATTAATTAATTTTATTTTAAATAACTAAATTTATTAAACATTAAATTTTGTAAATATGTTTTATATTACCTAAAAACAACTTTTGATTTATATAATTAATTTTATTCTAAATAAATGAATTTATTTATTTAAACAAATAATTTTGCTAATATTTTTAATTTGTAGCACCTTCATATCTATTGGCGACAAAATGGCCACCAAACTTGTACTTTTTGTCGCCGTTTGGTGGCCAATCACCACCACGGGGCTACAAAATGGCATTCAAAAACAAAAATTTGTTATAATAAATTATATATTAATTAATTTTATATCAAATAACTAAATTTATTTAACATTAAATTTTTTAAATACGTTTTATATTATCTAAAAACAACTTTTGATTTATATTATTAATTTTATTATAAATAAATGAATTTATTTATTTATACAAACAATTTGATTATTATTTTTAATTTGTAGCCCCTTCATATCTATTGGCAACAAAATGACCACCAAACTTTTACTTTTTTCGCTGTTTGGTGGCCAAAAGCCACCACGTGGCTACAAAATGGCATTCAAAAACTAAAATTTGTTATAATAAATTATAAATTGATTAATTTTATATTAAATAACTAAATTTATTTAACATTAAAATTTGTAAATATGTTTTATATTATCTAAAAACAACTTTTGATTTATATTTTTAATTTTATTATAAATAAATGAATTAATTTATTTATATAAACAATTTGATTTATATTTTTAATTTGTAGCTCGTTCATATCTATTGGCGACCAAATGGCCACCAAACTTTTACTTTTTGTCGCCATTTGGGGGGACTACAAAATAGTAATGAAAAACTAAAATTTGTTATAATAAATTATAAATTAATTAATTTTATATTAAATAACTAAATTTATTTAACATTAAATTTTACAAATATGTTTTATCTTATCTAAAAACCAATTTTGATTTATAATATTAATTTTATTCTAAATAAATGAATTTATTTATTTATACAAACAATTTGATTAATATTTTTAATTTGAAGCCCCTTCGTATCTATTGACGACAAAATGGACACAAAATTTTACTTTTTGTCGCCGTTTGGTGGCCAATCACAACCACGGGGCAACAAAATGGCATTCAAAAATGAAAATTTCTATATAATAAATTATAAATTAATTAATTTTATATTAAATAACTAAATTTATTTAACATTAAATGTTGTAAATATGTTTTATATTATCCAAAAACAACTTTTGATTTATGTTAATAATTTTATTCTAAATAAATGAATTTATATATTTATACAAATAATTTGATTAATATATTTAATTTGTAGCCCCTTCATGTGTGACACCCGAGAATTTCACTATAAAATTTATTATAATCGTTGCATACTTATGTGCGCATTTTTACGTGCATCATTTTTCTTGTTTAATTGTTTTTGTTGTGGGTTACTATTCATAATATTTTTGACTGTTTCAAAAGCTTGATTTTAAATTTTTTCCTAGGTCATATGACATTTAAAAGGAATCAAGAAATTTTTGTTTTGAACTTTCGAGCCTAGGAGAGTTCTTTTGAAAAATTTTTTTCGGGACCATTGAATAGTGTTACGTTAGATTAGTGCTAGTTCTAAATTAAAAAGCATTTGTAATGGCAATTAACCATTAGTTGATCAAGATTAGAGACTAATTAGCTTATATATTTTAGTCATACACCACATATTATATTAGCCAACTCCTTAAATTAAAACATAAGCTTATTCTAGTCATCAAAACAATTTAGAAAATTCCCTCCATGTCCCCTAGCTTGGCCGTCCACTTCAAGGAGGAAAGAGGAGAGTTTTGCTTCTTCAATCTTGCATTTTGAGCTTCTAGATTCATCTTGGGAGGAGTTTTGAGCAACCTAGAGTCTTCAACAACCTTCTTCATCTTCAAAAATTGCGAGGGAGTCTTATTTTCTTGAGTTTTAAGTTTATGTGCATATATTTAATTTTCTTGATTTGTCAACTATAGCTATATATGTCACGCCCCAACACGACCCCTCCTATGATCAGTCAGGACGCAACGGAATTTCGGCAGTATAACGACAGTAAATAGGATACCGAGGTTCCAAACCAACCTCATTAAACATCATACATCCAGCAACTCCTTAATTCAAACAACAACATCCAACACAATCATAATATACAATAAACCATCCTCGTTATACGCCTCCGTTCCACCATGACATACAATACCTCAACCTTATCATACATTTCAAAAATAAGTTGAGACATATTTACAACTTAACCGTAGACAAAAGAAAGCCACTAAGTTAACACCATTTGGATCATCATCTTCCAACATCTATTACAATAAGAACCACAAAGCATATAAAAGTCTATTAAGCTAATATACATGACATTAAACAACATATAATCATGGATAAGACTCGGGAACATATGACTCGTCCACGTAAAGCACATTTTCCACATTCTCCTCTTCAGGAGGCACATACCCGTAATCCGGCTCTGCAACACCTGTAAGCATGCATTAATAGAGAGTGAGCTTATATACATAAGCCCAGTGAGGATCCGATAGATCTCGACAGTATTCACTACGCTCCTTGGATTTAGTCCTTTGAGCAAGTAAACACACAACAACATAATAACATAAATAAAGCTATCATCACATAACTATATGACCATTCAATGAAGGATACTCTATTTGGTGTAGCTCCAAACGCCATCACGATCTCAACCGTTCTTCTTATAACTCCCCATTACTCACGCACCCGAGGTACCTCACTAGCCCCTTCCCTCCATGACATCTCCGTCATGCGAGCTGGGGGTAGCCTATGGCAGTCATGCCGTTATCAACCCGACAGCCCGACGCTGCCCGAGAGGTGGCACACACATACCAAGACTCCATATTCATCAATCATCATGCAAGCATAAATCAATCAATCAATTGGGAGATCAGCAACAAGAGTGCCCGATTCCTGCATTCAATAATCAATCAATATCATTTTATCATCATCAATAATCATATCATCATCATCAATAACATCAATAATCAATTAAACAACAAATAACTAAGTTAGATGACAAAGTAGGCCATCTAACCGAACATGCATAATATACATAATTAAACTCTAAATTACTCAACAAAAACTCACCATTCATCACTCGAACACTACCCAACCATCTAAGGCATCGTTCAAGAAATTAAAGAATGACAACCTAAACTTCTAAAATTCATAACTTACAATCTACTAATCCAAACATTGCCAAATCAGTTCCTATCACTCACCCATTCAACCTACTACATTAGCCCTCTCGGAAATCCACCATAACACCTCCAAATCATGCCCGATAACCCTAAAACCCTAAGATATCTTGGCTGGATTTTCCGGATTTTCACACGAACAATGTAATCGAAAATTCGGCATTACAACAGCGCTAACACGTAATTATCAAGTATTTAGAAATCGACGGCAATCGATTTCGATCAACACAACTCATTTAATTCAACTTTGAACATTTTAATCAAAATTAAATACCCGGAAAATAAAAATTATGCTACATCCGACAGAAATTCGTAGTATTAGTATATAATGATCCCTAGCATGCAAGGAGCAATAATCTAACATCAGATTTCAATTCTAACGGTTCAATCTTCATTTATACGCAAAAACACAAAAATGACATTTTGAGATCTAGAATTTTTCTCTCACCTTTGATGTGTTTTGATGCAAGAAATGTGTAGAATGGATGCCAAACAATCAATTTCAAGCTTTGAATCACTCAATTCGGCTTTGAAACGCAAAATCTGTGAGAAAAATGCTTTGAAAATGCCTTTATCTTTCTCCTCCAAGGAGCCACGGTTTTGTGTGTGTTTTTGGTGGTGTTTTGCTTTGTTTTTAATGTGTGTTGATCATATATTAAGCAAAGGTCAAATAAATAAAAGAAAGTCAAAGTGGAAACTAATTATTTTTAGTGTTTTCTTGACTTTAAATGCATTTTATTGATCACCAAAGTTCAAAACATTTATTCAACACCCAAGCTAGCTCAAGTAAATTATTTTTAGGTGACAAGAAGTTTTACAATCAAACAATTTCACCCGAGTCGGCTTAAAACTCGATTTTCGCAAAAGTCGGTGTAAAAACCCTAATAAATTCTTAAGCCGATTTTAAAATCGTTTTCATCAAACACAGGTCTATTAAAGTCCGTTGACTAAGTCTAGAAGGGTTAAAAAGACCAGTTTCAAAATTTTAGCGGACGTGTTTCGAAAACACTATTCACTAAAAATCGACGATAAAATTTCTGACTCCGTTTTTTATGAAAATTTCATGAATGCACATTTAGCACGTATTAGGAGTATTGACATCAAAATTATAACATTCTAGGCCCTATAGCACATAAACAGGTCATATGCACGCAAAACGAGACAAAGCACGTAAATCAAGTTAAAGCAGAAAAATGGGGTTTCACATTCTCCCCTCCTTAAAACAATTGCGTCCGCGCAATTCTCGAACTGATAGACAATTAAATCCTCAATCGTTACACTTAACAATACTTCTCTTAGTTCTCATTTATCTCTTAGGATGACACCTAACCAAAGACCTCAAAAGAACAACCTCTGTTGACTGCAAGTTGATGATCATAATTCCAAGACAATCTCCAATTCATAATTCTCTCCTACCTAATATCTTATTGCATATGAAAGAAATCACAACTCCAAAGTCCTAGCATTACACCACTAATTATCAATTATCTCCTACTACACAAAAGAGCTCTATGAACACCCCGAGGGTTTAAAAAAAACTCATTTACGATAACATGAATGATTACTGATCAAGGGAATATTTCGGAAGTGACATTTGTCAGAATATGGCTCTTATGAAATTTACAAGGAAATACGAATATGGAAAGTCATATTCGAGCCAACAATCAAGGGAACAAGAGGTCAAACAGGTTAGAGAATCAAGAGGTTAATAGTTTAATAAGGAAGCATGATAACTAAGATAAGAAATGTCTCAGCACCTATCAGTTAATTAAGTACAAACAAAGGATGATGACGAATCAAAACAGTGCTGAGTATGTTGAACAAAAATTCCTGAACAAGTAGATATTTCAATTCTCGATGATTGTTCAAGGAACCAACAAGTAAGTTGTACTTGAGGCGAAATGAAATTAAGAAATAAGAGATGATTAATTCAATAGAAAATATGAGTGTCAAGATAATGAGTATCTCAGCACGCAATAACCAAAGAAGTATTAATAAGAAGGACAATGCCGAGTATATTGAATGAGCAATTACAAGCAAAGTAATGACTCAAGATTTAATAATGAAACAATAGGATTAACAAGGATCAACAAGAATGACAATGATGTACTTAGGTAGGGAGTACATCAAGCAAGTAGAATTCGAACAAGTAAAATGGTATACCAAAGGAAAAATTACTTTCAAATGAATAGTAATAGGATGAAATGAAATATTGAAACGAATGGCTAGAGATATAGAATGAAATATAGAAGTCTCAAACCTTAACTCCAATAAGCGACATTGCTATAAGAAGCAAATATGAATGTTAAGAATGGAAACAATGTCAAATGAGTATAGGATTCATTAATCCAATAAGCAAAACTTTCAAGAAACAATTGATAGGCTAGAAAAGGGTAACCCTCTCTCAAATAAGTGAGAATAGAGTAAAAGATAATAATAACACTGATAGAATTATGAAGTACAAGAAGGGTGTCCCACCTACACACTTAAACACCAACAAGTCAAATCCTACAATTTATCTTCCTCCAAAACAAAATACTAAGGAGATCTAGAGAACCTAAGGAGTCATAACAATCACCCGACAAGATAAATCACTCCAAAATTTTACATTCCGTACCAGACCAATCACTAAACAAGATAATTCACCGATTACCCAACAAGATTAACTAATGAAGACTCCAAAATCTTATAACACAATACATATTCATATTAACCCATTATAACACAACAGAATCCCCAATCAACAATTTAGAGAGTCATACCACCTAGAACTCAAAAGCTTGATATAGGCAAGTAAATGTTCAGCCATCGAAATGCATTCTTATTTCCTCAAATAATTCTATCTCCCAACAATTACATCTTCAAATAAAGTAACTTTAGTCAGGAATCACTCCAATTGTCTCCAAGGTTTAAAGATCAAAACTCCAAAATATCCATTAATAATATAGCAATCCCAAATAGTAGAAATATTCACATGTTATACCACACTTCATTCCATTCACAAATATACATCACTAATTCCTCAAATAAATTCATTCTAAAATAACCTCAAGAAAGTATAATCTGAGTTGAGACTCCAAAAGTGTCTAATCACAACCTCACAAAAACCTCAACTTATGATTCATCTTCAAGTAATAACAAGTTAAACATGGCAACAAAAGTAATTATAATCATCAAGATACATTGCTATTTCCTCGAACAACTTCATTCTTACTAAAGGAACATCAAGATCAATCCACTAAGCCGAAACTAAAATCCATAAACATAACAATTAAAATCTAACTGATAAACTTCTAGAATAATAATAATTCAAAATCATGGCCTATCTCTATTTTCGAAAATTCTTGCAGTCACCCTAGACATTAAAAGGTCACTCACGAGTTAAAACATGTATGCAACTATATCATATGAAAGACAAGTATAACGTAATGTACAATTATCATACAATGCAACATTATCACATAACACACAATTCAACATATAAGAAGCCAACATCACATAAACATGTTATATCACAGAAGTAAGTTATAAACAATTAAAGTCACATAAGCAACAAACTTCACATAAGACAAGTTGATCACGTAACTCACATTGGTCACTTAAAGTATATTGACCACCTAAAGCACGTTGTTTCACATAAGCTAGTTATAAACAATTAAAAGCACATAAACAACTAACTTCACACAAGGCACAAAATCACATAAAACACAATTGTCACATAAAACACATTAATCACATAATGCACATAAATCACATAATGCACATTAATTACAACAAATTGAGTACGTATAGCACGTTATCACATAAAACATATTGACCACATTAGTTCACTTAACACACAAGGCATACTGGTCACATAGAAAGTTAAACACATAAGTAAATTAATCACATAAACATATTAACATATGTTTTACTTTTCTTTCACTTAATACATACTTGCATGCTTAGACCACTACCCACATTCCGAGGATACCCCGGCTGACAGCTAACATGCGCTCTGATACCACTTAAACTGTCACGCCCCAACACGACCCCTCCTATGATCAGTCAGGACGCAACGGAATTTCGGCAGTATAACGACAGTAAATATGATACCGAGGCTCTAAACCAACCTCATTAAACATCATACATCCAGCAACTCCTTAATTCAAACAACAACATACAACACAATCATAATATACAATAAACCATCCTCGTTATACGCCTCCGTTCCAACATGACATACAATACCTCAACCTTATCATACATTTCAAAAATAAGTTGAGACATATTTACAACTTAACCGTAGACAAAAGAAAGCCACTAAGTTAACACCATTTGGATCATCATCTTCCAACATCTATTACAATAAGAACCACAAAGCATATAAAAGTCTATTAAGCTAATATACATGACATTAAACAACATATAATCATGGATAAGACTCGGGAACATATGACTCGTCCACGTAAAGCACATTTTCCACATTCTCCTCTTCAGGAGGCACATACCCGTAATCCGGCTCTGCAACACCTGTAAGCATGCATTAATAGAGAGTGAGCTTATATACATAAGCCCAGTGAGGATCCGATAGATCTCGACAGTATTCACTACGCTCCTTGGATTTAGTCCTTTGAGCAAGTAAACACACAACAACATAATAACATAAATAAAGCTATCATCACATAACTATATGACCATTCAATGAAGGATACTCTATTTGGTGTAGCTCCAAACGCCATCACGATCTCAACCGTTCTTCTTATAACTCCCCATTACTCACGCACCCGAGGTACCTCACTAGCCCCTTCCCTCCATGACATCTCCGTCATGCGAGCTGGGGGTAGCCTATGGCAGTCATGCCGTTATCAACCCGACAGCCCGACGCTGCCCGAGAGGTGGCACACACATACCAAGACTCCATATTCATCAATCATCATGCAAGCATAAATCAATCAATCAATTGGGAGATCAGCAACAAGAGTGCCCGATTCCTGCATTCAATAATCAATCAATATCATTTTATCATCATCAATAATCATATCATCATCATCAATAACATCAATAATCAATTAAACAACAAATAACTAAGTTAGATGACAAAGTAGGCCATCTAACCGAACATGCATAATATACATAATTAAACTCTAAATTACTCACCAAAAACTCACCATTCATCACTCGAACACTACCCAACCATCTAAGGCATCGTTCAAGAAATTAAAGAATGACAACCTAAACTTCTAAAATTCATAACTTACAATCTACTAATCCAAACATTGCCAAATCAGTTCCTATCACTCACCCATTCAACCTACTACATTAGCCCTCTCGGAAATCCACCATAACACCTCCAAATCATGCCCGATAACCCTAAAACCCTAAGATATCTTGGCTGGATTTTCCGGATTTTCACACGAACAATGTAATCGAAAATTCGGCATTACAACAGCGCTAACACGTAATTATCAAGTATTTAGAAATCGACGGCAATCGATTTCGATCAACACAACTCATTTAATTCAACTTTGAACATTTTAATCAAAATTAAATACCCGGAAAATAAAAATTATGCTACATCCGACAGAAATTCGTAGTATTAGTATATAATGATCCCTAGCATGCAAGGAGCAATAATCTAACATCAGATTTCAATTCTAACGGTTCAATCTTCATTTATACGCAAAAACACAAAAATGACATTTTGAGATCTAGAATTTTTCTCTCACCTTTGATGTGTTTTGATGCAAGAAATGTGTAGAATGGATGCCAAACAATCAATTTCAAGCTTTGAATCACTCAATTCGGCTTTGAAACGCAAAATCTGTGAGAAAAATGCTTTGAAAATGCCTTTATCTTTCTCCTCCAAGGAGCCACGGTTTTGTGTGTGTTTTTGGTGGTGTTTTGCTTTGTTTTTAATGTGTGTTGATCATATATTAAGCAAAGGTCAAATAAATAAAAGAAAGTCAAAGTGGAAACTAATTATTTTTAGTGTTTTCTTGACTTTAAATACATTTTATTGATCACCAAAGTTCAAAACATTTATTCAACACCCAAGCTAGCTCAAGTAAATTATTTTTAGGTGATAATAAGTTTTACAATCAAACAATTTCACCCGAGTCGGCTTAAAACTCGATTTTTGCAAAAGTCGGTGTAAAAACCCTAATAAATTCTTAAGCCGATTTTAAAATCGTTTTCATCAAACACAGGTCTATTAAAGTCCGTTGACTAAGTCTAGAAGGGTTAAAAAGACCAGTTTCAAAATTTTAGCGGACGTGTTTCAAAAATACTATTCACTAAAAATCGACGATAAAATTTCTGACTCCGTTTTTTATGAAAATTTCATGAATGCACATTTAGCACGTATTAAGAGTATTGACATCAAAATTATAACATTCTAGGCCCTATAGCACATAAACAGGTCATATGCACGCAAAACGAGACAAAGCACGTAAATCAAGTTAAAGCAGAAAAATGGGGTTTCACAATATAACTTGTTATGAATGCTTCCTATGAGTTATTTAATGTCTCTAGAGCTAACTTTTGAGGTTTGATAACATAGTTAATGGTTGAATGTTGAGATTGATCAAAGAGGTGATGAATAGTGCCTAGAATTAGGGTTTTGAGAAAATTTACTAATTGGCTTGAATTGATGCCTCAATTAGGTGCTCTAGACCTTAGGGAAGTTAGTTGAAAAGCCACGTTAGGTTGAAACACTCGAATTTGAACTTAATTGCAAAATAAGCTTACTTTAAAAAGGGGGTTTTATACGTTAAGCAATCCGAGCAAATTTGGGCATCGATTTGGGTATCCTTGAGCAAAGGAAGCACTTTTGGTGCTTTCGTTTTGCGAAATTGGGGTTCGGTTAGTATGGCTATAGTTCAAACCCGTTCGGGGCCATCCCGAACTTTTGCTTCAAAAATGAGTTTTAGTGACTTTAAAAGGTATCTTTGAGCTTAATTAGGAATATAGAAAGACTAGGGTATGATTGGGAATCTCGAACCATGCTTAGGAGAAAGAAAGCTCGGTTAAAGAAAGGGGAAAAAGTAGTTTTTACCCTTTTTAGTTGCAATTGGAACTTGTTGTGTGTTAGTAATGCCTTGCATTGAATAATTAGGATGTATTTAAGTTATTTGAGTAGATTATTAGAATTAATTGTGTTGATTGCTTCTTTTGGCATTTATTAGTTAATATCGTGCATATATGAACTTTTATTGTACATATATGTGAGGGTGGCCTACTTTGTCGTCCCTCTTACGTGTTATGTGTTATATTGATTGTTTGTGACTTGTATTGGGTTGCGCAACCTAAATCGGACATGGTAGCGTCGAGAAACACGGGCGGCGTCGGGCTTGCCGTGCTCCCTCGACTACCATAGTGCCTTTTCCCTTTCTCGCTGAGGCATACTCCACTACCCCAAAGGCGTGGTTCACCTGCTTGGCATGGACTTACCTCGGGAGAAAGGGTCGTAGGATCTGGATACATCCGGAGTATCCCAATTGTAGGGTTTGGGGTTTGCCGGCATGTTCGTGATGCTAGTGGATCGTGGCTCGTGGATGAAGTCTTGGAAGTGGAACCGTATCCTTTTTAAAGTGATTAATAGTTTGGCTTATTGTCTTGTGAGTTTATGTGGCTTGTATATGTTTACTTGTATTGCATAGCATATTGCACGTTGGCTTGCTGCATCACCTCCCTCGCTGGGCATCTTTGTTGCTCACTCCTCATTAAAATGTTTCAGGAGAAGCTGAGGTGAATCCCCAGCTGTTAGAAGTAGGAGAAGAAGAAGAAGTTCAAGTAGATCAGAATCAGTGATCTTGTGTGCTGAGGTGGATTTTATGTGCTTCTTGCGTGGAGTTCTTGTTATTAATGTATTTTGAGACTTTGGAGTCTTGTATATATATGTCTAGTAGATGTGTACTAGGATGTTAAAGAAAGTTGTTGGATTGTAATAATGAATTCTAGACTTTAATTTCCCTTGCATGCTTGGAGTGTTTGTTAATCTTCATATGGAACTTAGAATTTTATTGTATTTAACTACTTATGACTAAAATCAACTTATCTCGCATGCTTGTATGCTTTAGTAGAATATTGATGCTCCAAGGCTCGGATGGCCTTGTGACTGTGTTTTGGCTTTGGAGATATTGTTGTTAAGTTGTGGTTTTTAGTTCAAATGTCTTGAATGAATGCTTACAGGTAACAGTTTTGTCCTTGGTACAGAGGAGACTCTGTCCGAGTGACGGGTCCGAGCCTGACTCTTAGCGTGGGATTGGGTTCGGGGCGTTACACTTTAGTGGTATCAGAGCTACTAGAATGCTTGAAGCCGGGTTAAATTTCCTTGGCATGTGGGTAGAGGTCTATATGTGAAAGTGAATTATGTGAATATGTGAGTGTTTAGTTATTTAAGTACTTAGATACAAGACATGCTAGCATGAAAAAGAATGATAAAGCTTAACATGATAAGAATATTAAAAGTTAGTGTTAAATGTTGTTAAGTGTTTTATATGCTTCTTATGTGAGTAAAATGTTTAAAAACAATGTGTACATTATTTTTGCATAGTTATTTGCCTATTATAATATTATGTTCTTATAGCATTATTATGAGGAGACGGGGTAGACCACGGGGAGAACCGGAGGAGGCTCCCAGGCAGAATGTACCAGGGCAGGATGCTGGGGCAGCCGGGAATGTACAGCAGGGTCAGGAGCCGAGCACTGCCCAGATTTTAGCTACTATGGCTACTGCGATGAATACCATAGCACAGTTTGTGGTTCAGCAGGGTACAGCAGGTGCCGGTAGAGGTAATCAGGCTGCCAGAGCAGAGGGCAGTGGTACTGCAGGAGGTAACTTATTTGATAAATTTCTGCATCATGGAGCATATAGTTTTTATGGTGAGCCTGATGATATGAAAGCAGAGTTGTGGCTGAGTAAGTTCGAGAAAGTTGCTGCGATACTTGAGTGTGACGATGAAAGAAAGATCACCTATGCTGCATTTTTAATGGAGGGTGATGCCGAGGCTTGGTGGCGCACTATTAGAGAAAAATGGGATGCTGAGAGGGTTCAGCATGTATGGGCTGACTTTGTTCGTGAGTTTCGAGATAAATATGTGTCGGTCGTGGCCCGTGAGAGGCATCAGGATGAATTTATAGCTTTGAAACAGGGGAATATGACTGTGGACCAATATGAGGCTACCTTTACGAGATTATCTCGATATGTGCCAACCTTAGTTCAGCCGGAGGATGTGAAAATCCAGAGATTTATTACAGGGTTGAGGAATGACATCATGCTTAACTTGTCTTCGTAATATTTTCCGAACTATGCTGCAGTAGTTAGGGCTGCATCGAGATATGAGAAACGTAAGGCAGATGTGTTAGCTCAGTCTAGTCAGTCAAGCAAATGGCAGTTTCAGTCTCAGAATCAGGGTTATCAGAGGTAGACTCAGCAGCCTAGGCAGACTCAGAGCTACCCTGTAACGCCCCGATCCCTCACGAGACCGGAGGCTCTAATAACCATGCTATTCTCAACCCAATACCAAACCCGGTCACAAAATTTTAGGGGAAAAACGGACAGAGTTTCCCCTGTACTATGGACATTCTGAAAACCTGTAAATTCTCAAATAAGGTAACTACAAGGTAAACAAACTTTTCATGGCTAAATATTTAAAGATTCACGACCATCCGAGCCTTGAAGCAAACAACAGTTTCAAAACCACACAAGAATGCAAGTAACTTGTTTATAATATAGTCTAATAACCATGCCATTCACTTCCAAGCCAAGCCAAGCTAGGTGCAAGTGGTTTAGGGTGTCTACTAGCTTCCTAGGAGCTCCTACACACATTGGTGAGGGATTTCACGGCTTATTTTCGCATTTTAAAATAGTTGCTATTTTCTAGATTTGTTGAAAATGTGTTCAAATGCTATTGTATTGATTATCTATGCTATTATACCTTGTATATGAGTGCTAGAGAACATATTTGAGCCATCGTTTCGCAATTTAAACGGTTAGAATCGTTAGTTTGATTTTTAGGGTGAATAGTGACATTTTTCTAGGGTTTTGCGTAATTGCTCGAATTAGCTTGATTAAAGGCTTCTAATAGATGCCAGTTCAGGTACAGTCACAGCCGAGACCAGCTCAGAGCCAGCCACAGGGACAGTCACAGACCCGACCAGTGACTGCTAGATCTCAGCAGGGTAGTTCTGCCACATCTACTTATAGGACCCCTACAGGAGGAGCTGCTGCTAGGAAGAATCTACAGTGTACTCATTGCAATCGTAAGGGTCACACAGAGGCTGAGTGTTGGAGGAAACTAGGCCGTTGCACAGGTTGTGGCAGTGATCAGCACAGAGTTAGAGATTGTCCCAAGTTTAAATTTGGTCAGGGTCAGACTTCAGGCCAGGGTGCCCAGACTCGAGCTTCAGGAGCAGCCACTGTACCGCGAGGTCAGGCACGAGTATTTGCACTCGACCAGGAGGAGCTTCCAGAGACGACAGTGGTGGTGGAAGGTACTTTTCTTATTAATAGTCAGCCGGTAGTAGTTTTGATTGACACCGGGGCTACACATTCATTCATTACTCCTGCATGTGCACAGTCTACTGTATTAAAAGTTGATAAACTGCCATATGTGATTGAAGTAGGTAATCCTATGGGTACTAAATTTGTTACAGAGTCTGTATGTAAGGATTATAATATTTGCATTGAGGGTTGTATGTATCCTATTGATTTGATTATCATGCCATTTCGAGACTTTGAGGTTATCTTAGGGATGGATTGGTTGGAGCGATATTATGCATGTTTGGACTGTAGGAGGAAAGTTTTGACTTTAGAAGTACCTAACCAACCTGTTATTAAAGTAACTGGGAGTCGAAAGTCTACTGGGACTCGTATTATATCATCCATTAAAGCTACTAAAATGTTGAGTAAAGGCTATGATGCATATTTAGCTTATTTAATTAATCAGCCTGAAGATAAATTGAAATTGAATGAAGTACCTGTTATAAAAGAGTTTTCGGGAGTTTTCCCTGAAGAGTTGCCTAGGTTACCACCTGATAGGGAGATTGAATTTGTGATTGACCTGTTGCCGGGAACTAATCCTATCTCGAGAACCTTGTATAGAATGTCTCCCCCTGAGTTACAAGAATTGAAAATTCAGCTACAGGGTTTACTTGAGAAAGGTTTTATTCAGCCTAGTTCGTCACCGTGAGGTGCTCCCGTGTTATTTGTGAAAAAGAAAGACGGTACTCTGCGTTTGTGTATAGATTATCGAGGTCTTAATCAGGTGACGGTGAAAAATAAATATCCTTTGCCCTTAATTGAGGAGTTGTTTGATCAGTTACAGGGTTCTGTTGTGTTTTCGAAATTTGATTTGAGGCAGGGTTATTATTAGTTGAGGATCCGGAAAGAGGATGTACCTAAGACTGCATTTAGAACCAGGTACGGCCATTATGAGTTTGTTGTTTTACCATTCGGGTTGACAAATGTTCCAGCCGCTTTTATGGATTTGATGCAGAGAGTATTTCGACCCTATCTTGATCAGTTTGTTGTGATTTTTATTGATGATATATTAGTATACTCTAAGTCCGAGTCAGAGCATGAAGAGCATTTGAGAATTGTACTTAAAACCCTGCAAGAACACAAGTTGTTTGCCAAATTTAGTAAATGCGAATTCTGGTTGAAACAGGTTTTAGCTCATATCATTTCCCAGGAGGGAATATCTGTTGATCCTGCTAAAGTTGATGTGGTTATGTCATGGAAGAGACCTGAAACTGTCACGGAAGTCCGTAGTTTCTTGGGATTAGCGGGCTATTATAGGAGATTTGTTAAAGATTTTTCAAAGATTGCAGGACCTTTGACTACTTTAACTCAGAAGAAAACTGTGTTTAATTGGGATGATAAATGTGAATCTAGTTTCCAGGAATTGAAAAAGCGACTTACCACTGCACCTATCCTTGCCTTGCCTGAGGGAACCGAGAACTTGGTGATTTATAGTGACGCTTCGAAAGAAGGGTTAGGTTGTGTTTTGATGCAAAATGGTAAAGTCATAGCATATGCCTCTAGGAAATTGAAACCATATGAACTCAATTATCCTACACATGATTTGGAGCTTGCAGCTGTTGTATTTGCTTTGAAGAAATGGCGACATTATTTGTGGGGTAACAAATTTGAAATATTTACTGACCATAAAAGTTTGAAATATTTGTTTTCTCAAAAATATTTGAATATGAGGCAAAGGCGTTGGCTTGAATTGTTGAATGATTATAACTGTACCATTAGCTATTTGTTGGGAAAAGCTAATACTGTTGCAGATGCACTGAGCCGAAAAGCTTCTGTGGCTAGTTTGATAATCAAGGATTGGGAGATTGTAGAAGAACTTTGTTTGTGGAAACCAGAGGCTTCTAGATTAGGTATTCAGTTTGCTAGCTTACAAATCAAATCTTTATTGCTATCTAGAATCAGAGAAGCGCAACAATCAGATTCTCAGCTATTGAAGCTTTTAGAGAAGTCAAAAGGGGGAGAGTCCGACTTTAAGATGCATGATGATGGACTTCTCAGGTACAGGAATAGAATTTGCATTCCCAGTAATTCGATTGTGAAAGATGAGATTCTTGCTGAGGCTCACGCTTCTAAATATACAATTCATCCTGGAAGCACAAAAATGTATAGAGATTTGAAACAGAATTTCTGGTGGAACAACATGAAGAGAGAGATAGCAGAATTTGTAGCTAAATGTTTGACTTGTCAGAAAGTTAAGGCAGAGCATCAGAGGCCAGCAGGATTGTTGCAGCCGTTGGAGATTCCGGTTTGGAAATGGGATCAGGTTACTATGGATCTTGTGTCGGATTTACCGAGATCACCACGAGGTAATGATTCGGTGTGGGTTGTAGTAGACAGGTTGACGAAGAGTTCGCATTTTATTGCTACAAAAAAAACAGATTCTCTCGATAAATTGGCCGAGCTTTATGTTGAAAACATTGTGAGACTGCATGAAGTTCCATCCTAGATAGTGTCAGACAGGGATCCCAGGTTTACATCACAGTTCTGGTAGAAACTACAAAAGGCCTTGGGGACTAAATTGAGTTTTAGTACTGCATATCACCCGCAGACGGATGGCCAGTCAGAGAGGACTATCAGGATACTGGAAGACATGTTGAGAGCCTGTGTTCTAGATTTTGGCAAGAACTGGGAGAAATATCTGCCTTTAGCAGAGTTTTCTTACAATAACAGTTATCAGGCCACTATTGGCATGGCACCCTACGAGGTACTTTACGGGCGAAAATGTCGGTCTCCGTTGTATTGGGATGAGGTAGGTGAGATGAAATCAGTTGATCCCGCTATTCTTCCGGAGATGATTAAAATGGTGGATAATGTGAGACTTATAAAGAAAAGGATGCTTACAGCTCAGAGTCGACAGAAGAATTATGCGGATAAACGTCGACGGGACTTAGTATTTTCTAAGGGTGATCATGTTTTCTTGAAAGTCTCTCCGCGAAAAGGTTTGATTCAGCACAGCAAAGGAGGTAAACTTAGTCCTAGATACGTGGGACCATTTGAGATCACTGAGAAAGTTGGGGATTTAGCTTACAGATTGGCCTTACCTCCGAGTTTGGGTCGGATTCATGATGTTTTTCATGTGTCACTGTTGAGAAAGTATAATCCTGATCTGTCGCATATCATTGAGCCGGAGCCGTTGGAGATCGATGAGTCTTTAGCTTATGTTGAGAAACCTCTTCGAGTGGTTGACCGAAAGATTCAGGAACTTATGACTAAAAGTATTCCTATGGTAAAAGTTCTCTGGGATCATCATGGAGTTGAGGATGCCACTTGGGAGCGAGAAGATCAGATTAGAGAGAAGTATCCGGAGCTCTTTGCCGAATCATGTAAGAATTGCGAGGACGTAATTAGTTTAAGGGGGAGAGGGTGTGACACCCAAGAATTTCACTATAAAATTTATTTATAATCGTTGCATACTTATGTGCGCATTTCTACGTGCATCATTTTTCTTGTTTAATTGTTTTTGTTGTGGGTTACTATTCATAATATTTTCGACTGTTTCGAAAGCTTGATTTTAAATTTTTCCTAGGTCACTCGACATTTAAAAGGAACCAAGAAATTTTTATTTTGAACTTTCGAGCTTAGGAGTATGCGTTTGAAAAATATTTTCCGTGAGCTTTGAATAGTGTTACGATAGAATAGTGCTAGTTGTAAATTAAAAAGCATTTGTAATTGCAATTAACCATTAGTTGATCAAGATTAGAGGCTAATTAGCTTATATATTTTAGTCATACACCACATATTATATTAGCCAACTCCTTAAATTAAAACATAAGCTTATTCTAGTCATCAAAACAATTTAGAAAATTCCCTCCATGTCCCCTAGCTTGGCCGTCCACTTCAAGGAGGAAAGAGGAGAGTTTTGCTTCTTCAATCTTGCATTTTGAGCTTCTAGATTCATCTTGGGAGGGGTTTTGAGCAACCTAGAGTCTTCAACAACCTTCTTCATCTTCAAAAATTGTGAGGGAGTCTCATTTTCTTGAGTTTTAAGTTTATGTGCATATATTTAATTTTCTTGATTTGTCAACTATAGCTATATAACTTGTTATGAATGCTTCCTATGAGTTATTTAATGTCTCTAGAGCTAACTTTTGAGGTTTGATAACATAGTTAATGGTTGAATGTTGAGATTGATCAAAGAGGTGATGAATAGTGCCTAGAATTAGGGTTTTGAGAAAATTTACTAATTGGCTTGAATTGATGCCTCAATTAGGTGCTCTAGACCTTAGGGAAGTTAGTTGAAAAGCCACGTTAGGTTGAAACACTCGAATTTGAACTTAATTGCAAAATAAGCTTACTTTAAAAAGGGGGTTTTATACGTTAAGCAATCCGGGCAAATTTGGGCATCGATTTGGGTATCCTTGAGCTAAGGAAGCACTTTTGGTGCTTTCGTTTCGTGAAATTGGGGTTCGATTAGTATGGCTATAGTTCAAACCCGTTCGGGGCCTTCCCGAACTTTTGCTTCAAAAATGAGTTTTAGTGACTTTAAAGGGTATCTTTGAGCTTAATTAAGAATATAGAAAGACTAGGGTATGATTGGGAATCTCGAACCATGCTTAGGAGAAAGAAAGCTCTGTTAAAGAAAGAAAAAAAAGTAGTTTTAGCCTTTTTAGTTGCAATTGGAACTTGTTGTGTGTTAGTAATGCCTTGCATTGAATAATTAGGATGTATTTAAGTTATTTGAGTAGATTATTGGAATTAATTGTGTTGATTGTTTCTTTTGGCATCTATTAGTTAATATCGTGCATATATGAACTTTTATTGTGCATATATGTGAGGGCGGCCTACTTTGTCGTCCCTCTTACGTGTTATGTGTTATATTGATTGTTTGTGACTTGTATTGGGTTGCGCAACCTAAATCGGACATGGTAGCGTCGAGAAACACGGGCGGCGTCGGGCTTGCCGTGCTCCCTCGACTACCATGGTGCCTATTCCCTTTCTCGCTGAGGCATACTCCACTACCCCAGAGGCGTGGTTCACCTGCTGGGCATGGACCTACCTCGGGAGAAAAGGGTCGTAGGATCGGGATACATCCGGAGTATCCCAATTGTAGTGTTTGGGGTTTGCCGGCATGTTCGTGATGCTAGTGGATCGTGGCTCGTGGATGAAGTCTTGGAAGTGGAACCGTATCCTTTTTAAAGTGATTAATAGTTTGGCTTATTGTCTTGTGAGTTTATGTGGCTTGTATATGTTTACTTGTATTGCATAGCATATTGCACGTTGGCTTGCTGCATCACCTCCCTCGCTGGGCAACTTTGTTGCTCACTCCTCATTAAAATGTTTCAGGAGAAGCTGAGGTGAATCACCAGCTGTTAGAAGTAGGAGAAGAAGAAGAAGTTCAAGTAGATCAGAATCAGTGATCTTGTGTGCTGAGGTGGATTTTATGTGCTTCTTGCGTGGAGTTCTTGTTATTAATGTATTTTGAGACTTTGGAGTCTTGTATATATATGTCTAGTAGTTGTGTACTAGGATGTTAAAGAAAGTTGTTGGATTGTAATAATGAATTCTAGACTTTAATTTGCAGTGCATGCTTGGGGTGGTTGTTAATCTTCATATCGAACTTAGAATTTTATTGTATTTAACTACTTATGACTAAAATCAACTTATCTCGTATGCTTGTATGCTTTAGTAGAATATTGATGCTCCAAGGCTCGGATGGCCTTGTGACTGTGTTTTGGCTTTGGAGATATTGTTGTTAAGTTGTGGTTTTTAGTTCAAATGTCTTGAATGAATGCTTACAGGTAACAGTTTTGTCCTTGGTACAGAGGAGACTCTGTCCGAGTGACGGGTCCGAGCCTGACTCTTAGCATGGGGTTGGGTTCGGGGCGTTACATCATGTCTATTGGCGACAAAATGGCCACCAAACTTTTACTTTTTGTCGCCGTTTGGTGGCCAAATGCCACCACGGGGCTACAAAATGGCATACAAAAACTAAATTTGTTATAATAAATTATAAATTGATTTATTTTATATTAAATAACTAAATTTATTTAACATTAAATTTTCAAAATATGTTTTATAATATCTAAAAACAACTTTTGATTTATATTATTAATTTTATTCTAAATAAATGAATTTATTTATTTATATAAATAATTTGATTTATATTTTTAATTTGTAGCCCCTTCATATCTATTGGCGATTAAATGGCCACCAAACTTTTACTTTTTGTGGCCGTTTGGGGGGACTACAAAAAGGTATTGAAAAACTTAAATTTGTTATAATAAATTATAAATTAATTAATTTTATATTAAATAACTAAATTTATTTAACATTAAATTTTGTAAATATGTTTTATATTATCTAAAAACAAATTTTGATTTATATTAATAATTTTATTCCAAATAAATGAATTTATTTATTTATATAAACAATTTGATTTATATTTTTAATTTGTAGCCACTTCATATCTATTGGCGACAAAATGGCCACCAAACTTTTACTTTTGGTCGCAGTTTAGGGGACTACAAAATGGTATTGAAAAACATAAATTTGTTATAATAAATTATAAATTATTTAATTTTATATTAAATAACTAAATTTATTTAACATTAAATTTTATAAATATGTTTTATATTATCTAAAAACAAATTTTGATTTATAATATTAATTTTATTCTAAATAAATGAAATTATTTATTTATATATATAATTTGATTTATATTTTTAATTTGTGCCCCTTCTTATCTATTGGCGACCAAATGGCCACCAAACTTTTACTTTTTGTTGCCGTTTGACCGGACTACAAAATGGTATTGAAAAATGAAAATTTCATATAATAAATTGTAAATTAATTAATTTTATATTAAATAACTAAATTTATTTAACATTAAATTTTGTAAATATGTTTTATATTATCTAAAAACAACTTTTGATTTATATTAATAGGTTTATTCTAAATAATGAATTTATTTATTTATAAAAACAATTTGATTAATATTTTTAATTTGTAGACCATTCGTATCTATTGGCGACAAAATGGCCACCAAACTTTTACTTTTTGTCGCCGTTTGGTGGTCAATCGCTACCACTGGGCAACAAAATGGCATTCAAAAACTAAAATTTGTTATAATAAATTATAAATTAATTAATTTTATATTAAATAACTAAATTTATTTAACATTAAATTTTGTAAATATGTTTTATAATATCTAAAAACAACTTTTGATTTATATTATTACTTTTATTCTAAATAAATGAATTTATTTGTTTATACAAACAATTTTATTAATTATTTTTAATTTGTAGCCCCTTCATATCTATTGGCGACAAAATGGCCACCAAACTTTTACTTTTTGTGGCCGTTTGGTAGCCAAACGCCACCACGGGGCTACAAAATGGCATTCAAAAACTAAAATTTGTTATAATAAATTATTAATTAATTAATTCTATTAAATAACTAAATTTATTTAACATTAAATTTTGTAAATATGTTTTATATTATCTACAAACAGCTTTTGATTTATATTATTAATTTTATTCTGAATAAATGAATTTATTTATTTATACAAACAATATGATTAATATTTTTAATTTGTAGCCCCTTCATATCTATTGGAGATAAAATAGCGACCAAACTTTTACTTTTTGTCGCCGTATGGTGGCCAAATGCCACACAGAGGCTACAAAATGGCATTCAAAAACTCAAATTTGTTATAATAAAGTATAAATTGATTAATTTTATATTAAATAATTAAATTTATTTAACATTAAATTTTGTAAATATGTTTTATATTATCAAAAAACAACTTTTGATTTATATTATTAATTTTATTCTAAATAAATGATTTTATTTATTTATATAAACAATTTGATTTATATTTTTAATTTGTAGCCCCTTCATATCTATTGGCGACCAAATGGCCACCAAACTTTTACTTTTTGTCGCCGTTTGCGGAACTACAAAATGGTATTCAAAAATTAAAATTTGTTATAATAAATTATAAAGTAATTAATTTTATATTAAATAACTAAATTTATTTAACATTAAATTTTGTAAATATGTTTTATATTATCTAAAAACAACTTTTGATTTATATTATTAATTTTATTCTAAATAAATGAATTTATTTATTTATTAAAATAATTTGATTAATATTTTTAATTTGTAGCCCCTACCTATCTATTGGCGACAAAATGGCCACCAAACTTTTACTTTTTGTCGTCGTTTGGTGGCCTATCGCCACCACGGGGCTGCAAAATTGCATTCAAAAACTAAAATTTGTTATAATAAATTATAAATTAATTAATTTTATATTAAATAATTAAATTTCTTTAACATTAAATTTTCTAAATCTGTTTTATATTATCTAAAAACAACTATTGATTTATATTATTAATTTAATCTAAATAAAAAAATTAATTTATTTATATAAACATTTTGATTTATATTTTTCATTTGTAGCCCCTCCATATCTATAGGCTACAAAATTGCCACCAAACTTTTACTTTTTGTCGCCGTTTGGTGGCCAAACGCCACCACGGGGCTACAAAATGGCATTCAAAAAATAAAATTTGTTATCATAAATTTTAAATTGATTTATTTGATATTAAATAACTAACTTTATTTAACATTAAATTTTGTAAATATGTTTTATATTATCTAAAAACAACTTTTGATTTATATTATTAATTTTATTCTAAATAAATGAATTTATTTATTTATACAAATAATTTGATTAATATTTTTAATTTGTAGCCCCTTCCTATCTATTGGCGACAAAATGGCCACCAAACTTTTACTTTTTATCGCTGTTTGGTGGCCAATCGCCACCATGGGGCTACAAAATGGCCTTCAAAAACAAAAATTTGTTACAATAAATTATAAATTAATTAATTTTATATTAAATAACAAAATTTATTTAACATTAAATTTTGTAAATATGTTTTATAATATCTAAAAACAACTTTTTATTTATATTATTAATTTTATTCTAAATAAATTAATCAATTTATTTAAACAAACAATTTGATTAATATTTTTAATTTGTAGCCCCTTCATATCTATTGGCGACAAAATGGCCTCCAAACTTTTACTTTTTGTCGCCGTTTGGTGGCCAATTGCCACCACGGGGCATCGAAATGGCATTCAAAAACTAAAATTTGTTATAATAAATTATAAATTAATTAATTTTATTTTAAATAACTAAATTTATTTAACATTAAATTTTGTAAATATGTTTTATACTATCTAAAAACAACTATTGATTTATATCATTAATTTTATTCTAAATAAATGAATTTATTTATTTATATAAAAAATTAGAATTAAAATTTTAATTTGGTGCCCCTTCCTATCTATTGGCAACAAAATGGCCACCAAACTTTTACTTTTTGTCACCGTTTGGTGGCCAATGGCCCCCACAGGGCAACAAAATGGTATTCAAAAACTAAAATTAGTTATTATAAATTATTCATTAATTAATTTTGATTTATATTATTAATTTTATTCTAAATAAATGAATTTATTTATTTATACAAACAATTTGATTAATATTTTTAATTTGTAGCCCCTTCATATCTATTGGCGACAAAATGGCCACCAAACTTTTACTTTTTGTCGCCGTTTGGGGGGACTACAAAATGGTATTGAAAAACTAAATTTTGTTATAATAAATTATAAATTAATTAATTTTTTATTAAATTACTAAATTTATTTAGCATTAAAATTTGGAAAAAAATTTTATATTATCTAAAAACAACTTTTGACTTATATTATTAATTTTATTCTAAATAAATGAATTTATTTATTTATACAAACAATTTGATTAATATTTTTAATTTGCAGCCCCTTCCTATCTATTGGCGACAAAATGGCCACCACACTTTTACTTTTTATCGCCGTTTGGTGGTCAAACGCCACCACGGGGCTACAAAGTGGCATTCAAAAACCAAAATTTGCTATAATAAATTATAAATTAATTAATTTTATATTAAATAACTAAATTTATTTAACATTAAATTTTGTAAATATGTTTTATATTATCTAAAAACAACTCTTGAATTATATTATTAATTTTATTCTAAATAAATGAATTTATTTATTTATACAAACAATTTGATTAATATTTTTAATTTGTAGCCCCTTTCTATCTATTGGCGACAAAATGGCCACCAAACTTTTACTTTTTGTCTCTGTTTGGTGGCCAAAGGCCACCACGTGGCTACAAAATGGCATTCAAAAACTAAAATTTTGTTATAATAAATTATAAATTGATTAATTTTATATTAAATAACTAAATTTATGTAACATTAAATTTTATAAAAATGTTTTATATTATCTAAAAACAACTTTTGATTTATATTATTAATTTTATTCTAAATAAATGAATTTATTTATTTAGTCAAACAATTTGATTAATATTTTTAATTTGTAGCCCCTTCCTATCTATTGGCGACAAAATGGCCACCAAACTTTTACTTTTTGTCGTCGTTTGGTGGCCAAACGCCACCACGTGGCTACAAAAAGGCATTCAAAAACTAAAATTTTTTATAATAAATTATAAATTGATTAATTTTATATTAAATAACTAAATTTATGTAACATTAAATTTTATAAAAAATGTTTTATATTATCTAAAAACAAATTTTTATTTATATTATTAATTTTATTCTAAATAAATGAATTTATTTATTTATATAAACAATTAGATTTATATTTTTAATTTGTAGCCCCTTCATATCTATTGGTGAACAAATGGACACCAAACTTTAACTTTTTGTCGCCGTTTGGGGGACTACAAGATGGTATTGAAAAACTAAAATTTGTTATAATAAATTATAAATTAATTAATTTTATATTAAATAACTAAATTTATTTAACATTAAATTTTGTAAATATGTTTTATATTATCTAAAAACAACTTTTGATTTATATTATTAATTTCATTCTAAATAAATGAATTTATTTATTTATACAAATAATTTGATTAACATTTTTAATTTGTAGCCCCTTCCTATCTATTGGTGACAAAATGGCCACCAAACTTTTACTTTTTATCGCCGTTTGGTGGTCAAACGCCACCACGGGGCTACAAAGTGACATTCAAAAACTAAAATTTGTTATAATAAATTATAAATTGATTAATTTTATATTAAATAAATAAATTTATTTAACATTAAATTTTGTAAATATGTTTTATATTATATAAAAACAACTTTTGATTTATATTATTAATTTTATTCTAAATAAATGAATTTATTTATTTATACAAACAATTTGATTAATATTTTTAATTTGTAGCCCCTTCCTATCTATTGGCGATAAAATGGCCACCAAACTGTTACTTTTTATCGCCGATTGGTTGTCAAACGCCACCACAGGGCTACAAAGTGGCATTCAAAAACTAAAATTTGTTATAATAAATTATAAATTAATTAATTTTATATTAAATAACTAAATTTATTAAAAATTAAAATTTGTAAATATGTTTTATATTACCTAAAAATAACTTTTGATTTATATTATTAATTTTATTATAAATAAATGAATTTATTTATTTATACAAACAATTTGATTAATATTTTTAATTTGTAGCCCCTTCATATCTATTGGTGACAAAATGACCACCAAACTTTTACTTTTTGTCACTGTTTGTTGGCCAATTGCCACCACGGGGCTACAAAATGCATTCAAAAACAAAATTTTGTTATAATAATTTATAAATTAATTAATTTTATATTAAATAACTCAATTTATTTAACATTAAATTTTGTAAATATGTTTTATATTATCTAAAAACAACTTTTGATTTATATTAATAATTTTATTCTAAATAAATGAATTTATTTATTTATATAAACAATTTGATTTATATTTTTAATTTGTAGCCCCTTCATATCTATCAGGGACCAAATGGCCACCAAACATTTACTTTTTGTCGCCATTTGGGGGGACTACAAAATGGTATTGAAAAATTAAAATTTGTTATAATAAATTAAAAATTAATTAATTTTATATTAAATAACTAAATTTATTTAACATTAAATTTTGTAAATATGTTTTATATTATCTGAAAACAAATTTTGATTTATATTAATAATTTTATTCTTAATAAATGAATTTATTTATTTACAAAAACAATTTGTTTAATATTTTTAATTTGTAGCCCATTTGTATCTATTGGCGACAAAATGGCCACCAAACTTTTACTTTTTGTCGCCGTTTGGGGGGACTACAAAAAGGTATTGAAAAACTAAAATTTGTTATAATAAATTATAAATTAATTAATTTTATATTAAATAACTAAATTTATTTAACATTAAATTTTATAAACATGTTTTATATTATCTAAAAACAACTTTTGATTTATATTATTAATTTTATTCTAAATAATTAAATTTATTTATTTATATATATAATTTGATTTATATTTTTAATTTGTAGCCCTTCATATCTATTGCCGACCAAATGGCCACCAAACTATTACTTTATGTCGCCGTTTGGGGGGACTACAAAATGGTATTGAAAAATTAAAATTTGTTATAATAAATTATAAATTAATTAATTTTATGTTAAATAACTAAATTTATTTAACATTAAATTTTGTAAATATGTTTTATATTATCTAAAAACAAATTTTGATTTATATTAATAATTTAATTCAAAATAATGAATTTATTTATTTATAAAAATAATTTGATTAATATTTTTAATTTGTAGCCCATTCGTATCTATTGGCGACAAAATGGCCACCAAACTTTTACTTTTTGTCGCCGTTTGGTGGTCAATCGCCTCCACGAGGCAACAAAATGGCATTCAAAATCTAAAATTTGTTATAATAAATTATAAATTAATTAATTTTATATTAAATAACTAAATTTTTTTAACATAAAATTTTGTAAATATGTTTTATATTATGTAAAAACAACTTTTGATTTATATTATTAATTTTATTCTAAATAAATTTATTTATTTATTTATACAAATAATTTTATTAATATTTTGAATTTGTAGCCCCTTCATATCTATTGGCGACAAAATGGCCACCAAACTTTTACATTTTGTGGTCGTTTGGTAGCCGAACGCGACCGCGGGGCTAGAAAATGGCATTCAAAAACTAGAATTTGTTATAATAAATTATTAATTAATTAATTTTATATTAAATAAAAAATTTTATTTAACATTAAATTTTGTAAATATGTTTTATATTATCTAAAAATAGCTTTTGATTTATATTATTAATTTTATTCTAAATAAATGAATTTATATATTTATACAAACAATTTGATTAATATTTTTAATTTGTAACCCCGTCATATCTATTGGCGACAAAATAGCCAACAAACTTTTACTTTTTGTCGCCGTATGGTGGCCAAACGCCACCCACGGTCTACAAAATGGCATTCAAAAACTCAAATTTGTTATAATAAAGTATAAATTGATAAATTTTATATTAAATAACTAAATTTATTTAACATTAAATTTTGTAAATATGTTTTATATTATCTAAAAACAACTTTTGACTTATATTATTAATTTAATTCTAAATAAATGATTTTAATTATTTATATAAACATTTTGATTTATATTTTTTATTTGTAGCCCATTCATATCTATTGGCGACCAAATGGCCACCAAACTTTTACTTTTTGTCGCCGTTTGGGGGAACTACAAAATGGTATTGAAAAACTAAAATTTGTTATAATAAATAATAGATTAATTAATTTTATATTAAATAACTAAATTTATTTAACATTAAACTTTGTAAATATGTTTTATATTATCTAAAAACAACTTTTGATTTATATTATTAATTTTATTCTAAATAAACGAATCTATTTATTTATATTAACAATTTGATTAATATTTTTAATTTGTAGTCGCATCCTATCTATTGGCGACAAAATGGCCACCAAACTTTTACTTTTTGTCGCCGTTTGGTGGCCAAACACCACCACAAGGCTACAAAATGTCATTCAAAAACAGAAATTTGATATAATAAATTATAAATTAATTAATTTTACATTAAATAACTAAATTTATTTAACATTAAATTTTGTAAATATGTTTTATATTATCTAAAAACAACTTTTGATTTATATTATTAATTTTATTATAAATAAATGATTTTATTTATTTATATTAACATTTTGATTTTTATTTTTAATTTCTAGGCCCTTCATATCTATTGGCCACCAAATGGCCACCAAACTTTAACTTTTTGTCGCCGTTTACTGCAAAATGGTATTCAAAAATGAAAATTTGATATAATAAATTATAAATTAATTAATTTTATATTAAATAACTAAATTTATTTAACATTAAATTTTGTAAATATGTTTTATATTATCTGAAAACAACTTTTGATTTTTATTATTAATTTTATTGTAAATAAATGAATTTATTTATTTATATAAACAATTTGATTTGAATTCTTAATTTGTAGACCCTTCATATCTATTGGCGACCAAATGACCACCGAACTTTTACTTTTTGTCGCCGTTAAGTGGCCAATGGCCACAACGCAGCGGAAAAGTTGTATTCAAAAACTAAAATTTGAAATAATAAATTATAATTTAATTAATATTATATTAAATAACTAAATTTATTTAACATTAAATTTTGTAAATTTGTTGTATATTATATAAAAATAACTTTTGATTTATATTATTAATTTTATTCTAAGTAAATGAATTTATTTATTTATATAAAAATTTTGATTTATATTTTTAATTTGTAGACCCATCATATCTATTGGCGACCAAATGGCCACCAAATTTTTAATTTTTGTCACCGTTTGGTGGCCAATGGCCACCATGCTGCGACAAAGTTGTATTCAAAAACTAAAATTTGTTATAATAAATTATAAATTAATTAATTTTATATTAAATAATTAAATTTATGTGACATTAAATTTTGTAAATTTGTTTAATATTTTATAAAAATAACTTTTGGTTTATATTATTAATTTTATTCTATATAAATGAATTTATTTATTTATATAAACAATTTGATTTATATTTTTAATTTATAGACCCTTCATATCTATTGGCAACCAAATTGCCCCCAAACTTTTACTTTTTGTCACCGTTTGGTAGCCAATGGCCACCACGCGGGGACAAAGTTGTATTTAAAAACTAAAATTTGTTATAATAAATTATAATTAATTAATTTTTTATTAAATAAATAAATTTATTGAACATTAAATTTTGTAAATATGTTTTATATTATCTAAAAACAACTTTTTATTTATATTATTTATTTTATTCTAAATAAATGAATTTATTTATTTATATAAACAATTTGATTTATATTTTTAATTTGTAGCCCCTTCATATCTATTGGCTACGAAATGGCCACCAAACTTTTACTTTTTCTTGTTGTTTGGTGGCCAATGGCCACCCCGGGGCTACAAAATGGAATTCAAAAACTAAAATTTGTTATAATAAATTATAAATTATTTAATTTTATATTAAATAGCTAAATTTATTTAACATTAAATTTTGTAAATATGTTTTATATTGTCTAAAAACATCTTTTGATTTATATTATTAGTTTTATTCTAAATAAATGAATTTTTTTTATTTATATAAACAATTTTATTTATATTTTTAATTTGTAGACCCTTCATATCTATTGGTGACCAAATTGCCCCCAAACGTTTACTTTTTGTCACCGTTTGGTGGACAATGGCTACCACGAGGCGACAAAGTTGTATTCAAAAACTAAAATTTGTTATAATAAATTATAGATTAATTAATTTTTTATTAAATAACTAAATTTATTGAACATTAAATTTTTTAAATATGATTTATACAATCTAAAAACAACTTTTGATTTATATTATTAATTTTATTCTGAATAAATGAATTTATTTATTTATATAAACAATTTGATTTATATTTTGAATTTGTTGCCCTTCATAGCTATTGGCGACCAAATGGCCACCAAACTTTTACTTTTTGTCGTCATTTGGGGGCCAATGGCTACCACAGGGCTACAAAATTGTATTCAAAACTAAAATTTGTTATAATAAATAATAAATTAATTAATTTCATATTAAATAACTAAATTTATTTAACATTAAATTTTGAAAATATGTTTTAAATTATCTGAAAATAACTTTTGATATATATTATTAATTTTATTCTAAATAATGGAATTTATTTAAGTACATAAACAATTTGATTTATATTTTTAATTTGTAGCCCCTTCATATCTATTAGCGACCAAATGGCAAACAAACTTTTACTTTTTGACGTCGTTTGGTGGATAATGGCCACCACGGGGCTACAAAATGGTATTCAAAAACTAAAATTTGTTATAATAAATTATAAATTAATTAATTTTATATTAAATAATTAAATTTATTTAACATTAAATTTTGTAAATCATTTTTGTATTATCTAAAAATAAATTTTGATTTATATTATTAATTTTATTATAAATAAATGAATTTATTTATTTATATAAACAATTTGATTTATATTTTCAATTTGTAGACCCTTCATATCTATTGGCGACTAAATGACCACCGAACTTTTACTTTTTGTCGCCGGTAGGTAGCCAATGGCCACCATGCAGCGACAAAGTTGTATTCAAAAACTAAAATTTGTTATAATAAATTAAAATTTAATTAATTTTAAATTAAATAAATAAATTTATTTAACATTAAATTTTGTAAATTTGTTTTATATTATATATAAATAACTTTTGATTTATATTATTAATTTTATTCTAAATAAATGAATTTATTTATTTATATAAACAATTTGATTTATATTTTTAATTTGTTGCCCTTCATATCTATTGGCGACCAAATGGCCACCAAACTTTTACTTTTTGTCGTCGTTTGGTGGCCAATGGCCACCACGGGGCTACAAAATTGTATTCAAAAACTAAAATTTATTATAATAAATTATAGATTATTTAATTTTATATTAAATAAATAAATTTATTTAACATTAAATTTTGTAAATATGTTTTAAATTATCTGAAAATAACTTTTGATTTATATTATTAATTTTATTCTAAATAAAGGAATTTATTTAAGTATATAAACAATTTGATTTATATTTTTAATTTGTAGCCCCTTCATATCTATTAGCGACCAAATGGCTACCAAACTTTTACTTTTTGTCGCCGTTTGGTGGCCAATGGCCACCACGGGGCTACAAAATGATATTCAAAACTAAAATTTATTATAATAAATTAAAAATTAATTAAATTTATTTAATATTAAATTTTGTAAATCTGTTTTATATTATCTATAAGCAACTTTTGATTTATATTATTAATTTTATTCTAAATAAATGAATTTATTTATTTATATAAACAATTTGATTTGAATTTTTAATTTGTAGACCCTTCATATCTATTGGCGATCAAATGACCACTGAACTTTTACTTTTTGTCGCATTTAATGGCCAATGGCCACCACGTAGCGACAAAGTTGTATTCAAAAACTAAAATTTGTTATAATAAATTATAATTTAATTAATTTTATATTAAATAATTAAATTTTTTTAACATTAAATTTTGTAAATCTATTTTATATTATCTAAAAAGAACTTTTGATTTATATTATTTATTTTATTCTAAAAAAATGAATTTATTTATTTATATAAACAATTTGATTTATATTTTTAATTTGTAGCCCCTTAATATCTATTGGCGACCAAATGGCCACCAAACTTTTACTTTTTGTTGTCGTTTGGTGGCCAATGGCCACCACGGGGGTACAAAATGGTATTCAAAAACTAAAATTTGTTAGAATAAATTATAAATTATTTAATTTTATATTAAATAACTAAATTTATTTAACATTAAATTTTGTAAACATGTTTTATATTATCTAAAAATAGCTTTTGATTTATATTATTAATTTTATTCTAAATAAATGAATTTATTTATTTATATAAACAATTTGATTTATATTTTTAATTTGTAAACCTTTCATATCTATTGGCGACCAAATTGCCCCCAAACTTTTAATTTTTGTTAACATTTGGTGGCCAATGGCCACCATGCGGTGACAAAGTTGTATTCAAAAACTAAAATTTGTTATAATAAATTATAAATTAATTAGTTTTTATTAACTAAATAATTTTATCGAACATTAAATTTTGTAAATATCTTTTATATTTTCTAGAAACAACTTTTGATTTATATTATTTATTTTATTCTAAATAAATGAATTTATTTATTTATATAAACAATTTGATTTATATTTTTAATTTGTAGCCCCTTTATATCTATTAGCGACCAAACTTTTACCTTTTGTCGCCGTTTGGTGGCCAATTGCCACCACAAGGTTACAAAATGGTATTCAAAAACTAAAATTTATTATAATAAATTATAAATTAATTAATTTTATATTAAATAACTAAATTTATTTAACATTAAATTTTGTAAATATGTATTATATTATCTAAAAATAACTTTTGATTTATATTAATAATTTTATTCAAAAGAAATGAATTAATTTATTTATATAAACAATTTGATTTATATTTTTAATTTGTAGTCTCTTCAAATCTATTGGCGACCAAATGGCCACCAAACATTTACTTTTTGTCATCATTTGGTGGCCAATGGCCACCACAGGGCTACAAAATGGTATTCAAAAATAAAAATTTGTTATAATAAATTATAAATTAATTAATTTTATATTAATGAATTACATTTATTTAACATTAAATTTTGTAAATATGTTTTAATTATCTAAAAACAACTTTTGATTTATATTATTACTTTTATTCTAAATAAATGAATTTATTTATTTGTATAAATAATTAGATTTATATTTTTAATTTGTTGCCCCTTCATATCTATTAGCGAACAAATGGCCACCAAACTTTTACTTTTTGTCGACATTTGATGGATAATGGCCACCACGGGGCTACAAAATGGTATTCAAAAACTAAAATTTGTTATAATAAATTATAAATTATTTAATTTTATATTAAAAAACTAAATTTATTTAACATTAAATTTTGTAAATATGTTTTAAATTATCTGAAAATAACTTTTGATTTATATTATTAATTTTATTCTAAATAAATAAATTTATTTAAGCATTTAAACAATTTGATTTATATTTTTAATTTGTAGCACCTTCATATCTATTAGCGACCAAATGGCTACCATGCTTTTACTTTTTGTCGTCGTTTGGTGGATAATGGCCACCACGGGGCTACAATATGGTATTCAAAAACTAAAATTTGTAATAATAAATTATGAATTAATTAATTTTAAATTAAATAATTAAATTTATTTAACATTAAATTTTGGAAATCTATTTTATATTATCTAAAAACAACTTTTGATTTATATTATTAATTTTATTCTAAATAAATGAATTAATTTATTTATATAAACAATTTGATTTATATTTTCAATTTGTAGACCCTTCATATCTATTGGCGACCAAATTACCACTGAACATTTACTTTTTGTCGCCGTTAGGTGGCCAATGGCCACCACGCAACGACAAAGTTGTATTCAAAAACTAAATTTTGTTATAATAAATTATAATTAAATTAATTGTATATTAAATAACTAAATTTATTTAACATTAAATTTTTTAAATTTGTTTTATATTATATAAAATAACTTTTGTTTTATATTCTTAATTTTATTCTAAATAAATGAATTTAATTATTTATATAAACAATTTGATTTATATTTTTAATTTGTTGCCCTGCATATCTATTGGCGACCAAATGGCCACCAAACTTTTACTTTTTATCATCGTTCGGTGGCCAATGGCCACCACAAGGCTAAAAAATGGTATTGAAAAACTAAAATTTGTTATAATAAATTATAAATTAAATAATTTTATATTAAATAACTAAAATTATTTAACATTAAATTTTTTAAATATTTTTTAAATTATCTGAAAATAACTTTTGATTAATATTATTAATTTTATTCTAAATAAAGCAATTTATTTAAGTATATTAACAATTTGATTTATATTTTTAATTTTTAGCACCTTCATATCTATTAGCGACCAAATGGCTACCAAACTTTAACTTTTTGTCGCCGTTTGGTGGCCATTGGCCACCATAGGGCTACAAAATGGTATTCAAAAACTAAAATTTGTTATAATAAATTATAAATTAATTAATTTATATTAAATAACTAAATTTATTTAACATGAAATTTTGTAAATATGTTTTATACTATCTAAAAACAACTTTTGTTTTATATTATTAATTTATTCTAAATTAATGAATTTATTTATTTATATACAGAATTTGATTTGAATTTTTAATTTGTAGACCCTTCATATCTATTGGCGACCAAATGACAACAGAACTTTTACTTTTTGTCGCCGTTAGGTGGCCAATGGCCACCACGCAGCGACAAAGTTGTATTCAAAAACATAAATTTGTTATAATAAATTATAATTTAATTAATTTTATATTAAATAATTAAATTTATTTAACATTAAATTTTGTAAATCTGTTTTATATTATCTAAAAACAACTTTTGATTTATATTAATAATTTTATTCTAAATAAATGAATTTATTTATATAAACATTTTGATTTATATTTTGCATTTGTAGCCCCTTCATATCTATTGGCAACCAAATGGCCACCAAACTTTTCCTTTTTGTCGACGTTTGGTGACCAATGGCCACCACGAGGCAATAAAGTGGTATTCAAAAACTAAAATTTGTTATAATAAATTATAAATTAATTAATTTTATATTGAATAACTAAATTTATTTGACATTAAATTTTGTAAATATGTTTTATATTATCTAAAAACATCTTTTGATTTATATTATTAGTTTTATTCTAAATATATTAATTTATTTATTTATATAAACAATTTGATTTATATTTTTAATTTGTAGACCCTTCATATCTTTTGGCAACCAAATTGCCCCCAAACTTTTACTTTTTGTTACCGTTTGGTGGCCAATGGCCACCACGTGGCGACAAAGTTGTATTCAAAAACTATAATTTATTATAAAAAATTATAAATTAATTAATTTTATA
This sequence comes from Ehretia macrophylla, assembly GCA_037974665.1. Classification (NCBI taxonomy): domain Eukaryota; kingdom Viridiplantae; phylum Streptophyta; class Magnoliopsida; order Boraginales; family Ehretiaceae; genus Ehretia; species Ehretia macrophylla. The sequence goes on from CM075770.1 coordinate 72,070,937, forward strand.
TTAAATAACTAAATTTATTTAACGTTAAATTTTCTCAATATGTTTTAAATTCTCTGAAAATAACTTTTGATTTATATTATTAATTTTATTATGAATAAAGGAATTTATTTAAATATATAAACAATTTGATTTATATATTTAATTTGTAGTCCCTTCATATCTATTAGCGACCAAATGGGTACCAAACTTTTATTTTTTGTCACCGTTTGACCATAGGTCGAAAAAATAGTATTTAAAAACCAAAATTTGTTATAATAAATTATATATTAATTAATTTTATATTAAATAACTTAATTTATTTAACATTAAAATTTGTAAATATGTTTTATATTATCTAAAAACAACTTTTGACTTATATTATTCATTTTATTGTAAATAAATGATTTTATTTATTTATTTAATCATTTTGATTTATATTTTAATTTGTAGCCCCTTCATATCTATTGGCGACCAAATGGCCACCAAACTTTTACTTTTTATCGTCATTTGGTGGCCAATGGCCACCACAGAACTACAAAATGTTATTCGAAAACTAAAATTTGCTATAATAAATTATAAATTAATTAATTTAATATTAGATAACTAAATTTATTTAACATTAAATTTTGTAAATATGTTTTATAATATCTAAAAATAACTTTTGATTTATATTATTAATTTTATTCTAAATAAATGAATTTATTTATTTATATAATCAATATGATTTATATGTTTAATTTGACCACCCTTCATATCTATTGGTGACCACATGACTACCAAACTTTTAATTTTTGTCGCCCTTTGGTGACAAATGGCCACCACGCAGCAACAAAGTTGTATTCAAAATCAAAAATTTGTTATAATAAATTATATATTAATTAATTTTATAATAAATAACTAAATTTATTTAACATTAAATTTTGTAAATTTGTTTTATATTGTCTAAAAACAACTTTTGATTAATATTATTAATTTTATTCTAAATAAATAAATTTATTTATTTATATAAACAATTTGATTTTTAATTTTAATTTGTTGACTCTTCATATCTATTGGCGACCAAATGGCCACAAAATTTTTACTTTTTGTCACCGTTTGGTGGCCAATGGCTACCTCGCGGCGACAAAGTTGTATTCAAAAACAAATTTTTGGTTATAATAAATTATAAATTAATTAATTTATATTAAATAACTAAATTTATTTAATATTAAATTTTGTAAATCAGTTTTATATTATCTAAAAAAAACTTTTGATTTATAATATTAATTTTATTCTAAATAAATGAATTTATTTATTTATATAGACAATTTGATTTATATTTTTAATTTGTAGCTCCTTCATATCTATTGGCGACCAAATGGCCCCCAAACTTTTACTTTTTGTCGTGGTTTCGTGGCCAATGGCCACCACGGGACTACAAAATGCTTTTAAAAAATGAAAATTTGATATAATAAATTATAGATTAATTAATTTTACATTAAGTAACTAATTTTATTTAACATTAGATTTTGTAAATATGTTTTATATTATCTAAAAATAGCTTTTGATTTATATTATTTGTTTTATTGTAAATAAATGAATTTATTTATTTATATAAACAATTTGATTTATATTTTTAATTTGTTGCCCTTCATATCTATTGGCGACCAAATGGCCACCAAACTTTTACTTTTTGTCACCGTTTGACCACGGGTCGAACAAATGGTATTTAAAAACCAAAATTTGTTATAATAAATTATAAATTAATTAAATTTATATTAAATATCTTAATTTATTTAACATTATTTTTTGTAAATATGTTTTATATTATCTAAAAACAACTTTTGATTTATATTATTAATTTTATTCTAAATAAATGAATTTATTTATTTATATAAATATTTTGAATTATATTTTTAATTGTTAGCCCCTTCATATCTATTGGCGACCAAATGGCCACCAAACTTTTACTTTTTGTCGTCGTTTGGTGGCCAATGGCCACCACGGAACTACAAAATGTTATTCGAAAACTAAAATTTACTATAATAAATTATAAATTAATTAATTTTATATTAGATAACTAAATTTATTTAACATTAATTTTTGTAAATATATTTTATATTATCTAAAATATGCTTTTGATTTATATTATTAGATTTATTCTAAATAAATGAATTTATTTATTTATATAAACAATTTAATTTATATTTTTAATTTGTAGATCCTTCATATCTATTGGCGACCAAATGACCACCAAACTTTTACTTTTTATCACCGTTTAGTGGCTAATGGCCACCACGTGGCGACAAAGTTGTATTCAAAAACTAAAATTTTTTATAATAAATTATTAATTATTTAATTTTATATTAAATAACTAAATTTATTTAACAATAAATTTTGTAAATATGTTTTAAATTATCTAAAAATAAATTTTGATTTATATTATTAATTTTATTCTAAATAAATGAATTTATTTAAGTATATAAACAATTTGATTTATATTTTTAATTTGTAGCTCCTTCATATCTACTAGCGACCAAATGGCTACCAAACTTTTAGTTTTTGTCGCCGTTAGACCATGGGTCAAAAAACTGGTATTTAAATATCAAAATTTGTTATAATAAAATATATATTAATTAATTTTATATTAAATAACTTAATTTATTTAACATTAAATTTTGTAAATATGTTTTATATTATCTAAAAACAACTTTTGATTTATGTTATTAATTTTATTCTAAATAAATGATTTTATTTATTTATATAAATATTTTGATTTATAATTTTAATTTGTAGCCCCTTCATATCTATTGGTGACCAAATAGCCACCAGACTTTTACTTTTTGTCACCGTTTGGTGGCCAATGGCCACCACGGGACTACAAATTGGTATTCAACAATGAAAATTTGATATATTAAATTATAAATTAATTAATTTTATATTAAATAACTAAATTTATTTAACATTAAATTTTGTAAATATGTTTTATATTATCTAAAAACAACTTTTGATTTTTATTATTAATTTTATTGTACATAAATGAATTTATTTATTTATATAAACAATTTGATTTATATTTTTAATTTGTAGCCCCTTCATATCTATTAGCGACCAAATGGCCACCAAACTTTTAATTTTTATCAACGTTTGGTGAAAAATGGCCACCACGCAGCGACAAAGTTGTTTTCAAAAACTAAAATTTGTAATAATAAATTATAAATTAGTTAATTTTATATTAAATAACTAAATTTATTTAACATTAAAATTTGTAAATTTGTTTTATATTGTCTAAAAACAACTATTGATTTATATTATTAATTTTATTCTAAATAAATGAATTTATTTATTTATATAAACAATTTGATTTATATTTTTAATTTGTAGTACTTTCATTTTTATTGGCGACCAAAAGGCCACCAATGTAACGCCCCGAACCCAACCCCACGCTAAAGTCAGGCTCGGACCCGTCACTCGGACAGAGTCTCCTCTGTACCAAGGACAAAACTGTTACCTGTAAGCATTCATTCAAGACATCTGAACTAAAAGCAACAACTTATCAACAATATCTCCAAAGCCAAAACAAAATCACAATGCCATCCGAGCCTTGGAACAACAACATTCTACTAAAGCACACAAGCATGCGAGATAAGTTGATTTTAGTCATAAGTAGTTAAATACAATAAATTCTAAGTTCCATATGGAGATCAACAATCACTCCAAGCATGCAAGGGAGATTAAAGTCTAGAATTCACTATTACAATCCAACAACTTTGTTTAACATTCTAGTACACATCTACTAAACATATATACAAGACTCCAAAGTCTCAAAATACATTAATAATAAGAACTCCACGCAAGAAGCACATAAAATCCACCTCAGCACACAAGGTCACGGATTCTGATCTACGTGAACTTCTTCCTCTTCTTCTACTTCTAATAGCTGGGGATTCACCTCAACTTCTCCTGAAACATTTCAAATGAGGAGTGAGCAACAAAGTTGCCCAGCGAGGGAGGTGATGCAGCATGCCAACGTGCAATATGATATGCAACACAAGTAAACATATACAAGCCACATAAACTAACAAGACAATAAGCCAAACTATTAATCACTTTAAAAAGGATATGGTTCCACTTCCAAGTCTTCATCCACGAGCCACGAACCACGAGCATCATGAACATGCCGGCAAACCCCAAACACCACAATTGGGATACTCCGGATGTATCCCGATCCTACGACCCTTTCTCCCGAGGTAGGTCCATGCCCAGCAGGTGAACCACGCCTTTGGGGTAGTGGAGTATGCCTCAGCGAGAAAGGGAATAGGCACCATGGTAGTCGAGGGAACACGGCAAGCCCGACGCTGCCCGTGTTTCTCTACGCTACCATGTCCGATAAAGGTTGCGCAACCCAATACAAGTCACAAGCGATCAATATAACACATAACACATAAGAGGGACGACAAAGTAGGCCGCCCTCACATATATGCACGATAAAAGTTCATATAAGCACAATATTAGCTTTAAGATACCAAAAGTAGCAATCAACACAATTAATTCCAATAATCTACTCAAATAACTTAATTACATCCTAAATATTCAATGCAAGGCAGTACTAACACACAACAAGTTCCTAATGCAACTAAAATGGCTAAAACTACATTTTCCCTTTCTTTAACCGAGCTTTCTTTCTCCTAAGCATGGTTCGAGATTCCCAATCATACCCTAGTCTTTCTATATTCCTAACTAAGCTCAAAGGTACCTTTTAAAACCACTAAAACTCATTTTTGAAGCAAAAGTTCGGGAAGGCCCCGAACGGGTTTAAACTACAACTACACTAACCAAATCCCATTTTCGCGAAACGAAAGCACCAAAGGTGCTTCCTTAGCTCAAGGACACCCAAATCAATGCCCAAACTTGTCCGGATTGCTTAACGTATAAAATCCCATTTTTAAAGTAAGATAATTATGCAATTAAGTTCAAATTCGAGTGATTCAACCTAACGTGGCTTTTCAACTAACTTCCCTAGGGTCTAGAGCACCTAATTGATGCATCAATTCAAGCCAATTAGCAAATTTTCTCAAAACCCTAGTTCTAGGCACTATTCATCATCTCTTTGATCAAATTCAACATTCAACCATTAACTTTGTTATCAACCCTCAAAAGTTAGCTCTAGAGACATTAAATAACTCATAGGAAGCATTCATAACAAGTTATATAGCTATAATTGACAAATCAAGAAAATTAACATATGCACATAAACTTTAAAATCAAGAAAATGAAACTCCCTCACAATTTTTGAAGATGATGAAGCTTATTGAAGTCCCTAGGTTGCTCAAAACCCTCCCAAGATCAAGCTAAGAGTTCAAAGTGCAAGATTGAAGAAGCAAGAATCCTCCTTTTCTCCCTTGAGTGGGTCGGCCAAAGCTTAGGACATAGAGGTCATTTTTTTGTTTGTTTGGGTGACTAATGTGTTTTATTCTCTTTTATTTCTTGAGATGGTTATATTATATGTAGTATATAATTAATATTCTAAGCTAATTAATCTCAAAAACTTAATCAATTAAAGCTAATTGCTATTACAAATGCTTTTCAATTAATAACCAGCACTATTCTTACGTAACACTATTCAAAAGTCACGGAAAACATTTTCCAAACGCATACTCCTAAGCTCGGAAGTTCAAAACAAAAATTTCTTGGTTCCTTTTAAATGTCAGGTGACCTAGGAAAATTTTAAAATCAAACTTTTGAAACAGTCAAAAATATTATGAATAGTAACCCACAAATAAAGAAATTAAGCAAGAAAAATGATGCACGTAGAAATGCGCACATAAGTATGCAACGACTATAAATAAATTTTATGGTGAAACTCTCGGGTGTCACACCCTCTCCCCCCTTAAACTAATTGCGTCCTCGCAATTCTTACATGATTCGGAAAAGAGCTCCGGATACTTCTCTCTAATCTGATCTTCTCGCTCCCAAGTGGCATCCTCTACCCCATGATGATCCCAAAGAACTTTTACCATAGGAATACTTTTAGTTCTAAGTTCCTGAATCTTTCGGTCAACCACTCGAAGAGGTTTCTCAACATAAGCTAAAGTCTCATCAATCTCCAACGGCTCCGGCTCAATGATATGCGACGGATCAGGATTATACTTTCTCAACAGTGACACATGAAAAACATCATGAATCCGACCCAAACTCAGAGGTAAGGCCAATCTGTAAGCTAAATCCCCAACTTTCTCAATGATCTCAAATGATCCCATGTATCTAGGACTAAGTTTACCTCTTTTTCCGTGCTGAATCAAACCTTTTCGCGGAGAAACTTTCAAGAAAACATGATCACCCTTAGAAAATACTAAGTCCCGTCGACGTTTATCAGCATAATTCTTCTGTCGACTCTGAGCTGTAACGCCCCGAACCCAACCCCACGCTAATAGTCAGGCTCGGACCCGTTACTCGGATAGAGTCTCCTCTGTACCAAGGACAAAACTGTTACCTGAAAACATTCACTCAAGACATTTGAACTAAAAACAACAACTTATCAATAATAACTCCAAAGACAAAACACAATCACAAGGCCATCCGAGCCTTGGAGTAACAATATTCTACTAAAGCACACAAGCATGCGAGATAAGTTGCTATTAGTCATAAGGAAATAAATACAAAAAAATTCTAAGTTCCACATGAAGGTTAACAAACACTCCAAGCATGCAAGGGAGATTAAAGTCTAGAATTCATTATTACAATCCAACAACTTTCTTTAATATCCTAGTACACACCTACTAGACATATATATACAAGACTCCAAAGTCTCAAAATACATTAATAACAAGAAGTCCATGCAAGAAGCACATAAAATCCACCTCAGCACACAACGTCACGAATTCTGATCTACTTGAACTTCTTCTTCTTCTCCTACTTCTAACAGCTGGGGATTCACCTCAGCTTCTCCTGAAACATTTCAAATGAGGAGTAAGCAACAAAGTTGCCCAGCGAGGGAGGTGATGCAACATACCAACGTGCAATATGATATGCAACACAAGTAAACATATACAAGCCACATAAACTAACAAGATAATAAGTCAAACTATTAATCACTTTAAAAAGGATACGGTTCCACTTCCAAGACTTCATCCACGAGCCACGATCCACGAGCACCACGAACATGCCGGCAAACCCTAAACACCACAATTGGGATACTCCGGATGTATCCCGATCCTACAACCCTTTCTCCCGAGGTAGGTCCATGCCCAGCAGGTGAACCACGCCTCTGGGGTAGTGGAGTATGCCTCAGCGAGAAAGGGAATAGGCACCATGGTAGTCGAGGGAGCACGGCAAGCCCGACGCCGCCCGTGTTTCTCGACGCTACCATGTCCGATATAGGTTGCGCAACCCAATACAAGTCACAAACAATCAATATAACACATAACGCGTAAGAGGGACAACAAAGTAGGCCGCCCTCACATATATGCACAATATTAGCTTTAAGATACCAAAAGTAGTAATCAACACAACTAATTCCAATAATCTACTCAAATAACTTAAATACATCCTAAATATTCAATGCAAGGCATTACTAACACACAACAAGTTCCAAATGCAACTAAAATGGCTAAACACTACATTTCCCCTTTCTTTAACTGAGCTTTCTTTCTCCTAAGCATGGTTCGAGATTCCCAATCATACCCTAGTCTTTCTATATTCCTAATTAAGCTCAAAGGTACCTTTTAAGGTCACTAAAACTCATTTCTGAAGCAAAAGTTCGGGAAGGCCCAGAACGGGTTTTGTAACACCCCGAACCCAACCCCACGCTAAAGTCAGGCTCGGACCCATCACTCGGACAGAGTCTCATCTGTACCAAGGATAAAACTGTTACCTGTAAGCATTCATTCAAGACATCTGAACTAAAAGCAACAACTTATCAACAATATCTCCAAGCCAAAACACAATCACAAGGCCATCCGAGCCTTGGAACAACAACATTCTACTAAAGCACACAAGCATGCGAGATAAGTTGGTTTTAGTCATAAGTATTTAAATACAATAAAATTCTAAGTTCCATATGAAGATCAACAAACACTCCAAGCATGCAAGGGAAATTAAAGTCTAGAAATTCACTATTACAATCCAACAACTTTCTTTAACATTCTAGTACACATCTACTAGACATATATACAAGACTCCAAAGACTCAAAATACGTTAATAACAAGAACTCCACGCAAGAAGCACATAAAATCCACCTCAGCACACAAGGTCACGGATTCTGATCTACTTGAATTTCTTCTTCTTCTCCTACTTCTAACAGCTGGGGATTCACCTCAGCTTCTCCTGAAACATTTCAAATGAGGAGTGAGCAACAAAGTTGCCCAGCGAGGGAGGTGATGCAACATGCCAACGTGCAATATGCTATGCAATACAAGTAAACATATACAAGCCACATAAACTAACAAGATAATAAGCGAAACAATTAATCACTTTAAAAAAAATACGGATCCACTTCCAAGACTTCAATCACGAGCCACGAACCACGAGCATCACGAACATGCCGGCAAACCCCAAACACCAACAATTGGGATACTCCGGATGTATCCCGATCCTACGACCCTTTCTCCCGAGGTAGGTCCATGCCCAGCAGGTGAACCACGCCTCTGGGGTAGTGGAGTATGCCTCAGCGAGAAAGGGAATAGGCACCATGGTAGTCGAGGGAGCACGGCAAGCCCGACGCCGCCCGTGTTTCTCGACGCTACCATGTCCGATATAGGTTGCGCAATCCAAAACAAGCCACAAACAATCAATATATCACATAACACGTAAGAGGGATGACAAAGTAGGCCGCCCTCACATATATGCACGATAAAAGTTCATAAAAGCACGATATTAACCAATAGATGCCAAAAGAAGCAATCAACACAATTAATTCCAATAATCTACTCAAATAACTTAAATACATCCTAAATATTCAATGCAAGGCATTACTAACACACAACAAGTTCCAAATGCAACTAAAATGGCTAAAAACTACATTTTCCATTTCTTTAACCGAGCTTTCTTTCTCCTAAGCATGGTTCGAGATTCCCAATCATACCCTAGTCTTACTATATTCCTAATTAAGCTCAAAGGTGCCTTTTAAAGTCACTAAAACTCATTTTTGAAGCAAAAGTTCGGGAAGGCCCCGAACGGGTTTGAACTACAACTACACTAGCCAAATCCTATTTTCGCGAAACGAAAGCACCAAAGGTGCTTCCTTAGCTCAAGGACACCCAAATCAATGCCAAAACGCCCGGATTTCTTAACGTATAAAACCCCCTTTTTAAAGTAAGCCAATTATGCAATTAAGTTCAAATTCGAGTGATTCAACCTAACGTGGCTTTTCAACTAACTTTACTAGGGTCTAGAGCACCTAATTGATGCATCAATTCAAGCCAATTAGCAAATTTTATCAAAACCCTAATTCTAGGCACTATTCATCACCTATTTGATCAATCTCAACATTCAACCATTAACTATGTTATCAAACCTCAAAAGTTAACTCTATAGGCATCAATTAACTCATAGAAAGCATTCATAACAAGTTTTTTTAGCTAATATCAACAAATCAATAAAATTCAATATATGAACATAAACTTTAAAAACAAATAAATGCATCTCCCTCACAATTTTGAAGATGAAGAAGCTTGTTGAAGACTCTAGGTTGCTCAAAACCCCTCCCAAGATGAATTTAGAAGCTCAAAATGCAAGATTGTTGAAGCAAGAATCTATTTTTTCCTCCTTGAAGTGGACGGCCAAACATAGGACATAGAGGGAATTTTTGGAAATATTTTTATGACTAATATGTATTATGGCTTTTAGTTTTTATGAGTTATTTATTTTATATATTTTATATAATTAATATTCTAAGCTATGTAGTCTCAAATATTGATCAATTAAAGCTAATTGTAATTACAAATGCTTTTAATTAAAACTAGCACTATTCTAACGTAACACTCTTCAATGGTCACGAAAAACATTTTTCAAACGCACACTCCTAAGCTCGAAAGTTCAAAACGAAAATTTCTTGGTTCCTTTTAAATGTCGAGTGACCTAGGAAAAATTTAAAATCAAGCTTTCGAAACAGTCAAAAATATTATGAATAGTAACCTACAAAAAAAACAATTAAACAAGAAAATGATGCACGTAGAAATATGCACATAAGTATGCAACGATTATAATAAATTTAGGGTGAAATTCTCGGGTGTCACACCCTCTTCCACTTAAACTAATTGCGTCCTCGCAATTCTTACATGATTTGGTAAAGAGCTCCGGATACTTCTCTATGATCTGATCTTCTCGCTCCCAAGTGGCATCCTCAACTCCATGATGATCCCAGAGAACTTTTACCATAGGAATATTTTTAGTCCTAAGTTCCTGAATCTTTCGGTCAACCACTCAAAGAGGTTTCTCAACATAAGCTAAAGACTCATCAATCTCCAACGGCTCCGGCTCAATGATATGCGACGGATCAGGATTATACTTTCTCAGCAGTGACACATGAAAAACATCATGAATCCGACCCAAACTCGGAGGTAAGGCCAATCTGTAAGCTAAATCCCCAACTTTCTCAGTGATCTCAAATGGTCCCACGTATCTAGGACTAAGTTTACCTCCTTTGTCGTGCCGAATCAAACCTTTTCGTGGAGAGACTTTCAAGAAAACATGATCACCTTTGGAAAATACTAAGTCCCGGCGACGTCTATCAGCATAATTCTTCTGTCAACTCTGAGCTGTAAGCATCCTTTTCTTTATAAGTCTCACATTATCCACCATTTTAATCATCTCCGGAAGAATAGAGGGATCAACTGTTTTCATCTCACCTACCTCATCCCAATACAACGGAGACCGACATTTTCGCCCATAAAGTGCCTCGTAGGGTGCCATGCCAATAGTGGCCTGATAACTGTTATTGTAAGCAAACTCTGCTAAAGGCATATATTTTTCCCAATTCTTGTCAAAATCCAGAACACAGGCACTCAACATATCTTCCAGTATCCTAATAGTCCTCTCTGACTGGACATCCGTCTGCGGGGGATAAGCAGGACTAAAACTCAAATTAGTCCCCAAAGCCTTTTGTAGTTTCTGCCAGAATTGTGATGTAAACCTGGGATCCCTGTCTGACACTATCTGATATGGAACTCCATGCAGTCTCACAATATTTTCAACATAAAGCTCAGCCAATTTATCGAGAGAATCTGTTTTCTTTGTAGCAATAAAATGCGAACTCTTCGTCAACCTGTCTACTATAACCCACACAGAATCATTACCTCGTGGTGATCTCGGCAAATCCGACACAAGATCCATAGTAACCTGATCCCATTTCCAAACCGGAATCTCCAACGGCTGTAACAATCCTGCTGGCCTCTGATGTTCCGCCTTAACTTTCTGACAAGTCAAACATTTAGCTACATACTCAGCTATCTCTCTCTTCATGTTGTTCCACCAGAAATTCTGTTTCAAATCTCTATACATTTTTGTGCTTCCAGGATGAATTGTGTATTTAGAAGCATGAGCCTCAGCAAGAATCTCATCTTTCACAATCGAATTACTAGGAATGCAACTTCTATTCCTGTACCTGAGAAGTCCATCATCATGCATCTTAAAGTCGGACTCTCCCCCTTTTGACTTCTCTAAAAGCTTCAATAACTGAGAATCTGATTGTTGCGCTTCTCTGATTCTAGATAGCAATAAAGATTGGATTTGTAGGCTAGCAAATTGGATACCTGATCTAGAAGCTTTTGGTTTCCATAAGCACAGTTCTTACACAATCTCCCAATCCTTGATTATCAAACTAGCCACAGAAGCTTTCCGGCTCAGTGCATCTGCAACAGTATTAGCTTTTCCCGACAAATAGCTAATGGTACAGTTATAATCATTCAACAGTTCTAGCCAACGCCTTTGCCTCATATTAAAATCTTTTTGAGAAAACAAATACTTCAAAATTTTATGGTCAGTAAATATTTCAAATTTGTTACCCCACAAATAATGTTGCCATTTCTTCAAAGCAAAGACAACAGCTGCAAGTTCCAAATCATGTGTAGGATAACTGAGTTCATATGGTTTCAATTTCCTAGAGGCATATGCTATGACTTTACCATTTTGCATCAAAACACAACCTAAGCCTTCTTTCGAAGCGTCACTATAAATCACCAAGTGCTCAGTTCCCTCAGGCAAGGCAAGGATAGATGTGGTGGTAAGTCTCTTTTTCAACTCCTGGAAACTGGCTTGACATTTATCATCCCAATTAAACACAGTTTTCTTCTGAGTTAAAGTAGTCAAAGGTCCTGCAATCTTTGAAAAATCTTTAACAAATCACCTATAATAGCCCGCTAATCCCAAGAAACTACGGACTTCCGTGACAGTTTCAGGTCTCTTCCACGACATAACCACATCAATTTTAGCAGGATCAACGGATATTCCCTCCTGGGAAATGATATGACCTAAAAAGGCAACCTGGTTCAACCAGAATTCGCATTTGCTAAATTTGGCAAACATCTTGTGTTCTTGCAGGGTTTTAAGTACAATTCTCAAATGCTCTTTATGCTCTGACTCAGACTTAGAGTATACTAATATGTCATCAATAAAAATTACCACAAACTGATCAAGATAGGGTCGAAATACTCTCTGCATCAAATCCATAAAAGCGGTTGGAGCATTTGTCAATCCGAATGGTAACACAACAAACTCATAATGGCCGTACTTGGTTCTAAATGCAGTCTTAGGTACATCCTCTTTCCTGATCCTCAACTGATAATAACCCTGCCTCAAATCAAATTTCGAAAACACAACAGCACCCTGTAGCTGATCAAACAACTCCTCAATTAAAGGCAAATGGTATTTATTTTTCACCGTTACCTGATTCAGACCTCGATAATCAATACACAAACGCAGAGTACCGTCTTTCTTTTTCACAAATAACACGGGAGCACCCCACGGTGACGAACTAGGCTGAATAAAACCTTTCTCAAGTAAACCCTGTGGCTAAATTTTCAATTCTTGTAACTCAAGGGGAGACATTCTATACGGGGTTCTCGAGATAGGGCTAGTTCCCGGCAACAGGTCAATCACAAACTCAATCTCCCTATCAGGTAGTAATCCAAGCAACTCCTCAGGGAAAACTCCCGGAAACTCTTTTATAACAGGTACTTCATTCAACTTCAATTTATCTCCAGCTTGATTAATTAAATAAGCTAAGTATGCATCATAGCCTTTACTCAACATTTTAGTAGCTTTAATGGAAGATATAATACGAGTCCCAGAAGACTTTCGACTCCCAGTTACTTTAATAACAGGTTGGTTAGGTACTTCTAAAGTTAAAACTTTCCTCCTACAGTCCAAACATGCATAATATCGCCCCAACCAATCCATCCCCAAGATAACTTCAAAGTCCCGAAATGGCATGATAATCAGATCAAATAGGATACATGCACCCCTCAATGTAAATATTACAATCTTTCCATCCAGACTCCGTAACAAATTTAGTACCCATAGGATTACCTACTTCAATCACATACAGCAGTTTATCAACTTTTAATGTAGTAGACTGTGCACATGCATGTGTAATGCATGAATGTGTAGCCCCGGTGTCAATCAAAACTACTATCGGCTGACTATTAATAAGAAAAGTACCTTCCACCACCACTGTTGTCTCTGGAAGCTCCTCCTGGTCAAGTGTAAATACCCGTGCCTGACCTCGTGGTACAGTAGCTGCTCCTGAAGCTCTAGTCTGGGCACCCTGGCCTAAAGTCTGACCCTGACCAACTTTACACTTGGGACAATCTCTAACTCTGTGCTGATCACTGCCACAACCTATGCAACGACCCAGTTTTCTCCAACACTCAGCCTCTGTGTGACCCTTACGGTTGCAATGAGTACACTGGAGATTCTTCCTAGCAGCAGTTCCTCCTGTAGGGGCCCTATAAGTAGATGTGGCAGAACTACCCTGCTGAGATCTAGCAGTCACTGGTCGGGTCTGTGACTGTCCCTGTGGCTGGCTCTGAGCTGGTCTCGGCTGTGACTGTACCTGAACTGGTCCTGGATAGCTCTGAGTCTGTCTAGGCTGCTGAGTCTGAACAGGCTGCTGATACTGCCTCTGATAACCCTGACTCTGAGACTGAAACTGACGTTTGCTTGACTGACTAGACTGAGCTAACACATCTGCCTTACGTTTCTCATATCTTGATGCAGCCCGAACTACTGCAGCATAGTTCGGATAATCTTGCGAAGACAAGTTAAGCATGATGTCACTCCTCAACCCTGTAATAAATCTCTGGATTTTCACATCCTCCGGCTGAACTAAAGCTGGCACATATCGAGATAGTCTCGTAAAGGTGGCCTCATACTGGTCCACAGTCATATTCCCCTGTTTCAAAGCTATAAACTCATCCTGATGCCTCTTACGGGCTACAACCGATACATATTTATCTCGAAACTCACGAAAAAAATCAGCCCATACATGCTGAACCCTCTCAGCATCCCATTTTTCTCTAATAGTGCGCCACCAAGCCTCGGCATCACCCTCCATTAAAAATGCAGCATAGGTGATCTTTCTTTCATCGTCACACTCAAGTATCGCAGCAACTTTCTCGAACTTGCTCAGCCACAACTCTGCTTTCATATCATCAGGCTCACCAGAAAAAACTATATGCTCCGTGATGCAGGAATTTATCAAATAAGTTACCTCCTGCAGTACTACTGCCCTCTGCTCTGGCAGTCTGATTACCTCTGCCGGTACCTGGTGTACCTTGCTGAACCACAAACTGTGCTATGGTATTCATCCCAGTAGCCATAGTAGCTAAAATCTGGGCATTGCTCGGCTCCTGGCCCTGCGGTACATTCTCGGCTGCCCCAGCATCTTGTCCCGGTACATTCTGCCTGGGAGCCTCCTCCGGCTCTCTCCGTGGTCTACCCCGTCTCCTCATCACAATGCTAGAAGAACATAATATTATAATAGGCAAATAAACTATGCAAAGATAATTTACACATTGTTTTCAAACATTTTTACTCACATAAGAACACATAAAACACTTAACAACATTCAACACTAACTTTTCATATTCTTATCATGTCAAGCTTTATCATTCTTTTTCATGCTAGCATGCCTTTTATCTAAGTACTTAAACAACTAAACATTCACATATTTACATAATTCACTTTCACATATAGACCTCTACCCACATGCCAAGGAATTTAACCCGGCTTCACGCATTCTAGTAGCTCTGATACCACCTAAAGTGCAACGCCCCGAACCCAACCCCACGCTAAACTCAGGCTCGGACCCGTCACTCGGACAGAGTCTCCTCTGTACCAAGGATAAAACTGTTACCTGTAAGCATTCATTCAAGACATCTGAACTAAAAGCAACAACTTATCAACAATATCTCCAAGCCAAAACACAATCACAAGGCCATCCGAGCCTTAGAATAACAACATTCTACTAAGGCACACAAGCATGCGAGATAAGTTGGTTTTAGTCATAAGTAGTTAAATACAATAAATTCTAAGTTTCATATGAAGATCAACAAACACTCCAAGCATGCAAGGGAAATTAAAGTCTAGAATTCACTATTACAATCCAAGAACTTTCTTTAACATTCTAGTACACATCTACTAGACATATATACAAGACTCCAAAGTCTCAAAATACATTAATAACAAGAACTCCACGCAAGAAGCACATAAAATCCACCTCAGCACACAAGGTCACGGATTCTGATCTACTTGAACTTCTTCTTCTTCTCCTACTTCTAACAGCTGGGGATTCACCTCAACTTCTCCTGAAACATTTCAAATGAGGAGTGGGCAACAAAGTTGCCCAGCGAGGGAGGTGATGCAACATGCTAACGTGCAATATGATATGTAACACAAGTAAACATATACAAGCCACATAAACTAACAAGACAATAAACCAAACTATTAATCACTTTAAAAAGGATACGGTTCCACTTCCAAGACTTCAATCACGAGCCACGAACCACGAGCATCACGAACGTGCCGGCAAACCCCAAACACCAACAATTGGGATACTCCAGATGTATCCTAATCCTATGACCCTTTCTCCCGAGGTAGGTCCATGCCCAGCAGGTGAACCACGCCTCTGGGGTAGTGGAGTATGCCTCAGCGAGAAAGGGAATAGGTACCATGGTAGTTGAGGGAGCACGGCAAGCCCGACGCCGCCCGTGTTTCTCGACGCTACCATGTCTGATATAGGTTGCGCAACCCAATACAAGTCACAAATAATCAATATATCACATAACACGTAAGAGGGACGACAAAGTAGGCCGCCCTCACATATATGCACGATAAAAGTTCATATAAGCATGATATTAACTAATAGATGCCAAAAGAAGCAATCAACACAATTAATTCCAATAATCTACTCAAATAACTTAAATACATCCTAATTATTCAATGCAAGGCATTACTAACACACAACAAGTTCCAAATGCAACTAAAATGGCTAAAAACTACATTTTCCCTTTCTTTAACCGAGCTTTCTTTCTCCTAAGCATGGTTCGAGATTCCCAATCATACCCTAGTCTTACTATATTCCTAATTAAGCTCAAAGGTGCCTTTTAAAGTCACTAAAACTCATTTTTGAAGCAAAAGTTCGGGAAGGCCCCGAACGGGTTTGAACTACAAGTACACTAGCCAAATCCTATTTTCGTGAAACGAAAGCACCAAAGGTGCTTCCTTAGCTCAAGGACACCCAAATCAATGCCAAAACTTTCCCGGATTGCTTAACGTATAAAACCCCCTTTTTAAAGTAAGCCAATTATGCAATTAAGTTCAAATTCGAGTGATTCAACATAACGTGGCTTTTCAACTAACTTTCCTAGGGTCTAGAGCACCTAATTGATGCATCAATTCAAGCCAATTAGCAAATTTTCTCAAAACCCTAATTCTAGGCACTATTCATCACCTATTTGATCAATCTCAACATTCAACCATTAACTATGTTATCAAACCTCAAAAGTTAACTCTATAGGCATCAATTAACTCATAGAAAGCATTCATAACAAGTTTTTTAGCTAATATCAACAAATCAATAAAATTCAATATATGAACATAAACTTTAAAAACAAATAAATGCATCTCCCTCACAATTTTGAAGATGAAGAAGCTTGTTGAAGACTCTAGGTTGCTCAAAACCCCTCGCAAGATGAATCTAGAAGCTCAAAATGCAAGATTGTTGAAGCAAGAATCTCTTTTTTCCTCCTTGAAGTGGACGGCCAAACATAGGACATAGAGGGAATTTTTGGAAATGTTTTTATGACTAATATGTATTATGGCTTTTAGTTTTTATGAGTTATTTATTTTATATATTTTATATAATTAATATTCTAAGGTATGTAGTCTCAAATGTTGATCAATTAAAGCTAATTGTAATTACAAATGCTTTTAATTAAAACTAGCACTATTCTAACGTAACACTATTCAATGGTCACGAAAATTTTTTTTCAAACGCACACTCCTAAGCTCGAAAGTTCAAAACGAAAATTTCTTGGTTCCTTTTAAATGTCGAGTGACCTAGGAAAAATTTAAAATCAAGCTTTCGAAACAGTCAAAAATTTTATGAATAGTAACCCACAATAAAAACAATTAAACAAGAAAAATGATGCACGTAGAAATGCGCACATAAGTATGCAACGATTATAATAATTTTAGAGTGAAATTCTTGGGTGTCACAGGTTTGAACTATAGCCATACTAACCGAGCCCCATTTTCGCGAAACGAAAGCACCAAAGGTGCTTCCTTAGCTCAAGGATACCCAAATCGATGCCCAAACTTGCCTGGATTGCTTAATGTATAAAACCCCCTTTTTAAAGTAAGCTATTTATGCGATTAAGTTCAAATTCGAGTGATTTAACCTCACGTGGCTTTTCAACTAACTTCCCTAGGGTCTAGAGCACCTAATTGAAGCATCAATTCAAGACAATTAACAAATTTTCTCAAAACCCTAATTCTATGCACTATTCATCACCTCTTTGATCAATCTCAACAATCAACCATTAAATTTTTTATCAAACTACAAAAGTTAGATCAATAGACATTAAATAACTCATAGGAAGCATTCATAACAAGATATATAGCTATAATTGACAAATCAAGAAAATTAAACATATGCACATAAACTTTAAAATCAAGAAAATGAGACTCCCTCACAATTTTTGAAGATGGAGAAGTTTGTTGAAGTCTCTATGTTGCTCAAAATCCTCCCAAGATCAATCTAAGATCTCAAAGTGCAAGATTGAAGAAGCAAAAATCCTCCTTTTCTCCCTTGAGTGGGTCGGCCAAGGCTTAGGACATAGGGGTCATTTTTGCAAATGTTTTGATGACTAATGTGTTCTATTCTATTTTATTTCATGAAATAGTTATATTATATGTAGTATATAATTAATATTCTAAGCTAATTAATCTCAAAAACTTAATCTATTAAAGCTAATTGCTATTACAAATGCTTTTTAATTAAAAACTAGCACTATTCTAATGCATACTCCTAAGCTCGAAAGTTCAAAACGAAAATTTCTTGGTTCCTTTTAAATGTTATATGACCTAGGAAAAATTTAAAATCAAGCTTTTGAAACAGTCAAAAATATTATGAATAGTAACCCACAATAAAACCAATTAAAAAAGAAAAATGATGCACGTAGAAATGCGCACATAGGTATGCAAGGATTATAAATAAATTTTATAGTGAAATTCTCGGGTGTCACAC
The DNA here is from genome assembly GCA_037974665.1 of Ehretia macrophylla. NCBI lineage: Eukaryota > Viridiplantae > Streptophyta > Magnoliopsida > Boraginales > Ehretiaceae > Ehretia > Ehretia macrophylla. The sequence continues at coordinate 72,089,641 of CM075770.1, forward strand.
CCTCTCTCCCTTAAACTAATTGCGTCCTCGCAATTCTTACATGATTCGGCAAAGAGTTCTGGATACTTCTCTCTGATCTGATCTTCTCGCTCCCAAGTGGCATCTTCAACTCCATGGTGATCCCAGAGAACTTTTACCACAGGAATACTTTTAGTTCTAAGTTCCTGAATCATTCGGTCAACCACTCGAAGAGGTTTCTCAACATAAGCTAAAGACTCATCAATCTCCAACGGCTCCGGCTCAATGATATGCGACGGATCAGGATTATACTTTCTCAGCAGTGACACATGAAAAACATCATGAATCTGACCCAAACTCGGAGGTAAGGCCAATCTGTAAGCTAAACTTTCTCAGTGATCTCAAATGGTCCCACGTATCTAGGACTAAGTTTACCTCCTTTGCCGTGCCGAATCAAACCTTTTCGCAGAGAGATTTTCAAGAAAACATGATCACCTTTGGAAAATACTAAGTCCCGTCGACGTCTATCAGCATAATTCTTCTGTCGACTCTGAGCTGTAAGCATCCTTTTCTTTATAAGTCTCACATTATCCACCATTTTAATCATCTCTGGAAGAATAGAGGGATCAACTGATTTTATCTCACCTACCTCATCCCAATACAACGAGACCGACATTTTCGCCCATAAAGTGCCTCGTAGGGTGCCATGCCAATAGTGGCCTGATAACTGTTATTGTAAGCAAACTCTGCTAAAGGCAGATATTTTTCCCAATTCTTGCTAAAATACAGAACACAGGCTCTCAACATATCTTCCAGTATCCTGATAGTCCTCTCTGACTGGCCATCCGTCTACGGGTGATATGTAGTACTAAAACTCAAATTAGTCCCCATAGCCTTTTGTAGTTTCTGCCAGAATTGTGATGTAAACCTGGGATCCCTGTCTGACACTATCTGAGATGGAACTCCATGCAGTCTCACAATATTTTCAACATAAAGCTCGACCAATTTATCGAGAGAATCTGTTTTCTTTGTAGCAATAAAATGCGAACTCTTCGTCAACCTGTCTACTACAACTCACACAGAATCATTACCTCGTGGTGATCTCGGTAAATCCGACACAAGATCCATAGTAACCTGATCCCATTTCCAAACCGGAATCTCCAACGGCTGCAACAATCCTGCTGGCCTCTGATGTTCCGCCTTAACTTTCTGACAAGTCAAACATTTAGCTACAAATTCTGCTATCTCTCTCTTCATGTTGTTCCACCAGAAATTATGTTTCAAATCTCTATACATTTTTGTGCTTTCAGGATGAATTGTGTATTTAGAAGCATGTGCCTCAGCAAGAATTTCATCTTTCACAGTCGAATTACTGGGGATACAAATTCTATTCCTGTACCTGAGAAGTCCATCATCATGCACCTTAAAGTCGGACTCTCCCCCTTTTGACTTCTCTAAAAGCTTCAACAGCTGAGAATCTGAATGTTGCGCTTCTCTGATTCTAGATAGCAATAAAGATTTGATTTGTAAGCTAGCAAATTGAATACCTGATCTAGAAGCCTCTGGTTTCCATAAACAAAGCTCTCCTACAATCTCCCAATCCTTGATTATCAAACTGGCCACAGAAGCTTTTCGGGTCAGTGCATCTGCAACAGTATTAGCTTTTCCCGGCAAATAGCTAATGGTACAATTATAATCATTTAACAGTTCAAGCAAACGCCTTTGCCTCATATTCAGATATTTTTTAGAAAACAAATATTTCAAACTTTTATGGTCAGTAAATATTTCAAATTTGTTACCCCACAAATAATTACGCCATTTCTTCAAAGCAAATACAACAGCTGCAAGCTCCAAATCATGTGTAGGATAATTGAGTTCATATGGTTTCAATTTCCTAGAGGCATATGCTATGACTTTACCATTTTGCATCAAAACACAACCTAAGCCTTCTTTCGAAGCGTCACTATAAATCACCAAGTTCTCGGTTCCCTCAGGCAAGGCAAGAATAGGTGCAGTGGTAAGTCTCTTTTTCAACTCCTGGAAACTGGCTTGACATTTGTCATCCCAATTAAACACAGTTTTCTTCTGAGTTAAAGTAGTCAAAGGCCCTGCAATCTTTGAAAAATCTTTAACAAATCGCCTATAATAGCCCGCTAATCCCAAGAAACTACGGACTTCCGTGACAGTTTCAGGTCTTTTCCACGACATTACCACATTAATTTTAGCAGGATCAACAGATATTCCCTCCTGGGAAATGATATGACCTAAAAAGGCAACCTGTTTCAACCAGAATTCGCATTTGCTAAATTTGGCAAACAACTTGTGTTCTTGTAGGGTTTTAAGTACAATTCTCAAATGCTCTTCATGCTCTGACTCAGACTTAGAGTATACTAGTATATCATCAATAAAAATCACAACAAACTGATCAAGATAGGGTCGAAATACCCTCTGCATCAAATCCATAAAAGCGGCTGGAGCATTTGTCAACCCGAATAGTAAAACAACAAACTCATAATGGTCGTACCTGGTTCTAAATGCAGTCTTAGGTACATCTTCTTTCCGGATCCTCAACTGATAATAACCCTGTCTCAAATCAAATTTTGAAAACACAACAGCACCCTGTAGCTGATCAAACAACTTCTCAATTAAAGGCAAAAGATATTTATTTTTCACCGTTACCTGATTCAGACCTCGATAATCTATGCACAGACGTAGAGTACCGTCTTTCTTTTTCACAAATAACACGGGAGCACCCCACGGTGACGAACTAGGCTGAATAAATCCTTTCTCAAGTAAACCCTGTAGCTGAATTTTCAATTCTTGTAACTCAGGGGAAGACATTCTATACGGGGTTCTCGAGATAGGGCTAGTTCCCGGCAACAGGTCAATCACAAACTCAATCTCCCTATCAGGTGGTAACCCAGGCAACTCCTCAGGGAAAACCCCCGGAAACTCTTTTATAACAGGTACTTCATTCAATTTCAATTTATCTCCAGGCTGATTAATTAAATAAGCTAAGTATGCATCATAGCCTTTACTCAACAATTTAGTAGCTTTAATGGAAGATATGATACGAGTCCCAGTAGACTTTCGACTCCCAGTTACTTTAATAACAGGTTGGTTAGGTACTTCTAAAGTTAAAACTTTCCTCCTACAGTCCAAACATGCATAATATCACCCCAACCAATCCATCCCCAAGATAACCTCAAAGTCTCGAAATGGCATGATAATCAAATCAATAGGATACATGCAACCCTCAATGCAAATATTACAATCCTTACATACAGACTCCGTAACAAATTTAGTACCCATAGGATTACCTACTTCAATCACATACGACAGTTTATCAACTTTTAATGTAGCAGACTGTGCACATGCAGGTGTAATGAATGAATGTGTAGCCCCGGTGTCTATCAAAACTATTACCGGCTGACTATTAATAAGAAAAGTACCTTCCACCAATTGTCTCTGGAACCTCCTCTTGGTCATGTGCAAATTCTCGTGCCTGCCCCCGCGGTACGGTAGCTGCTCCTGAAGCTCTAGTCTGGGCACCCTGGCCTGAAGTCTGACCCTGACCAAATTTAAACTTGGGACAATCTCTAACTCTGTGCTAATCACTGCCACAACCTAAGCAACGACCCAATTTCCTCCAACACTCAGCCTCTGTGTGACCCTTACGGTTGCAATGAGTACACTGGAGATTCTTCCTAGCAGCAATTCCTCATGTAGGGGCCCTATAAGTAGATGTGGCAGAACTACCCTGCTAAGATCTAGCAGTCACTGGTCGGGTCTGTGACTGTCCCTGTGGCTGGCTCTGAGCTGGTCTCGGCTGTGACTGTACCTGAACTGGTCCTGGATAGCTCTGAGTCTGTCTAAGCTGCTGAGTCTGAACAGGCTGCTGATACTGCCTTTGATAACCCTGACTCTGAGACTGAAACTGACGTTTACTTGACTAACTAGACTGAGCTAACACATCTGCCTTACGTTTCTCATATCTCGATGCAGCCCGAACTACTGCAGCATAGTTCGAATAATCTTGCGAAGACAAGTTAAGCATGATGTCACTCCTCAACCCTGTAATAAATCCCTGGATTTTCACATCCTCCGGCTGAACTAAAGCTGGCACATATCGAGATAGTCTCGTAAAGGTAGCCTTATACTGGTCTACAGTCATGTTCCCCTGTTTCAAAGCTATAAATTCATCATGATGCCTCTCACGAGCTACAACTAATACATATTTATCTCGAAACTCATGAACAAAGTCAGGCCATACATGCTGAACCCGCTCACCATCCCATTGTTCTCTAATAGTGCGCCACCAAGCCTCGGCATCACCCTCCATTAAAAATGCAGCACATGTGATCTTTCTTTCATCGTCACACTCAAGTATCGCAGCAACTTTCTCGAACTTGCTCAGCCACAACTCCGCTTTCATATCATCAGGCTCACCATAAAAACTATATGCTCCATGATGCAGGAATTTATCAAATAAGTTACGTCCTGCAGTACCACTGCCCTCTGCTCTGGCAGTCTGATTACCTCTACCGGCACCTGCTGTACCCTGCTGAACTACAAACTGTGCTATGGTGTTCATCGCAGTAGCCATAGTAGCTAAAATCAGGGCATTGCTCAGCTCCTGACCCTGTGGTACATTCCCGGCTGCCCCAGCATCTTGCCCCGGTACATTCTGTCTGGGAGTGTAATGCCCCGATCCCTCACGAGACCGGAGGCTCTAATAACCATGCTATTCTCAAGCCAATACCAAACCCGGTCACAAAATTTTAGGGAAAAAACGGACAGAGTTTCCTCTGTACTATGGACATTCTGAAAACCTGTAAATTCTCAAATAAGGTAACTACAAGGTAAACAAACTTTTCATGGCTAAATATTTAAAGATTCACGGTCATCCGAGCCTTGAAGCAAACAACAGTTCCAAAACCACACAAGCATGCAAGTAACTTGTTTATAATATAGTCTAATAACCATGCCATTCTAGGATAACATTAAAACATACTTAGAGATAAAACATTCTACACTAAGCCATTCACTCCCAAGCATACAAAGCAACTAGAAATAGAAATATAAGTTATTACAAGCCATAGAATTACCACTGCTACAATATTATCAGATTTCCAGCTTCCATATTACTCAAATACATACATGAGCTTTAAGGCCCCAAAATAGATTATACATAGGACAACAAATTCTTCACATAGCAACCAGAAAGCACATCCACCTTAGACAAATATCACATAGCAGCTAAGGCAACTCCACCAACTGTGCCACCTGAAACATGTTAGCGAGGTATGAGCAACCACTGTTGCCCAGTGAGGGATATAGTCCCGGGGCGTGCAATGCAACAGATAATACAGTTATACAACAATATCACTTAGACAATTTAAGAAGCAATGATAACATAAGTAACCACACATTTAAAAGGATACATTTCACACAATCCCCTATACACCAATCTTCACTGGTCTTCATTCACGATCCACGAACCACGAGCACGATCACGATAAGCCGGCATAACCCCAAACACTCCAGTGGGTGTACTCCGGATGTACCCCGATAATCCTACGACCCAACATCCCCTGGCAATCTCCGGACCAGGCGAATGAGGGACTAGGGTACGGAGTTTGAATATCCACCGGCAAGCCCTCTGCCGCCCAGCCGATATTCAACACATCCGCCCCTGACACTATGGTTGCGCAACCACGATGCAATGCACTTAACGATGGCAAGTTAATAGCAATAATATAAGCATTAACACATATGAGGATCAACAAAGTAGGTTGACCTCGAGGCAATTAGCATAGAAGCAATTATAGAAGCTAATAAGCAGTTTACAAAGGAACATATACAAAATAAGCATAGAATCATACCAAAAGCTCCAAATCGACTTGAAACCACATATAAACACTTAAGGAGTCATGCCATGGGTTTAGAAGTGTGAGTCAACCGAAATTGCACCTAAACCCCTTTGTTTTTCAAACTATTTCTCTTCCAAACCAAGGTTAATGATTCCATTTTCAAAGGAAACTTTCCCAACCTTCTAACTAACCGTCAAGGTACCCTCTCAACCCTCTAACTCATTCAAATGGCTGCGATTACCCCGAAAGTCCCAAATTCCCTCTTATGGCTTTAAACTACACATACAATGTCCGTGCTTCAAACAAAGGATATCAAGGCTTCTATAGCACCTAGGTAGCCTAAGGATACTATAATTGAAGCCCGAATTCACCCGGATTCGCATTAACCCCGAAAGCCCCAAATTAAAGTCGACTATTTTACATTTTTAGCGATTTAAGGACAATGCAAGTGCACGGGGCTATTAGATTACCTGCACTAGCACCTAAGGCATCTATTAGGGCCATTTAATCAAGCTAATTCGAGCAATTACGCGAAACCCTAGAAAAACGTCACTATTCACCCTAGAAATCAAACTAACAATTCTAACCGTTTAAATTACGAAATGATGGCTCAAATATGTTCTCTAGCACTCATATACATGGTATAATAGCATAGATAATTAATACAATAGCATTTGAACACATTTTCAACAAATCAAGAAAATAGCAACTATTTTAAAATGCGAAAATAAGTCGTGAAATCCCTCACCAATGCGCGTAGGAGCTCCTAGGAGGCTAAAAGACACCCTAAACCACTTGCACCTAGCTTGGCTTGGATTGGAATGAGGATTTGTTGAGCAAAAAAATTCTATTTCTTCTCCTATTGAATTCTCGGATTTGCTACAGTGTTTTCAGCATGCTCTCTTTTTTTTGTTTGTTTTTTGTTTTGCTAAGTTATGAGCTAATGTGTGTGTTGTGTGAGTTATATATTAATTGGGGCTAAGTTGCTTGCTTAAATGGTTCACTAAATGCGCTTAGTTAGCTTAAAACGAGCCTAGATAGTAAAATGAATGCTAGCTAATTCATTCCCTAAGTTATGTTACATAATACTATTCATTCAACTACAAAAATTATTTTCTAAACGAGCTCTCCTATCGCCTCTAGCTCAATTGCACATTTTTCCCACTACTTTAACAATTAATATGATTTAATAAAAATACTAATTAACCAATAGAATGCAGTTTAAAAATGAAGTGAATAGTAATTTAAGAAGATAATTAATAAGGCATAGAAAGAGGTGCGCAAATAAAGGATGCAACAGTAATTGAATGCATGGCTAAATCTCGGACGTCACATCCTCTCCCCCTTAAACTAATTGCATCCACGCAATTCTTCTTCACAACAGAACATCTGCATCAACTGAAAACCAACTCTGATTATTCGTCATCAGTTGCTAAGCAAGAATACCATATACGAATTCTCGTGGAAGCTCATTAAGAAATCTCAGTAGTATTGTCTGCGAACCTCACTTAATAAGGCCAAATAAAGGCTCCAATAGAGACGCTACTTCGAAATCCAAATAAGAATCCCGCTGGTACGAATACCATAGAAGAATAGAATCCCAACTAAGAGCGGAGAGAAAATACCAATAAAAGTTCCGAGCAGGAGTATTGTAAATAATACCAGATAATAAGGCTAAAAAGAATCCCATATACCAATTCTTCTGAGAGATGCCGACAAAAGAATACCAAATGAATAGCTGATAAGAAAATACCAAGAATATACTCCAGAGAACTGTCATATAGAAACCCCAAAAGAAGCTACTCATTTATGACCGCTAAGCACTGAAGAAGGCCTTAGAAGAATCCCAATAACTGAGCTCCAACTATATCCACCAATTCCCAAATAAAGGCTGATTAATTGCCTCTCATTTCTGCTAATCAACATAATTTGGAAGGCCGGCCACTAATCACCTCTCTTCAGGGGAGGAAGGAGTTTTTCTTACCATTCAACGGCTATGTATGCTTGCCAAACAATTGCATATGTATAATCATTCTTTAAACTATTACGCAAACATGTTAATGAAAGAGTTTGTGAAACAGTGTAATCATCAAAGTCATTCAAGCACGATAATCAAGTCAAGCATAACACAACTCAATCAAAGACATTCAAATACACACATTACAAGCAACAGTTCAAGCATTTAATAATTCACGAAGTCAATTTGATGCATAACTAGCCACTTTGCTTCACCTTGCACACATTTAGCACGTAACACATAATTATATCACATAGGTGCACACATTCAATACCAGACACACAATCAAACATGCAGGCATACACTTTTAAGACACACACTTAATCAAGCACACACGCAAGGGTTACTACCCGACAGGCCGAGGACCCTGTCCCGGCTTAGAGCTAACTAAGGTCTGATACCAACTGTAACGCCCCGATCCCTCACGAGACCGGAGGCTCTAATAACCATGCTATTCTCAACCCAATACCAAACCCGGTCACAAAATTTTAGGGGAAAAACGGACAGAGTTTCCCCTGTACTATGGACATTCTGAAAACCTGTAAATTCTCAAATAAGGTAACTACAAGGTAAACAAACTTTTCATGGCTAAATATTTAAAGATTCACGGCCATCCGAGCCTTGAAGCAAACAACAGTTCCAAAACCACACAAGCATGCAAGTAACTTGTTTATAATATAGTCTAATAACCACACCATTCTAGGATAACATTAAAACATACTTAGAGATAAAACATTCTACACTAAGCCATTCACTCCCAAGCATGCAAAGCAACTAGAAATAGAAATATAAGTTATTACAAGCCATATAATTACCACTGCTACTACATTATCAGACTTCCAGCTTATATATTACTCAAATACATACATGAGCTTTAAGGCCCCAAAATAGATTATACATAGGACAACAAATTATTCACATAGCAACCAGAAAGCACATCCACCTCAGACAAATATCACACAGTAGCTAAGGCAACTCCACCAACTGTGCCACCTGAAACATGTTAGCGAGGTATGAGCAACCACTGTTGCCCAGTGAGGGATATAGTCATGGGGCGTGCAATGCAATAGATAATACAGTTATACAACAATATCACTTAGACAATTTAAGAAGGAATGATAACATAAGTAACCACACATTTAAAAGGATACATTTCACACAATCCCCTATACACCAATCTTCACTGGTCTTCATTCACGATCCACGAACCACGAGCACGATCACGGTAAGCCGGCATAACCCCAAACACTCCAGTGGGTGTACTCCGGATGTACCCCAATAATCCTACGACCCAACATCCCCTGGCAATCTCCGGACCAGGCGAATGAGGGACTAGGGTATGGAGTTTGAATATCCACCGGCAAGCCCTCTGCCGCCCAGCCGATATTCAACACATCCGCCCCTGACACTATGGTTGCGTAACCACGATGCAATGCACTTAACGATGGCAAGTTAATAGCAATAATATAAGCATTAACACATATGAGGATCAACAAAGTAGGTTGACCTCGAGGCAATTAGCATAGAAGCAATTATAGAAGCTAATAAGCAATTTACAAAGGAACATATACAAAATAAGCATAGAATCATACCAAAAGCTCCAAATCGACTTGAAACCACATATAAACACTTAAGGAGTCATGCCATGGGTTTAGAAGTGTGAGTCAACCGAAATTGCACCTAAACCCCTTTGTTTTTCAAACTATTTCTCTTCTAAACCAAGGTTAATGATTCCATTTTCAAAGGAAACTTTCCCAACCTTCTAACTAACCGTCAAGGTACCCTCTCAACCCTCTAACTCATTCAAATGGCTGCAATTACCCCGAAAGCCCCAAATTTCCTCTTATGGCTTTAAACTACACATACAATGTCTGGGCTTCAAACAAAGGATATCAAGGCTTCTATAGCACCTAGGTAGCCTAAAGATACTAGAATTGAAGCCCGAATTCACCCGGATTCGCATTAACCCCGAAAGCCCCAAATTAAAGTAGACTATTTTACATTTTTAGCGATTTAAGGACAATGCAAGTGCACGGGGCTATTAGATTACCTTCACTAGCACCTAAGGCATGTAGTAGAAGCCTTTAATCAAGCTAAATTGAGCAATTACGCAAAACCCTAGAAAAACGTCACTATTCACCCTAAAAATCAAACTAACGATTCTAACCGTTTAAATTGCGAAATGATGGCTCAAATATGTTCTCTAGCACTCATATACAAGGTATAATAGCATAGATAATCAATACAATAGCATTTGAACACATTTTCAACAAATCAAGAAAATAGCAACTATTTTAAAATGCGAAAATAAGTCATGAAATCCCTCACCAATGCGCGTAGGAGCTCCTAGGAGGCTAGTAGACACCCTAAACCACTTGCACCTAGCTTGGCTTGGCTTGGAATGAGGGTTTGTTGAGCAAAAAAACTCTATTTCTTCTCCTATGCAATTCTCGGATTTGCTACAGTGTTTTCAGCATGCTCTCTTTTTTTTTTTTTGCTAAGTTATGAGCTAATGTGTGTGTTGTGTGAGTTATATATTAAATGGGGCTAAGTTGCTTGCTTAAATGGTTCACTAAATGCGCTTAGTTAGCTTAAAACGAGCCTAGATAGTAAAATGAATGCTAGCTAATTCATTCCCTAAGTTATGTTACGTAATACTATTCATTCAACTACAAAAATTATTTTCTAAACGAGCTCTCCTATCGCCTCTAGCTCAATTGCACATTTTTTCCACTACTTTAACAATTAATATGATTTAATAAAAATACTAATTAACTAATAGAATGCAGTTTAAAAATGGAGTGAATAGTAATTTAAGAAGACAATTAATAAGGCATAGAAAGAGGTGCGCAAATAAAGGATGCAACAGTAATTGAATGCATGGCTAAATCTCGGACGTCACAGGGAGCCTCCTCCGGCTCTCTCCGTGGTCTACCCCGTCTCCTCATTAGAATACTAGAAGAACATAATATTATAATATGCAAATAAACTATGCAAAGATAATTTACACATTGTTTTCAAACATTTTACTCACATAAGAGCACATAAAACACTTAACAACATTCAACACTAACTTTTCATATTCTTATCATGTCAAGCTTTATCATTCTTTTTCATGCTAGCATGTCTTTTATCTAAGTACTTAAACAACTAATAATCATATATTCACATAATTCACTTTCACATATAGACCTCTACCCACATGCCAATGAATTTAACCCGGCTTCAAGCATTCTAGTAGCTCTGATACCACTAAAGTGTAACGCCCCGAACCCAACCCCACGCTAATAGTCAAGCTCGGACCCGTCACTCGGACAGAGTCTCCTCTGTACCAAGGACAAAACTGTTACCTGAAAACATTCACTCAAGACATCTGAACTAAAAGCAACAACTTATCAACAATAACTCCAAAGCCAAAACACAATCACAAGGCCATCCGAGCCTTGGAGCAACAATATTCTACTAAAGCACACAAGCATGCGAGATAAGTTGGTTTTAGTCATAAGTAAATAAATACAATAAAATTCTAAGTTTCACATGAAGGTTAACAAACACTCCAAGCATGCAAGGGAGATTAAAGTCTAGAATTCATTATTACAATCCAACAACTTTCTTTAATATCCTAGTACACACCTACTAGACATATATATACAAGACTCCAAAGTCGCAAAATACATTAATAACAAGAACTCCATGCAAGAAGCACATAAAATCCACCTCAGCACACAAGGTCACAGGTTCTGATCTACTTGAGCTTCTTCTTCTTCTCCTACTTCTAACAACTGGGGATTCACCTCAGCTTCTCCTGAAACATTTCAAATGAGGAGTGAGCAACAAAGTTGCCCAGCGAGGGAGGTGATGCAACATGCCAACGTGCAATATGATATGCAACACAAGTAAACATATACAAGCCACATAAACTAACAAGACAATAAGTCAAACTATTAATCACTTTAAAAAGGATACGGTTCCATTTCCAAGACTTCATCCACGAGCCACGAGCATCACGAACATGCCGGCAAACCCAAAACACCACAATTGGGATACTCCAGATGTATCCCGATCCTACGACCCTTTCTCCCGAGGTAGGTCCATGCCCAGCAGGTGAACCACGCCTCTGGGGTAGTGGAGTATGCCTCAGCGAGAAAATGAATAAGAACCATGGTAGTCGAGGGAGCACGACAAGCCCGACGCCGCCCGTGTTTCTCGACGCTACCATGTCCGACATAGGTTGCGCAACCCAATACAAGTCACAAACAATCAATATAACACATAACGCGTAAGAGGGATGACAAAGTAGGCCGCCCTCACATATATGCACGATAACAGTTCATATAAGCACGATATTAGCTTTAAGATACCAAAAGTAGCAATCAACACAACTAATTCCAATAATCTACTCAAATAACTTAAATACATCCTAAATATTCAATGCAAGGCATTACTAACACACAACAAGTTCCAAATGCAACTAAAATGGCTAAACACTACATTTCTCCTTTCTTTAACCGAGCTTTCTTTCTCCTAAGCATAGTTCGAGATTCCCAATCATACCCTAGTCTTTCTATATTCCTAATTAAGCTCAAAGGTACCTTTTAAAATCACTAAAACTCATTTTTGAAGCAAAAGTTCGGGAAGGCCCCGAACGGGTTTAAACTATAGCCATACTAACCGAACCCCATTTTCGCGAAACGAAAGCACCAAAGGTGCTTCCTTAGCTCAAGGATACCCAAATCGATGCCCAAACTTGCCCGGATTGCTTAACGTATAAAACCCCCTTTTTAAAGTAAGCTATTTATGCAATTAAGTTCAAATTCGAGTGATTTAACCTCACGTGGCTTTTCAACTAACTTCCCTAGGGTCTAGAGCACCTAAATGAAGCATCAATTCAAGCCAATTAATAAATTTTCTCAAAACCCTAATTCTATGCACTATTCATCACCTCTTTGATCAATCTCAACAATCAACCATTAAATTTGTTATCAAACTACAAAAGTTAGCTCTATAGACATTAAATAACTCATAGGAAGCATTCATAACAAGATATATAGCTATAATTGACAAATCAAGAAAATTAAACATATGCACATAAACTTTAAAATCAAGAAAATGAGACTCCCTCACAATTTTTGAAGATGGAGAAGTTTGTTGAAGTCTCTATGTTGCTCAAAATCCTCCCAAGATCAATCTAAGAGCTCAAAGTGCAAGATTGAAGAAGCAAAAATCCTCATTTTCTCCCTTGAGTGGGTCGGCCAAGGCTTAGGACATAGGGGTCATTTTTGCAAATGTTTTGATGACTAATGTGTTCTATTCTATTTTATTTCATGAGATAGTTATATTATATGTAGTATATAATTAATATTCTAAGCTAATTAATCTCAAAAACTTAATCAATTAAATCTAATTGCTATTACAAATGCTTTTTAATTAATAACTAGCACTATTCTAACATAACACTATTCAAAGTTCACGAAAAATATTTTTGAAACGCATACTCCTAAGCTCGAAAGTTCAAAACGAAAATTTCTTGGTTCCTTCTAAATGTTATATGACCTAGGAAAAATTTAAAATCAAGCTTTTGAAACAGTCAAAAATATTATGAATAGTAACCCACAATAAAAACAATTAAACAAGAAAAATGATGCACGTAGAAATGCGTACATAAGTATGCAAGGATTATAAATAAATTTTATAGTGAAATTCTCGGGTGTCACATGAGCTGTAAGCATCCTTTTCTTTATAAGTCTCACATTATCCACCATTTTAATCATCTCCGGAAGAACAGAGGGATCAACTGTTTTCATCTCACCTACCTCATCCCAATACAACGGAGACCGACATTTTCGCCCGTAAAGTGCCTCGTAGGGTGCCATGCCAATAGTGGCCTGATAACTGTTATTGTAAGCAAACTCTGCTAAAGGTAGATATGTCTCCCAATCCTTGGCAAAATCCCGAACACACCCTCTCACCATATGTTCCAGCATCCTGCCAGCCCTCTCTGACTGCCCATCCGTCTGCGGGTGATATGCAGTACTAAAACTCAAATTAGTCCCCATAGCCTTTTGTAGTTTCTGCCAAAATTGTGATGTAAACCTGGGATCCCTGTCTGACACTATCTGAGATGGAACTCCATGCAGTCTCACAATATTTTCAACATAAAGCTCGACCAATTTATCGAGAGAATCTGTTTTCTTTGTAGCAATAAAATGCGAACTCTTCGTCAACCTGTCTACTACAACCCACACAGAATCATTACCTCGTGGTGATCTCGGCAAATCCGACACAAGATCCATAGTAACCTGATCCCATTTCCAAACCGGAATCTCCAACGGCTGCAACAATCCTGCTGGCCTCTGATGTTCCGCCTTAACTTTCTGACAAGTCAAACATTTAGCTACATACTCAGCTATCTCTCTCTTCATGTTGTTCCACCAGAAATTCTGTTTCAAATCTCTATACATTTTTGTGCTTCCAGGATGAATTGTGTATTTAGAAGCATGAGCCTCAGCAAGAATCTCATCTTTCACAGTCGAATTACTGGGAATGCAAATTCTATTCCTGTACCTGAGAAGTCCATCATCATGCATCTTAAAGTCGGACTCTCCCCCTTTTGACTTCTCTAAATGCTTCAATAGCTGAGAATCTGATTGTTGCGCTTCTCTGATTCTAGATAGCAATAAAGATTGGATTTGCAGACTAGCAAATTGAATACCTGATCTAGAAGCCTCTGGTTTCCACAAACAAAGCTCTCCTAAAATCTCCCAATCCTTGATTATCAAACTAGCCACAGAAGCTTTTTGGCTCAGTGCATCTGCAACAGTATTAGCTTTTCCCGGCAAATAGCTAATGGTACAGTTATAATCGTTTAACAGTTCAAGCCAACGCCTTTGCCTCATATTCAGATCTTTTTGAGAAAACAAATATTTCAAACTTTTATGATCAGTAAATATTTCAAATTTGTTACCCCACAAATAATGTCGCCATTTCTTCAAAGCAAAGACAACAGTTGCAAGCTCCAAATCGTGTGTAGGATAATTGAGTTCATATGGTTTCAATTTCCTAGAGGCATATGCTATGACTTTACCATTTTGCATCAGGACACAACCCAAGCCTTCTTTCGAAGCGTCACTATAAATCACCAAGTTCTCGGTTCCCTCAGGCAAGGCAAGGATAGGTGCAGTGGTAAGTCTCTTTTTCAACTCCTGGAAACTAGCTTCACATTTGTCATCCCAATTAAACACAGTTTTCTTCTGGGTTAAAGTAGTCAAAGGTCCTGCAATCTTTGAAAAATCTTTAACAAATCGCCTATAATAGCCCGCTAATCCCAAGAAACTACGGACTTCCGTGACAGTTTCAGGTCTTTTCCACGACATAACCACATCAATTTTAGCAGGATCAACGGATATTTCCTCATGTGAAATGATATGACCTAAAAAGGCAACCTGTTTCAACCAGAATTCGCATTTGCTAAATTTGGCAAACAACTTGTGTTCTTGCAGGGTTTTAAGTACAATCCTCAAATGCTCTTCATGCTCTGACTCAGACTTAGAGTATACTAATATATCATCAATAAAAATCACAACAAACTGATCAAGATAGGGTCGAAATACTCTCTGCATCAAATCCATAAAAGCGGCTGGAGCATTTGTCAACCCGAATGGTAAAACAACAAACTCATAATGGCCGTACCTGGTTCTAAATGCAGTCTTAGGTACATCCTCTTTCCGGATCCTCAACTGATAATAACCCTGTCTCAAATCAAATTTCGAAAACACAACAGCACCCTGTAGCTGATCAAACAACTCCTCAATTAAAGGCAAAGGATATTTATTTTTCACTGTTACCTGATTCAGACCTCGATAGTCAATGCACAAACGCAAAGTACCGTCTTTCTTTTTCACAAATAACACGGGAGCACCCCACGGTGACGAACTAGGCTGAATAAAACCTTTCTCAAGTAAACCCTGTAGCTGAATTTTCAATTCTTGTAACTCAGGGGGAGACATTCTATACGGGGTTCTCGAGATAGGACTAGTTCCCGGCAACAGGTCAATCACGAACTCAATTTCCCTATCAGGTGGTAACCCAGGCAACTCCTCAGGGAAAACCCTCGGAAACTCTTTTGTAACAGGTACTTCATTCAATTTCAATTTATCTCCAGGCTGATTAATTAAATAAGCTAAGTATGCATCATAGCCTTTACTCAACATTTTAGTAGCTCTGATACCACCTAAAGTGTAACGCCCCGAACCCAACCCCACGCTAAAGTTAGGCTCGGACCCGTCACTCGGACAGAGTCTCCTCTGTGCCAAAGATAAAACTGTTACCTGTAAGCATTCATTCAAGACATCTGAACTAAAAGCAACAACTTATCAACAATATCTCCAAGCCAAAACACAATCACAAGGCCATCTGAGCCTTGGAACAACAACATTCTACTAAAGCACACAAGCATGCGAGATAAGTTGGTTTTAGTCATAAGTAGTTAAATACAATAAATTCTAAGTTCCATATGAAGATCAACAAACACTCCAAGCATGCAAGGGAAATTAAAGTCTAGAATTTACTATTACAATCCAACAACTTTCTTTAACATTCTAGTACACATCTACTAGACATATATACAAGACTCCAAAGTCTCAAAATACATTAATAGTAAGAACTCCACGCAAGAAGCACATAAAATCCACCTCAGCACACAAGGTCACGGATTCTGATCTACGTGAACTTCTTCCTCTTCTTCTACTTCTAATAGCTGGGGATTCACCTCAGCTTCTCCTGAAACATTTCAAATGAGGAGTGAGCAACAAAGTTGCCCAGCGAGGGAGGTGATGCAGCATGCCAACGTGCAATATGATATGCAACACAAGTAAACATATACAAGCCACATAAACTAACAAGACAATAAGCCAAACTATTAATCACTTTAAAAAGGATACGGTTCCACTTCCAATACTTCATCCACGAGCCACGAACCACGAGCATCACGAACAAGCCGGCAAACCCCAAACACCACAATTGGGATACTCCGGATGTATCCCGATCCTACGACCCTTTCTCCCGAGGTAGGTCCATGCCCAGTAGGTGAACCACGCCTCTGGGGTAGTAGAGTATGGCTCAGCGAGAAAAGGAAGAGGCACCATAGTAGTCGAGGGAGCACGGCAAGCCCGACGCCGCCCGTGTTTCTCGACGCTACCATATCCGATAAAGGTTGCGCAACCCAATAAAGTCACAAGCGATCAATATAACACAACACATAAGAGGGACGACAAAGTAGGCCGCCCTCACATATATGCCCGATAAAAATTCATATAAGCACAATATTAGCTTTAAGATACCAAAAGTAGCAATCAACACAATTAATCCCAATAATCTACTCAAATAACTTAATTACATCCTAAATATTCAATGCAAGGCATTACTAACACACAACAAGTTCCTAATGCATCTAAAATGGCTAAAACTACATTTTCCCTTTCTTTAACCGAGTTTTCTTTCTCCTATGCATGGTTCAAGATTCCCAATCATACCCTAGTCTTTCTATATTCCTAATTAAGCTCAAAGGTACCTTTTAAAATCACTAAAACTCATTTTTGAAGCAAAACTTCGGGAAGGACCCGACCGGGATTAAACTACAACTACACTAACCAAATTCCATTTTCGCGAAACGAAAGCACCAAAGGTGCTTCCTTAGTTCAAGGACACCAAAATCAATGCCCAAACTTGCCCGGATTGCTTAACATATAAAACCCCTTTTTTAAAGTAAGCTAATTATGCAATTAAGTTCAAATTCGAGTGATTCAACCTAACGTGGCTTTTCAACTAACTTCCCTAGGGTCTAGAGCACCTAATTGATGCATCAATTCAAGCCAATTAGAAAATTTTCTCAAAGCCCTAGTTCTAGGTACTATTCATCATCTCTTTGATCAAATTCAACATTCAACCATTAACTTTGTTATCAACCCTCAAAAGTTAGCTCTAGAGACATTAAATAACTCATAGGAAGCATTCATAACAAGTTATATAGCTATAATTGACAAATCAAGAAAATTAACATATGCACATAAACTTTAAAATCAAGAAAATGAAACTCCCTCACAATTTTTGAAGATGATAAAGCTTGTTGAAGTCCCTAGGTTGCTCAAAACCCTCCCAAGATCAAGCTAAGAGTTCAAAGTACAAGATTGAAGAAGCAAGAATCCTCCTTTTCTCCCTTGAGTGGGTCGGCCAAAGCTTAGGACATAGAGGTCATTTTTTTGTTTGTTTTGATGACTAAAGTGTTTTATTCTCTTTTATTTCATGAGATAGTTATATTATATGTAGTATATAATTAATATTCTAAGCTAATTAATCTCAAAAACTTAATCAATTAAAGCTAATTGTTATTACAAATACTTTTTAATTAATAACTAGCACTATTCTAACGTAACACTATTCAAAGTTCACGGAAAACATTTTTCAAACGCACACTCCTAAGCTCGAAAGTTCAAAACGAAAATTTCTTGGTTCCTTTTAAATGTCAGGTGACCTAGGAAAAATTTAAAATCAAGCTTTTGAAACAGTCAAAAATATTATGAATAGTAACCCACAAATAAAGCAATTAAGCAAGAAAAATGATGCACGTAGAAATGCGCACATAAGTATGCAACGACTATAAATAAATTTTATGGTGAAACTCTCGGTGTCACAACCAAACTTTTACTTTTTGTCGTCATTTGGTGGCCAATGGCCACCACAGGGTTACAAAATGGTATTCAAAAATTATAATTTGTTATAATAAATTATAAATTATTTAATTTTATAATAAATAACTAAATTTATTTAACATTAAATTTTGTAAATATGTTTTATATTATCTAAAAACAACTTTTGATTTAAATTATTAATTTTATTCTAAATAAATGAATTTATTTATTTATATAAAGAATTTGATTTATATTTTAAATTTGTAGACCCTTCATATTTATTGGCGACCAAATTGCCAACAAACTTTTACTTTTTGTCACCGTTTGGTGGCTAATGGCCACCACGCAGCGACAAAGTTGTATTCAAAAAGTAAAATTTGTTATAATAAATTATAAATTAATTAATTTTTTATTAAATAACTAAATTTATTGAACATTAAATTTTGTAAATATGTTTTATATTATCTAAAAATAACTTTTGATTTATATTATTCATTTTATTCTAAATCAATGAATTTATTTTTTATATAAACAATTTGATTTATAATTTGTAGCCCCTTCATATCTATTGGCGACCAAATGACCATCAAACTTTTACTTTTTGTCGTCGTTTGGTGGCCAATGGCCACCACTGGACTACAAAATGGTATTTAAAATCTAAAATTTGTTATAATAAATTATAAATTATTTAATTTTATTTTAAATAACTAAATTTATTTAACATTAAATTTTATAAATATGTTTTAAATTATCTGAAAATAAGTTTTGATTTATATTAATAATTTTATTCTAGATAAATGAATTTATTAAAGTATATAAACAATTTGATTTATATTTTTAATTTGTAGCCCCTTCATATCTACTAGTGACCAAATGGCTACCAAACTTTTACTTTTTTTCGCCGTTTGACCACGGGTCGAAAAAATGGTATTTAAAAATCAAAATTTGTTATAATAAATTATAAATTAATTAATTTTATATTAAATAACTAAATTTATTTAACATTAAATTTTGTAAATATGTTTTATATTATCAAAAAATAACTTTTGAATTATATTATTAATTTTATTTTAAATAAATGATTTTATTTATTTATATAAATATTTTGATTTATATTTTTAATTTGTAGCCCCTTCATATCTATTGGCGACCAAATGGCCACCAAACTTTTACTTTTTGTCGTCGTTTGGTGGACAATGACCACCACGGGACTACAAAATGGTATTCGAAAACTAAAATTTACTATAACATATTATAAATTAATTAATTTTGTATTAGATAACTAAATTTATTTAACATTAAATTTTGTAAATATGTTTTATATTATCTAAAAACAACTTTTGAATTATGTTATTAATTTTATTCTAAATAAATGAATTTATTTATTTATATAAACAATTTGATTTATATTTTTAATTTGTACACCCTTCATATCTATTGGCGACCAATTGACCACCAAACTTTTACTTTTTGTCACCGTTTGGTGGCCAATGCCCACTACGCGACGACAAAGTTGTATTGAAAACTAAAATTTGTTATAATAAATTATAAATTAATTAATTTTATATTAAATAACTAAATTTATTCAACATTAAATTTTGTAAATATGTTTTATATTATCTAAAAACAACTTTGATTTATATTATTAATTTAATTTTAAATAAATAAATTTATTTATTTATATATCCAATTTGATTTATATTTTTATTTTGTAGTCTCTTCATATCTATTGGCGACCAAATGGCCACCAAACATTTACTTTTTGTCGTCGTTTGGTGGCCAATGGGCACCACGGGGCTACAAAATGGGATTCAAAAACAAAAATTTGTGAAAATAAAGTAAAAATAATTTAATTTTATATTAAATAACTAAATTTATTAACATTAAATTTTGTAAATATGTTTTATATTATCTAAAAATAGCTTTTGATTTAAATTACTAGTTTTTATCTAAATAAATGAATTTATTAATTTATATAAACAATTTGATTTATATTTTTCATTTGTAGACCCTTCATATCTATTGGCGACCAAATTGCCACCAAACTTTTACTTTATGTCACCGTTTGGTGGCTAATGGCCACCACGTGGCGACAAAGTTGTATTCTAAAACTAAAATTTGTTATAATAAATTATAAATTGATTAATTTTATATTAAATAACTAAATTTATTTAATATTAAATTTTGTAAATTTGTTTTATATTGTCTAAAAACAACTTTTGATTTTTATTATTAATTTTATTGTAAATAAATGAAATTATTTATTTATATAAACAATTTGATTTATATTTTTAATTTATAGACCCTTCATATCTATTGGCGACCAAATGACCACCAAACTTTTACTTTTTGTCGCCGTTTGGTGGCAAATGGCCACCACGCGGCGACAAAGTTGTATTGAAAAACTAAAATTTGTTATAATAAATTATAAATTAATTAATTTTAAATTAAATAACTAAATTTATTTAACATTAAATTTTGTAAATATCTTTTATATTATCTAAAAACAACTTTTGATTTATATTATTAATTTTATTCTAAATAAATGATTTATTTATTTATATAAACAATTTGATTTATATTTTTAATTTGTTGCCCTTCATATCTATTGGCGACCAAATGGCCACCAAACATTTACTTTTTGTCGTCATTTGGTGGCCAATGGTTACCACGGGGCTACAAAATGGTATTCAAAAACTAAAATTTGTTATAATAAATTAAAAATTATTTAATTTTATATCAAATAAATAAATTTATTTAACATTAAAATTTTTAAATATGTTTTATATTATCTAAAAATGACTTTTGATTTATATTATTAATTTTATTCTAAATAAATGAATTTATTTATTTATAGAAACAATTTGATTTATATTTTTAATTTGTTGCCCTTCATATCTATTGGCGACCAAATGGCCACCAAACTTTTACTTTTTGTCGTCGTTTGGTGGCCAATGGCCACCACGGGGCTACAAAATTGTATTCAAAAACTAAATTTATTTAACATTAAATTTTGTAATTTTGTTTTATATTGTCTAAAAACAACTATTGATTTATATTATTAATTTTATTCTAAATAAATGAATTTATTTATTTATATAAATAATTTGATTTATATTTTTAATTTGTACACCCTTCATATCTATTGGTGACCAAATGACCACCAAACTTTTAATTTTTGTCGCCGTTTGGTGACAAATGGCCACCATGCAGCGACAAAGTTCTACTCAAAAACTAAAATTTGTTATAATAAATTATAAATTAGTTAATTTTATATTAAATAACTAAATTTATTTAACATTAAATTTTGTAATTTTGTTTTATATTGTGTAAAAACAACTATTGATTTATATTATTAATTTTATTCTAAATCAATGAATTTATTTATTTATAAAAACAATTTGATTTATATTTTTAATTTGTAGCCCCTTCATATCTATCGGCGACCAAATGGCCACCAAACTTTTACTTTTTGTCGTTGTTTGGTGGCCGATGGCCACCACGGGACTACAAAATAGTATTTAAAAACTAAAATTTGTTATAATAAATTATAAATTGTTTAATCTTATATTAAATAACTAAATTTATTTAACATTAAGTTTTGTAAATATGTGTTAAATTATCTGAAAATAAGTTTTGATTTATATTATTAATTTTATTCTAAATAAATGAATTTATTTAAGTATATAAACAATTTGATTTATATTTCTAATTTGTAGCCCCTTCATATCTACTAGCGACCAAATGGCTACCAAACTTTTACTTTTTGTCGCCGTTTGACCACGGGTCAAAAAAATGGTATTTAAAAACCAAAATTTGTTATAATAAATAATTAATTAATTAATTTTATATTAAATATCTTAATTTATTTAACATTATATTTTGTAAATATGTTTTATATTATATAAAAACAACTTTTGATTTTTCTTATTAATTTTTTTTTAAATAATTTATTTTTCTTATTTATATAAATTTTTTGATTTATATTTTTAATTTGTAGCCCCTTCATATCTATTGGCGACCAAATGGCCACCAAACTTTTACTTTTTGTTGTCGTTTGGTGGCCAATGGCCACCACGGAACTACAAAATGTTATTCGAAAACTAAAATTTACTATAATAAATTATGAATTAATTAATTTTATATTAGATAACTTAATTTATTTAACATTAAATTTTGTAAATATGTTTTATATTATCTAAAAATAGCTTTTGATTAATATTATTAGTTTTATTCTAAATAAATGAATTTATTTATTTATATAAACAATTTGATTTATATTTTTAATTTGTAGACCCTTCATATCTATTGGCGACCAAATTGCCACCAAACTTTTACTTTTTGTCTCTGTTTGGTGGCTAACGGCCACGACGTGGCGACAAAGTTGTATTCAAAAACTAAAATTTGTTATAATAATTATAAATTATTTAATTTTATATTAGATAACTAAATTTATTTAATATAAAATTTTGTAAATATGTTTTAAATTATCTGAAATAATTTTTGATTTATATTATTAATTTTATTCTAAATAAAGGAATTTATTTAAGTATATAAATAATTCGATTTATATTTTAAATTTGTAGCCCCTTCATATCTATTAGCGACCAAATGTCTAGGAAACTTTTACTTGTTGTCGCCGTTTGACCACGGGTCGAAAAAATGGTATTTAAAAACCAAAATTTGTTTTAAAAATTATAAATTAATTAATTTTATATTAAATATCTTAATTTATTTAACATTATATTTTGTAAATATGTTTTATATTATCTAAAAACAACTTTTGATTTATATTATTAATTTTATTCTAAATGAATGATTTTATTTATTTATATAAATATTTTGATTTATATTTTTAATTTGTCGCCCCTTCATATCTATTGGTGACCAAATGGCCACCAAACTTTTACTTTTTGTCGTCGTTTGGTGGCCAATGGCGACCACGGGGCTACAAAATGATATTCAAAAACTAAAACTTGTTATAATAAATTATAAATTATTTAATTTTATATTAAATAACTAAATTTAATTAACATTAAATTTTGAAAATATGTTTTATATTATCTAAAAACGGCTTTTGATTTATATTATTAGTTTTATTCTAAATAAATGAATTTATTTATTTATATAAACAATTTGATTTATATTTTTAATTTGTTGCCCTTCATATCTATTGGCGACCAAATGACCACCAAACTTTTAATTTTTGTCACCGTTTGGTGACAAATGGCCACCACGCAGCGACAAAGTTGTATTCAAAAACTAAAATTTGTAATAATAAATTATAAATTAGTTAATTTTATATTAAATAACTAAATTTATTTAACATTAAATTTTGTAAATTTGTTTTATATTGTCTGAAAACAACTATTGCTTTATATTATTAATTTTATTCTAAATAAATGAATTTATTTATTTATATAAACAATTTGATTTATATTTTTAATTTGTAGTCCCTTCATATTTATTGGTGACCAAATGGCCACCAAACTTTTACTTTTTGTCGTCGTTTGGTGGCCAATGGCCACCACAGGGATACAAAATGGTATTCAAAAACTAAAATTTGTTATAATAAATTATAAATTATTTAATTTTATATTAAATAACTAAATTTATTTAACATTAAATTTTGTAAATATGTTTTATATTTTCTTAAAATGACTTTTGATTTATATTATTAGTTTTATTCTAAATAAATGAATTTATTTATTTATATAAAAAATTTGATTTATATTTTAAATTTGTAGACCCTTCATATTTATTGGCGACCAAATTGCCACCAAACTTTTCCTTTTTGTCACCGTTTGGTGGCCAATGGCCACCACGCGGCGACAAATTTGTAGTCAAAAAGTAAAATTTGTTATAATAAATTATAAATTATTTAATTTTTTATTAAATAACTAAATTTATTGAACAATAAATTTTGTAAATATGTTTTATATTATCTAAAAATAACTTTTGATTTATATTATTAATTTTATTCTAAATCAATGAATTTATTTATTTATATAAACAATTTGATTTATAATTTGTAGCCCCTTCATATCTATTGGCGACCAAATGACTATCAAACTTTTACTTTTTGTCGTCGTTTGGTGTCCAATGGCCACCACTAGGCTACAAAATGGTATTTAAATTCTAAAATTTGTTATAGTAAATTATAAATTATTTAATTTTATATTAATTAACTAAATTTATTTAACATTAAATTTTGTAAATATGTTTTAAATTATCTGAAAATAAGTTTTGATTTATACTATTAATTTTATTCTAAATAAATGAATTTATTTAAGTATATTAACAATTTGATTTCTATTTTTAATTTGTAGCCATTCATATCTATTGGCGACCAAATGGCCACCAAACCTTTACTTTTTGTCGTCGTTTGGTGGCCAATGGCGACCACGGAACTACAAATTGTTATTCGAAAACTAAAATTGTTATAATAAATTATAAAGTAATTAATTTTATATTAAATAATTAAATTTATTTAACATTAAATTTTTTAAATATGTTTTATATTTTCTAAAAACAACTTTTGATTCATATTATTAATTTTATTCTAAATAAATGAATTTATATATTTATATAAACAATTTAATTTATATTTTTTCATTTGTATCCCCTTGATATATATTGGCGACCAAATGACCACCAAACTTTTACTTTTTGTCGCCGTTTGGGGACCAATGGCCACCACGCAGTGACAAAGTTGTACTCAAAAACTAAAATTTGTTATAATAAATTATAAATTAGTTAATTTTATATTAAATAACTAAATTTATTAACATTAAATTTTGTAAATATGTTTTACATTATCTAAAAATAGCTTTTGATTTATATTATTAATTTTATTATAAATAAATGAATTTATTTATTTATATAAACAATTTAATTTATATTTTTAATTTGTTGCCCTTCATATCTATTGGCGACCAAATGGCCACCAAACTTTTACTTTTTGTCGCCGTTTGACCACGGGTCAAAAAAATGGTATTTAAAAACCAAAATTTGTTATAATAAATTATAAATTAAATAATTTTATATCAAATAACTTAATTTATTTAGCATTGTATTTTGTAAATATGTTTTATATTATATAAAAACAACTTTTGATTTATATTATTAATTTTATTCTAAATAAATGATTTTATTTATTTATATAAATATTTTGATTTATATTTTTAATTTGTAGCCCCTGCATATCTATTGGCGACCAAATGGCCACCAAACTTTTACTTTTTGTCGCCGTTTGGTGGCCAATGGCCACCACGGGACTACAAAATAGTATTCGAAAACTAAAATTTACTATAATAAATTATAAGTTAATTAATTTTATATTAGATAACTAAATTTATTTAAAATTAAATTTTGTAAATATGTTTTACATTATCTAAAAAGAACTTTTGATTTATATTATTAATTTTATTCTAAATAAATGAATTTATTTATTTATATAAACAATTTGATTTATATTTTTAATTTGTAGCCCTTCATATCTATTGGGGACCCAATGGCCACCAAACTTTTACTTTTTGTCGTGGTTTGGTGGCCAATGGCCACCACAGGGCTGCAAAATGATATTCAAAAACTAAAATTCATTATAATAAATTTTAAATTATTTAATTTTATATTAAATAACTAAATTTATTAACATTAAATTTTGTAAATATGTTTTACATTATCTAAAAATAGTTTTTGATTTATATTATTAGTTTTATTATAAATAAATGAATTTATTTATTTATATAAACAATTTGATTTATATTTTTAATTTGTTGCCCTTCATATCTATTGGCGACCAAATGGCCACCAAACTTTTACTTTTTGTCGCCGTTTGACCACGGGTCGAAAAAATGGTATTTAAAAACCAAAATTTGTTATAATAAATTATAAATTAAATAATTTTAAATTAAATAACTTAATTTATTTAACATTATATTTTGTAAATATGTTTTATATTATCTAAAAACAACTTTTGATTTATATTATTAATTTTATTATAAATAAATGATTTTATTTATTTATATAAATATTTTGATTTATATTTTTAATTTGTAGCCCTTCATATCTATTGGCGACCAAATGGCCACCAAACTTTTACTTTTTGTCGTTGTTTGGTGGCCAATGGCCACCACGGAACTACAAAATGGAATTCGAAAACTAAAATGTACTATAATAAATAATAAATTAATTAATTTTATATTAAATAACTAAATTTATTTAAAATTAAATTTTGTAAATATGTTTTATATTATCTAAAAATGGCTTTTGATTTATATTATTAATTTTATTGTAAATAATTGAATTTATTTATTTATATAAACAATTTGATTTATATTTTTAATTTGTAGACCCTTCATATCTATTGACGACCAAATGACCACCAAACTTTTACTATTTCTCGCCGTTTGGTGGCTAATGGCCACCACGTGGCGACAAAGTTGTATTGAAAAACATAAATTTGTTATAATAAATTATAAATTAATTAATTTTATATTAAATAACTAAATTTATTTAACATTAAATTTTATAAATATGTTTTATATTATCTAAAAACAACTTTTGATTTATATTAATAATTTTATTCTAAATAAATGAATTTATTTATTTATATAAACAATTTGATTTATATTTTTAATTTGTATCCCCTTCATATCTATTAGCGACCAAATGGCTACCAAACTTTTACTTTTTGTCGCTGTTTGACCACAGGTCGAAAAACTGGTATTTAAAAACCAAAATTTGTTATAATAAATTATATATTAATTAATTTTATATTAAATAACTTAATTTATTTAACAATATATTTTGTAAATAAGTTTTATATTATCTGAAAACAACTTTTGATTTATATTATTAATTTTATTCTAAATAACTGATTTTATTTATTTATATAAAAATTTTGATTTATATTTTTAATTTGTAGCCCCTTCATATCTATTGGCGACCAAATAGCCATCAAACTTTTACTTTTTGTCGCCGTTTGGTGGCCAATGGCTACCACGGGACTACAAAATGGTATTCAAAAATGAAAATTTGATATATTAAATTATAAATTAATTAATTTTATATTTAATAACTAAATTTATTTAACATTAAATTTTGTAAATATGTTTTATATTATCTAAAAATAACTTTTGATTGATGTTAATCATTTTATTCTAAATAAATGAATTTATTTATTTATATAAACATTTTGATTTATATTTTTAATTTACAGTCCCTTCATATTTATTGGCGACCAAATGGCCCCCAAACTTTTACTTTTTGTCGTCGTTTGGTGGCCAATGGCCACCATGGGGCTACAAAATGGTATTCAAAAACTAAAATTTGTTATAATAAATTATAAATTATTTAATTTTATATTAAATAACTAAATTTATTTAACATTAAATTTTATAAATATGTTTTATATTATCTAAAAACAGCTTTTGATTTATATTATTAGTTTTATTCTACATAAATGAATTTATTTATTTATATAAACAATTTGATTTATATTTTTAATTTGTACACCCTTCATATCTATTGGTGACCAAATGACCACCATACTTTTAATTTTTGTCGCCGTTTGGTGACAAATGGCCACCACGCTGCGACAAAGTTGTACTCTAAAACTAAAATTTATTATAATAAATTATAAATTGATTAATTTTATATTAAATAACTAAATTTATTTAACATTCAATTTTGTAAATTTGTTTTATATTGTCTAAAAACAACTATTGATTTATATTATTAATTTTATTTTAAATAAATGAATTTATTTATTTATATAAACAATTTGATTTATATTTTTAAGTTGTAGCCCCTTCATATCTATTGGCGAGCAAATGGCCACCAAACTTTTACTTTTTGTCATCGTTTGGTGGCCAATGGCCACCACGGGGCTACAAAATAGTATTCAAAAACTAAAATTTGTTATAATAAATTATAAGTTATTTAATTTTATATTTAATAACTAAATTTATTAACATTAAATTTTGTAAATATGTTTTATATTATCTAAAAATACCTTTTGATTTATATTACTAGTTTTATTCTAAATAAACGAATTTATTTATTTATATAAACAATTTGATTTATATTTTTAATTTGTAGACCCTTTATATCTATTGGCGACCAAATTGCCAACAAACTTTTACTTTTTGTCACTGTTTGGTGGCCAATGGCCACCACGTGGCGACAAAGTTGTTTTCAAAAACTAAAATTTCTTATAATAAATTATAATTTAATTAATTTTTTAATAAAAAACTAAATTTATTGAACATTAAATTTTTTAAATACGTTTTATATTATCTAAAAACAACTTTTGATTTATATTATTAATTTTATTCTAAATAAATGAATTTATTTATTTATATAAACAATTTGATTTATATTTTTAATTTGTACAACCTTCATATCTATTGGCGACCAATTGGCCACCAAACTTTTACTTTTTGTCGCCGTTTGGCGGCTAATGGCCACCACCCAGCGACAAAGTTGTATTCTAAAACTAAAATTTATTATAATAAATTATAAATTGATTAATTTTATATTAAATAACTAAATTTATTTAACATTAAATTTTGTAAATTTGTTTTATATTGTCTAAAAACTACTATTGATTTATATTATTAATTTTATTTTAAATAAATGAATTTATTTATTTATATAGACAATTTGATTTATATTTTTAATTTGAAGACCCTTCATATCTATTGGCGACCAAATGGCCACCAATTTTTTACTTTTTGTCGCCGTTTGGTGGCCAATAGCCACCACGTTGCAACAAAGTTGTATTCAAAAACTAAAATTTGTTATAATAAATTATAAATTAATTAATTTAATATTAAATAACTAAATTTATTTAACATTAAATTTTGTAAATCTGTTTTATATTATCAAAAAGCAACTTTTGATTTATGTTAATAATTTTATTCTAAATAAATTATTTTATTTATTTATATAAATATTTTTATTTATAATTTTAATTTGTAGCCCCTTCATATCTATTGGCGACCAAATGGCCACCAGACTTTTACTTTTTGTCACAATTTGGTGGCCAATGGCCACCACACGGCTACAAAATGGTATTAAAAAACTAAAATTTGTTATAATAATTATAAATTATTTAATTTTATATGAAATAACTAAATTTATTTAACATTAAATTTTGTAAATATGTTTTATATTATCTAAAAATGGCTTTTGATTTATATTATTAGTTTTATTCTAAATAAATGAATTTATTTATTTATATAAACAATTTGATTTATATTTTTAATTTGAACACCCTTCTTATCTATTGGTGACCAAATGACCACCAAACTTTTAATTTTTGTCGCCGTTTGGTGACAAATGGCCACCACGCAGCGACAAAGTTGTATTCTAAAACTAAAATTTGTTATAATAAATTATAAATTGATTAATTTCATATTAAATAACTCAATTTATTTAACATTAAATTTTGTAAATTTGTTTTATATTGTCTAAAAACAACTATTGATTTATATTATTAATTTTATTTTAAATAAATGAATTTATTTATTAATATAAACAATTTGATTTATATTTTTAATTTGAAGACCCTTCATATCTATTGGCCACCAAATTTTTACTTTTTGTCACCGTTTGGTGGCCAATGGCCACCACGCTGCGACAAAGTTGTATTCAAAACCTAAAATTTGTTATAATAAATTATAAATTAATTAATTTTATATTAAATAATTAAATTTATTTACCATTAAATTTTGTAAATCTGTTTTATATTATCTAAAAACAACTTTTGATTTATATTATTAATTTTATTCTAAATAAACGAATTTATTTATTTATATAAATAATTTGATTTATATTTTCAATTTGTAGCCCCTTCCTCTCTATTGGCAACAAAATGGCCACCAAACTTTTACTTTTTGTCATCGTTTGGTGGCCAATGGCCACCACGAGGCTACAAAATAGTATTCAAAAACAAAAATTAGTTATAATAAATTATAAATTAATTAATTTTATATTAAATAACTAAATTTATTAACATTAAAATTTGTAAATATGTTTTATACTATCTAAAAATACCTTTTGATTTATATTACTAGTTTTATTCTAAATAAATGAATTTATTTATTTATATAAATAATTTGATTGATATTTTTCATTTGCAGACCCTTCATATCTATTGGCGACCAAATTGCCACCAAACTTTTACTTTTTGTCACCGTTGGGTGGCCAATGGCTAGCACGTGGCGATAAAGTTGTATTCAAAAACAAAAATTTCTTATAATAAATTATAAATTAATTAATTTTTTATTAAATAACTAAATTTATTGAACATTAAAATTTTTAAATATGTTTTATATTATCTAAAAATGACTTTTGATTTATATTATTAATTTTATTGTAAATAAATGAATTTATTTATTTATATAAACAATTTGATTTATATTTTTAATTTATAGACCCTTCATATCTATAGGCAACCAAATGACCACCAAACTTTTACTTTTTGTCGCCGTTTGGTGACAAATGGCCACCACGCGGCGACAAAGTTGTATTGAAAAACTAAAATTTGTTATAATAAATTATAAATTAAATAATTTTATATTAAATAACTAAAATTATTTAACATTAAATTTTTTAAATTTGTTTTATATTGTCTAAAAACTACTATTGATTTATATTATTAATTTTATTTTAAATAATTGAATTTATTTATTTATATAGACAATTTGATTTATATTTTTAATTTGAAGACCCTTCATATCTATTGGCGACCAAATGGCCACCAAATTTTTACTTTTTGTCACCGTTTGGTAGCCAATGGCCACCATGCTGCGACAAAGTTGTATTCAAAAACTAAAATTTGTTGTAATAAATTATAAATTAATTAATATATTATTAAATAATTAAATTTATTTAACATTAAATTTTGTAAATCTGTTTTATATTATCTAAAAACAACTTTTGATTTATATTATTAATTTTATTCTAAATAAATGAATTTATTTATTTATATAAATATTTTGATTTATAATTTTAATTTGTAGCCCCTTCATATCTATTGGCGACCAAATGGCCACCAAACTTTTACTTTTTGCCGTCATTTGGTGGCCAATGGCCACCACATGGCTACAAAATGGTATTAAAAAACTTAATTTTGTTATAATAATTATAAATTATTTAATTTGATATGAAATAACTAAATTTATTTAACATTAAATTTTGTAAATATGTTTTATATTATCTAAAAATGGCTTTTGATTTATATTGTTAGTTTTATTCTAAATAAATGAATTTATTTATTTATATAAACAATTTGATTTATATTTTTAATTTGAACACCCTTCTTATCTATTGGTGACCAAATGACCCCCAAACTTTTAATTTTTGTCGCAGTTTGGTGACAAATGGCCACCACGCTGCGACAAAGTTGTATTCTAAAACTAAATTTTGTTATAATAAATTATAAATTGATTAATTTCATATTAAATAACTCAATTTATTTAACATTAAATTTTGTAAATTTTTTTTATATTGTCTAAAAACAACTATTGATTTATATTATTTATTTTATTTTAAATAAATGAATTTATTTCTTTATATAAACAATTTGATTTATATTTTTAATTTGTAGACCCTTCATATCTATTGCGATCAAATGGCCACCAAATTTTTACTTTTTGTCACCGTTTGGTGGCCAATGGCCACCACGCTGCGACAAAGTTGTATTCAAAAACTAAAATTTGTTATAATAAGTTATAAATTAATTTATTTAATTTTAAATAATTAAATTTATTTAGCATTAAATTTTGTAAATATTTTTTATATTATCTAAAGACTACTTTTGATTTATATTATTAATTTTATTCTAAATAAATGAATTTATTTATTTATATAAACAATTTGATTTATATTTTTAATTTGTAGCCCCTTCATATCTATTGGCGAGCAAATGGCCACCAAACTTTGACTTTTTGTCATCGTTTTGTGTCCAATGGCCACCACGGGGCTACAAAATAGTATTCCAAAACTAAAATTTGTTATAATAAATTATAAGTTATTTAATTTTATATTTAATAACTAAATTTATTAACATTAAATTTTGTAAATATGTTTTATATTATCTAAAAATACCTTTTGATTTATATAACTAGTTTTATTCTAAATAAATGAATTTATTTATTTATATAAACAATTTGATTTATATTTTTCATTTGCAGACCCATCATATCTATTGGCGACCAAATTGCCACCAAACTTTTACTTTTTGTCACCGTTTAGTGGCCAATGGCCACCACTTGGCGACAAAGTTGTTTTCAAAAACTAAAATTTGTTATAATAAATTATAAATTAATTAATTTTATATTAAATAACTAAATTTATTGAACATTAAAATTTTTAAATATGTTTTATATTATCTAAAAACAACTTTTGATTTATATTATTAATTTTATTCTAAATAAATAAATTTATTTATTTATATAAACAATTTGATTTTTATTTTAAATTTGTACACCCTTTATATCTATTGGTGACCAAATGACCACCAAACTTTTAATTTTTGTCGCCGTTTGGTGACAAATGGCCACCACGCTGCGACAAAGTTGTATTCTAAAACTAAAATTTATTATAATAAATTATAAATTGATTAATTTTATATTAAATAACTAAATTTATTTAACATTAAATTTTGTAAATTTGTTTTATATTGTCTAAAAACTACTATTGATTTATATTATTAATTTTATTTTAAATAAATGAATTTATTTATTTATATAGACAATTTGATTTATATTTTTAATTTGAAGACCCTTCATATCTATTGGCGACCAAATGGCCACCAAATTTTAACTTTTTGTCACCTTTTGGTGGCCAATGGCCACCACGCTGCGACAAAGTTGTATTCTAAAACTAAAATTTGTTATAATAAGTTATAAATTAATTAATTTATTATTAAATAATTAAATTTATTTAACATTAAATTTTGTAAATCTATTTTATATTATCTAAAAACAACTTTTGATTTATATTATTAATTTTATTCTAAATAAATGAATTTATTTATTCATATAAATATTTTGATTTATAATTTTAATTTGTAGCCCCTTCATATCTATTGGCAACCAAATGGCCACCAAACTTTTACTTTTTGTCGTCATTTGGTGGCCAATGGCCACAACAGGGCTACAAAATGGTATTCAAAAACTAAAATTTGTTATAATAATTATAAATTATTAAATTTTATATTTAATAACTAAATTTGTTTAACATTAAATTTTGTAAATATGTTTTATATTATCTAAAAATGGCTTTTGATTTATATTATTAGTTTTATTCTAAATAAATGAATTTATTTATTTATATAAACAATTTGATTTATATTTTTAATTTGTACACCCTTCTTATCTATTGGTGACCAAATGACCACCAAACTTTTAATTTTTGTCGCCGTTTGGTGACAAATGGCCACCACGCAGCAACAAAGTTGTATTCTAAAACTAAAATTTGTTATAATAAATTATAAATTGATTAATTTCATATTAAATAACTAAATTTATTTAACATTAAATTTTGTAAATTTGTTTTATATTGTCTAAAAAAAACTATTGATTTATATTAATAATTTTATTTTAAATAAATGAATTTATTTATTTATATAAAAAATTTGATTTATATTTTTAATTTGAAGACCCTTCATATCTATTGGCGACCAAATGGCCACCAAATTTTTACTTTTTGTCACTGTTTGGTGGCCAATGGCCACCACGCTTCGACAAAGTTGTATTCAAAAACTAAATTTTGTTATAATAAATTATAAATTAATTAATTTTATATTAAATAATTAAATTTATTTAACATTAAATTTTGTAAATCGGTTTTATATTATCTAAAAACAACTTTTGATTTATATTATTAATTTTATTCTAAATAAATGAATTTATTTATTTATATAAACAATTTGATTTATATTTTTAAGTTGTAGCCCCTTCAAATCTATTGGCGAGCAAATGGCCACCAAACTTTTACTTTTTGTCATCATTTGGTGGCCAATGGCCACCACGGGGCTACAAAATAGTAATCAAAAACTAAAATTTGTTATAATAAATTATAAGTTATTTAATTTTATATTAAATAACTAAATTTATTAACATTAAATTTTGTAAATATGTTTTATATTATCTAAAAATACCTTTTGATTTATATTACTAGTTTTATTCTAAATAAATGAATTTATTTCTTTATATAAACAATTTGATTTATATTTTTCATTTGCAGACCCTTCATATCTATTGGCGACCAAATTGCCACCAAACTTTTACTTTTTGTCACCGTTTAGTGGCCAATGGCCACCACTTGGCGACAAAGTTGTTTTCAAAAACTAAAATTTGTTATAATAAATTATAAATTAATTAATTTTTTATTAAATAACTAAATTTATTGAACATTAAATTTATTAAATATGTTTTATATTATCTAAAAACAACTTTTGATTTATATTATTAATTTTATTCTAAATAAATGAATTTATTCATTTATATAAACAATTTGTTTTATATTTTTAATTTGCTGCCCTACATATCTATTGGCGACCAAATGGCCACCAAACTTTTAATTTTTATCGTCGTTTGGTGGCCAATGGCCACCACGGGGCTACGAAATGGTATTCAAAAACTAAAATTTGTTATAATAAATTATATATTATTTAATTTTATTTTAAATAACTAAATTTATTGAACATTAAATTTTGTAAATATGTTTTATATTATCTAAAAATAACTTTTGATTTATATTATTCATTTTATTCTAAATCAATGAATTTATTTATTTATATGAACAATTTGATTTATATTTTTAATTTGTAGCCCCTTCATATCTATTGGCGACCAAATGGCCACCAAACTTTTACTTTTTGTCGTCGTTTGGTGGCGAATGGCCACCACGGGGATACAAAATGGTATTTCAAAACTAAAATTTGTTATAATAAAATATAAATTGTTTAAATTTATATTAAATAACTAAATTTATTTAACATTAAATTTTGTAAATATGTTTTAAATTATCTCAAAATAAGTTTTGATTTATATTATTAATTTTATTCTAAATAAATGAATTTATTTAAGTATATAAACAATTTGATTTATATTTTTAATTTATAGCCACTTCATATCTACTAGCGACCAATTGGCTACCAAACTTTTACTTTTTGTCGCCGAAACGGGTCGAAAAAATGGTATTTAAAAACCAAAATTTGTTATAATAAATTATAAATTAATTAATTTTATATTAAATAACTTAATTTATTTAACATTATAATTTGTAAATATGTTTTATACTATATAAAAATAACTTTTGATTTATATTATTAATTTTATTTTAAATAATTGATTTTATTTATTAATATAAATATTTTGATTTATATTTTTAATTTGTAGACCATTCATATGTATTGGCGACCAAATTACCACCAAACTTTTATTTTTTGTCGTCGTTTGGTGACCAATGGCGACCACGGAACTACAAAATGTTATTCGAAAACTAAAATTTGCTATGATAAATTATAAATTAAAAAATTTTATATTAGATAACTAAATTTATTTAACATTAAATTTTATAAATATGTTTTATATTATCTAAAAACAACTTTAGATTTATATTATTCATTTTATTCTAAATAAATGAATTTATTTATTTATATAAACAATTTGATTTATATTTTTAATTTGTACACCCTTCATATCTATTGGTGACCAAATGACCACCAAACTTTTAATTTTTGTCACCGTTTGGTGACAAATGGCCACCACGCAGCGACAAAGTTGTACTCAAAAACTAAAATTTGTTATAATAAATTATAAATTAGTTAATTTTATATTAAATAACTAAATTTATTTAACATTAAATTTTGTAATTTTGTTTTATATTGTCTAAAAACAACTATTGATTTATATTATTAATTTTATTCTAAATCAATGAATTTATTTATTTATAATAACAATTCGATTTATATTTTTAATTTGTAGCCCCTTCATATCTATCGGCGACCAAATGGCCACCAAACTTTTACTTTTTGTCGTCGTTTGGTGGCCAATGGCCACCACGGGGCTACAAAATGGTATTTAAAAACTAAAATTTGTTATAATAAATTATAAATTGTTTAATCTTATATTAAATAACTAAATTTATTTAACATTAAGTTTTGTAAATATGTTTTATATTATTAGAAGATAAGTTTTGATTTATATTATTAATTTTATTATAAATAAATGATTTTATTTATTTATATAAACATTTTGATTTATATTTTTAATTTGTACACCCTTCATATCTATTGGTGACCAAATGACCACCAAACTTTTAATTTTTGTCGCTGATGGTGACAAATGGCCACCACGCAGCGACAATGTTGTATTCAAAAA
This sequence comes from Ehretia macrophylla, assembly GCA_037974665.1. Classification (NCBI taxonomy): domain Eukaryota; kingdom Viridiplantae; phylum Streptophyta; class Magnoliopsida; order Boraginales; family Ehretiaceae; genus Ehretia; species Ehretia macrophylla. Next base: position 72,126,575 of record CM075770.1, read on the forward strand.
CTAAAATTTGTTACAATAAATTATAAATTAGTTAATTTTATATTAAATAACTAAATTTATTTAACATTAAATTTTGTAATTTTGTTTTATATTGTCTAAAAACAACTATTGATTTATATTATTAATTTTATTCTAAATAAATGAATTTATTTATTTATATAAACAATTTGATTTATATTTTTAATTTGTAGACCCTTCTCATATCTATTGGCGACCAAATGGCCACCAAATTTTTACTTTTTGTCATCGTTTGGTTGCCAATGGCCACCACGTTGCGACAAAGTTGTATTAAAAAATTAAAATTTGTTATAATAAATTATAATTTAATTAAATTTACTTTAAATATCTAAATTTATTTAAAATTAAATTTTGTAAATGTGTTTTATATTATCTAAAAAGAACTTTTGATTTATATTATTAATTTTATTCTAAATAAAAGAATTTATTTATTGATATAAACAATTTGATTTATATTTTTAATTTGTAGCCCCTTCATATCTATTGGCGACCAAATGGCCACCAAACTTTTACTTTTTGTCATGGTTTGGTGGCAATGGCCACCACGGGGCTACAAAATGGTATTCAAAAACTAAAATTTGTTATAATAAATTATAAATTATTTAATTTTATATTAAATAACTAAATTTATTAACTTTAAATTTTGTAAATATATTTTATATTATCTAAAAATAGCTTTTGATTTATATTATTAGTTTTATTCTAAATAAATGAATTTATTTATTTATAAAAACAATTTGATTTATATTTTTAATTTGTTGCCCTTCATATCTATTGGTGACCAAATGGCCGTTGACCACGTGTCGAAAAAATGGTATTTAAAAATAAAAATTTATTATACTAAATTATAAATTAATTATTTTTAAATTAAATATCTTAATTTATTTAACATTATATTTTGTAAATATGTTTTATATTATCTAAAAACAACTTTTGATTTATATAATTAATTTTATTCTAAATAAATGATTTTATTTATTTATATAAACATTTTGATTTATATTTTTAATTTGTAGCCCCTTGATATCTATTGGCGACCAAATGGCCACCAAACTTTTACTTTCTGTCGTCGTTTGGTGGCCAATGGCCACCACGGAACTACAAAATGTTATTCAAAAACTAAAATTTACTATAATAAATTATAAATTAATTAATTTTATATTAGATAACTAAATTTATTTAACATTAAATTTTGTAAATATGTTTTATATTATGTAAAAAAAGCTTTCGATTTATATCATTAGTTTTATACAAAAAAAATGATTTTATTTATTTATATAAACATTTTGATTTATATTTTTATTTTGTATCCCCTTCATACCTATTGGCGCCCGAATGGCCCCCAAACTTTTACTTTTTGTCGTCGTTTGGTGGCCAATGGCCACCACGGGGCTACAAAATGTTATTCAAAAACTAAAATTTACTATAATAAATTATAAATTAATTAATTTTATATTAGATAACTAAATTTATTTAACATTAAATTTTGTAAATATGTTTTATATTATCTAAAAAATGCTTTCGATTTGTATCATTATTTTTATTCTAAATAAATGAATTTATTTATTTATATAAACAATTTGATTTATATTTTTAATTTGTAGACCCTTCATATCTATTGGCGACCAAATTGCCACCAAACTTTTACTTTTTGTCACCGTTTTGTGGCTAATGGCCACCATGTGGCGATAAAGTTGTATTCAAAAACTAAAATTTGTTATAATAAATTATAAATTATTTAATTTTATATTAAATAACAAAATTTATTTAACATTAAATTTTGTAAATATGTTTTAAATTATCTGAAAATAAGTTTTGATTTGTATTTTTAATTTTATTCTAAATAAATGAATTTATTTAAGTATATAAACAATTTGATTTATATTTTTAATTTGTAGCCCCTTCATATCTACTAGCGACCAAATGGCTACCAAACTTTTACTTTTTGTCGCCATTTGACCACGGGTTGAAAAAATAATATTCAAAAATTAAAATTTGTTATAATAAATTATAAATTAATTAATTTTATATTAAATAACTTAATTTATTTAACATTAAAATTTGTAAATATGTTTTATATTATCTAAAAGCAACTTTTGATTTATATTATTAATTTTATTCTAAATAAATGAATTTATTTATTTATTTAAAAATTTTAATATATATATTTAATTTGTAGCCCCTTCATATCAATTGGCGACCAAATGGCCAACAAACTTTTAATTTTTGTCCCCGTTTGGTGGCCAATGGCCACCACGGAACTAAAAATGTCATTCGAAAACTAAAATTTGCTATAATAAATTATAAATTAATTAATTTAATATTAGATAACTAAATTTATTTAACATCAAAATTTCGTAAAAAAGTTTTTTATTATCTAAAAACAACTTTTGATTTATATTATTAATTTTATTCTAAATAAATGAATTTATTTATTTATATAAATAATTTGATTTATATTTTTAATTTGACCACCCTTCATATCTATTGGTGACCACCTGACCGCCAAACTTTTAATTTTTGCCGCCGTTTGGTGACAAATGGCCACCACGCAGCGACAAAGTTTTATTCAAAATCTAAAATTTGTTATAATAAATTATAAATTAGATAATTTTATATTAAATAACTAAATTTATTTAACATTAAATTTTGTAAATTTGTTTTATATTGTCTAAAACCAACTATTGATTTATATTATTAATTTTATTCTAAATAAATGAATTTATTTATTTATATAAAGAATTTGATTTATATTTTTAATTTGTAGACCCTTCATATCTATTGGCGACCAAATGGCTACCAAATTTTTACTTTTTGTCACCGTTTGGTGGCCAATGGCCACTACGCTGCGACAAAGTTGTATTCAAAAACTAAAATTTCTTATAATAAATTATAAATTAATTAATTTTATATTAAGTAATTAAATTTATTTAACATTAAATTTTGTAAATCTGTTTTATATTATCTAAAAACAACTTTTGATTTATATTATTAATTTTATTCTAAATAATTAAATTTATTTATTTATATATATAATTTGATTTATATTTTTAATTTGTAGCCCTTCATATCTATTGCCGACCAAATGGCCACCAAACTATTACTTTTTGTCGTCATTTGGTGGCTAATGGCCACCACGGGGCTACAAAATGGTATTCAGAAACAAAAATTTGTTACAATAAATTATAAACTATTTAATTTTATATTAAATAACTAAATTTATTAACATTAAATTTTGTAAATATGTTTTATATTATCTTAAAATAGCTTTTGATTTATATTATTAGTTTTATTGAAAATAAATGAATTTATTTATTTATATAAACAATTTGATTTATATTTTTAATTTGTTGCCCGTCATATCTATTGGCGACCAAATGGCCACCAAACTTTTACTTTTTGTCGCCGTTTGACCACGGGTCGAAAAAATGGTATTTAAAAACCAAAATTTGTTATTATAAATTATAAATTAATTAATTTTATATTAAATAACTTAATTTATTTAAAATTATATTTTGTAAATATGTTTTATATTATCTAAAAACAACCTTTGATTTATATTATTAATTTTATTCTAAATAAATGATTTTATTTATTTATATAAACATTTTGATTTATATTTTTAATTTGTAGACCATTCATATCTATTGGCGACCAAATGGCCACCAAACTTTTACTTTTTGTCGCCGTTTGGTGGCCAATGGCCACCACGGAACTACAAAATGGTATTCGAAAACTAAAATTTACTATAATAAATTATAAATTAATTAATTTTATATTAAATAACTAAATTTATTTAACATTAAATTTGTAAATATGTTTTATATTATGTAAAAACAACTTTTAATTTATATTATCAATTTTATTCTAAATAAATGAATCTATTTATTTATATAAACAATTTGATTTAAATTTTTAATTTATAGACCCTTCATATCTATTGGCGACCAAAAGACCACAAAACTTTTACTTTTTGTCGCCGTTTGGTGGCAAATGGCCACCACGCGGTGACAAAGTTGTATTGAAAAACTAAAATTTGTTATAATAAATTATAAATTAATTAATTTTATATTAAATAACTAAATTTATTTAACATTAAATTTTGTAAATATCTTTTATATTATCTAAAATCAACTTTTGATTTATATTATTAATTTTATTCTAAATAAATGAATTTATTTATTTATAAAAATAATTTGATTTATATTTTTAATTTGTAGCCCCTTCATATCTATCGGCGACCAAATGGCCACCAAACTTTTACTTTTTGTCATCGTTCGGTGGCCAATGGCCACTACGGGGCTACAAAATGGTATTTAAAAACTAAAATTTGTTATAATAAATTATAAATTGTTTAATCTTATATTAAATAACTAAATTTATTTAACATTAAGTTTTGTAAATATGTTTTAAATTATCTGAAAATAAGTTTTGATTTATATTATTAATTTTATTCTAAATAAATGAATTTATTTAAGTATATAAATAATTTGATTTATATTTTTAATTTATAGCCCCTTCATATCTACTAGCAACCAAATGGCTACCAAACTTTTACTTTTTGTCGTCGTTTGACCACGGGTCGAAAAAATGGTATTTAAAAACCAAAATTTGTTTTAATAAATTATAAATTAATTATTTTTATATTAAATAACTTAATTTATTTAACATTATAATTTGTAAATATGTTTAATATTATATAAAAACAACTTTTGATTTATATTATTAATTTTATTATAAATAAATGATTTTATTTATTTATATAAATATTTTGATTTATATTTTTAATTTGTAGCCCCTTCATATCTATTGGCGACCAAATGGCCACCAAACTTTTACTTTTTGTCGTTGTTTGGTAGCCAATGGCGGCCACGGAACTACAAAATGTTATTCGAAAACTAAAAGTTGCTATAATAAATTATAAATTAAATAATTTTATATAAATAACTAAATTTTTTTGACATTTAATTTTGTAAATACGTTTTATATTATCTAAAAACAACTTTTGATTTATATTATTAATTTTATTCTAAAGAAATGAATTTATTTATTTATATAAACAATTTGATTTATATTTATAATTTGTACACCCTTCATATCTATTGGCGACCAAATGACCACCAAACTTTTAATTTTTGTCGCTGTTTGGTGACAAATGGCCACCACGCAGCGACAATGTTGTATTTAAAAACTAAAATTTGTTATAATAAATTATAAATTAGTTAATTTTATATTAAATAACTGAATTTATTTAACATTAAATTTTGTAATTTTGTTTTATATTGTCTAAAAACAACTATTGATTTATATTATTAATTTTATTCTAAATAAATGAATTTATTTATTTATATAAACAATTTGATTTATATTTTTAATTTGTAGACCCTTCATGTAACGCCCCAAACCCAACCCCATGCTAAAGTCAGGCTCGGATCCGTCACTCGGACAGAGTCTCCTCTGTACCAAGGCCAAAACTGTTACCTGTAAACATTCACTCAAGACATTTGAATTAAAAACAACAACTTATCACTAATATCTCCAAAGCTAAAACACAATTACAAGGCCATCTGAGCCTTGGAGCAACAACATTCTACTTAAGCACACAAGCATGCGAGATAGTTGGTTTTAGCCATAAGGAGTTAAAGACAAAAAAAATCTAAGATCCACATGAAGATCAACAAATACTCCAAGCATGCAAGGGAATTTAAAGACTAGAATTCATTATTACAATCCAACAACTTTCTTTATCATTCTAGTACACATCTACTAGACATATATACAAGACTCCAAAGTCTCAAAATACATTAATAACAAGAACTCCACGCAAGAAGCACATAAAATCCACCTCAGCACATAAAGTCACGGATTCTGATCTACGTGAACTTCTTCTTCCTCTTCTACTTCTAACAGCTGGGGATTCACCTTAGCTTCTCCTGAAACATTTCAAATGAGGAGTGAGCAACAAAGTTGCCCAGCGAGGGAGGTGATGCAACATGCCAATGTGCAATATGATATGCAACACAAGTAAACATATACAAGCCACATAAATTAACAAGACAATAAGTCAAACTATTAATCACTTTAAAAAGGATACGGTTCCACTTCCAAGTCTTCATCCACGAGCCACGAACCATGAGCATCACGAACATGCCGGCAAACCCCAAACACCACAATTGGGATACTCCGGATGTATCCTGATCCTATGACCCTTTCTCCCGAGGTGGGTCCATGCCCAGCAGGTGAACCACGCCTCTGGGATAGTGGAGTATGCCTCAGCGAGAAAGGGAATAGGCACCATGGTAGTCGAGGGAGCACGGCAAGCCCGACGCCGCCCGTGTTTCTCGACGCTACCATGTCCGAAAAAGGTTGCGCAACCCAATACAAGTCACAAGCAATCAATATAACACATAACACATAAGAGGGACGACAAAGTAGGCCGCCCTCACATATATGCACGATAAAAGTTCATATAAGCACGATATTAGCTAATAGATGCCAAAAGAAGCAATCAACACAATTAAATCCCACAATCTACTCACATAGCTTAATTATATGCTAAATATTCAATGCAAGGCACTAAGATCCCTCAACAAATTCTAAATGCAACTCAAATGACTAAAAACTACATTTTCCCTTTCTTTAACCGAGTTTTCTTTCTCCTAATCATGGTTCAAGATTCCCAAACCATTTCCTAGTCTTTCTATGTTCTTAATTAAGCTCAAAGGTACCTTTTAAAATCACTAAAACTCATTTTTGAAGCAAAAGTTCGGGAAGGCCCCGAACGGGTTTGAACTATAGCCATACTAACCGAACCCCATTTTCGCAAAACGAAAGCACCAAAGGTGCTTCCTTAGCTCAAGGATACCCAAATCAATGCCCAAACTTGCCCGGATTGCTTAACGTGAAAAACCCCCTTTTTAAAGTAGGCTATTTATGCAATTAAGTTCAGATTCAAGTGATTCAACCTCATGTGGCTTTCCAACTAACTTCCCTAAGGTCTAGAGCACCTACTTGAAGCATCAATTCAAGCCAATTAGCAAATTTTCTCAAAACCCTAATTCTAGGCACTATTCATCACCTCTTTGATCAATCTCAACATTCAACCATTAACTTTGTTATCAAACCTCAAAAGTTAACTCTATAGGCATCAAATAACTCATAGAAAGCATTCATAACAAGTTTTATAGCTAATATCAACAAATCAATAAAATTCAATATATGCACATAAACTTTAAAAACAAATAAATGCATCTCCCTCACAATTTTTGAAGATGAAGAAGCTTGTTGAAGATCCTAGGTTGCTCAAAACCCTCCCAAGATCAATCTAGAAGCTCAAGATGCATGGATGTTGAAGCAATTTCTCTCTTTTTTTTCCTTGAAGTGGACGGCCAACAATGGGGACAAAGTTAGAATTTTTGGAAATGTTTTATGAGCTCAATTGTTATGTGATGTTTTATGCTTATATTATGTAAGTTTAGGTGTTATTAAAGGGGTCAAATTTCATTAAAAAAACTTAGTCAAACTAGGCCAAAATGCAATTTCAATTATTTTTTAGTTGCAACTATTAATATTCTTACGTAACACTATTCAAAGTTCACATAAAATATTTTCCAAATGCATATTCCTAAGCTCGAAAGTTCAAAATGAAAATTTCTTGGTTCCTTTTAAATGTCATATGATCTAGGAAAAATTTAAAATCAAGCTTTTGAAACAGTCAAAAATATTATGAATAGTAACCCCTAATAAATCAATTAAGCAAGAAAAAATGATGCACGTAGAAATGCTCACATAAGTATGCAAGGATTATAAATAAATTTATGGTGAAATTCTCGGGTGTCACACTCTCTCCCCCTTAAACTAATTGCGTCCTCGCAATTCTTACATGATTCGGCAAAGAGTTCTGGATACTTCTCTCTGATCTGATCTTCTCGCTCCCAAGTGGCATCCTCAACCCCATGATGATCCAAAAGAACTTTTACCATAAGAATACTTTTAGTTCTAAGTTCCTGAATCTTTCGGTCAACCACTCGAAGAGGTTTCTCAACATAAGCTAAAGACTCATCAATCTCCAACGGCTCCAGCTCAATGACATGCGACGGATTAGGATTACACTTTTTCAACAGTGACACATGAAAGACATCATGAATCCGACCCAAACTCGGAGGTAATGCCAATCTATAAGCTAAATCCCCAACTTTCTCAGTGATCTCAAATGGTCCCACATATCTAGGACTAAGTTTACCTCCTTTTTCGTGCCAAATCAAACCCTTTCGCGGAGAGACTTTCAAGAAAACACGATCACCCTTAGAAAATACTAAGTCCCGTCCACGTCTATCAGCATAATTCTTCTGTCGACTTTGAGCTGTAAGCATCCTTTTCTTTATAAGTCTCACATTATCCACCATTTTAATCATCTCAGGAAGAATAGCGGGATCAACTGTTTTCATCTCACCTACCTCATCCCAATACAACGGAGACCGACATTTTCACCCATAAAGTGCCTCGTAGGGTGCCATGCCAATAGTGGCCTGATAACTGTTATTGTAAGCAAACTCTGCTAAAGGCAGATATTTCTCCCAATTCTTGCCAAAATCCAGAACACAGGCTCTCAACATATCTTCCAGTATCCTTATAGTCCTCTCTGACTGGCCATCCGTCTGTGGGTGATAAGCAGTACTAAAACTCAAATTATTCCCCAAAGCCTTTTGTATTTTCTGCCAAAACTGTGATGTAAACCTAGGATCCCTGTCAGACACTATTTGAGATGGAACTCCATGCAGTCTCACAATGTTTTCAACATATAGCTCAGCCAATTTGTCAAGAGAATCTGTTTTCTTTGTAGCAATAAAATGCGAACTTTTCGTCAGCCTGTCTACTACAACCCATACAGAATCATTACCTCATGGTGATCTCGGCAAATCCGACACAAGGTCCATAGTAACCTGGTCCCATTTCCATACTGGAATCTCCAATGGTTGCAACAATCCCGCTAGCCTCTGATGTTCTGCCTTAACTTTCTGACAAGTCAAACATTTAGCTACAAATTCAGCTATCTCTCTCTTCATGTTTTTCCACCAGAAATTCTGTTTCAAATCTCTATACATTTTTGTGCTTCCAGGATGAATTGTGTACTTAGAAGCATGAGCCTCAGCAAGAATTTCATCTTTCACAGTCGAATTACTGGGAATGCAAATTATATTCCTGTACCTGAGAAGTCCATCATCATGCAACTTAAAGTTGGACTCTCCCCCTTTTGACTTCTCTAAAAGCCTCAATAGCTGAGAATTTGCTTGTTGCGCTTCTCTGATTCAAGATAACAATAAAGATTTGATTTGTAAGCTAGCAAATTGAATACCTGATCTACAAGCCTCTGGTTTCCACAAACAAAGCTCTTCTACAATCTCCCAATCCTTGATTATCAAACTAGCCACAGAAGCTTTTCGGCTCAGTGCATCTGCAACAGTATTAGCTTTTCCCGGCAAATAGCTAATGGTACAGTTATAATCATTTAACAGTTCTAGCCAACGCCTTTGCCTCATATTCGAATCCTTTTGAGAAAACAAATATTTCAAACTTTTATGGTCAATATATATTTCAAATTTGTTACCCCATAAATAATGTCGCCATTTCTTCAAAGCAAAGACAACAACTGCAAGCTCCTAGTCATGTGTAGGATAATTGAGTTCATATGGTTTCAATTTCCTAGAGGCATATGCTATGACTTTACCATTTTGCATCAGAACACAGCCCAAGCCTTCTTTCGAAGCATCACTATAAATCACCAAGTTCTCGGTTCCCTCAGGCAAGCCAAGGATAGGTGCAGTGGTAAGTCTCTTTTTCAACTCCTGGAAGCTAGCTTCACATTTGTCATCCCAATTAAACACAATTTTCTTCTGAGTTAAAGTAGTCAAAGGTCCTGCAATCTTTGAAAAATCTTTAACAAATCGCCTATAATAGCCCGCTAGTCCCAAGAAATTACGGACTTCCGTGACAGTTTCAGGTCTTTTTCATGACATAACCACATCAATTTTAGCAGGATCAACGGATATTCCCTCATGTGAAATGATATGACCTAAAAAGGCGACCTGTTTCAACCATAATTCGCATTTGCTAAATTTGGCAAATAACTTGTGTTCTTGCAGGGTTTGAAGTACAATTCTCAAATGCTTTTCATGCTCAGACTCAGACTTAGAGTATACTAATATATCATCAATAAAAATCACAACAAACTGATCAAGATAGGGTCGAAATACTCTCTGCATCAAATCCATAAAAGCGGCTAGAGCATTTGTCAACCCGAATGGTAAAACAACAAACTCATAATGGTCGTACCTGGTTCTAAATGCAGTCTTAGGTACATCTTCTTTATGGATCCTCAACTGATAATAACCCTGTCTCAAATCAAATTTCAAAAATACAACAGCACCCTGTAGCTGATCAAACAACTCCTCAATTAAAGGCAAAGGATATTTATTTTTCACCGTTACCTAATTCAGACATCGATAATCAATACACAAATGCAGAGTACTGTATTTCTTTTTCACAAATAACACGGGAGCACCCCACGGTGACGAACTAGGCTGAATAAAACCTTTCTCAAGTAAACCCTGTAGCTGAATTTTCAATTCTTGTAACTCAGGGGGAGACATTCTATACGGGGTTCTCGAGATAGGACTAGTTCCCGGCAACAGGTCAATCACAAACTCAATCTCCCTATCAGGTGGTAACCCAGGCAACTCCTCAGGGAAAACCCCCGAAAACTCTTTTATAACAGGTACTTCATTCAATTTCAATTTATCTCCAGGCTGATTAATTAAATAAGCTAAGTATGCATCATAGCCTTTACTCAACATTTTAGTAGCTTTAATGGAAGATATGATACGAGTCCCAGTAGACTTCCGACTCCCAGTTACTTTAATAACAGGTTGGTTAGGTACTTCTAAAGTTAAAACTTTCCTCCTACAGTCCAAACATGCATAATATCGCCCCAACCAATCCATCCCCAAGATAACTTCAAAGTCTCGAAATGGCATGATAATCAAATCAATAGGATACATGCAACCCTCAATGCAAATATTACAATCTTTACACACAGACTCCGTAACAAATTTAGTACCCATAGGATTACCTACTTCAATCACATATGGCAGTTTATCAACTTTTAATGTAGCAGACTGTGCACATGCAGGAGTAATGAATGAATGTGTAGCCCCGGTGTCAATCAAAACTACTACCGGCTGACTATTAATAAGAAAAGTACCTTCCACCACCACTGTAGTCTCTGGAAGCTCCTCCTGGTCGAGTGCAAATACTCGTGCCTGACCTCGCGGTATAGTAACTGCTCCTGAAGCTCTAGTCTGGGCACCCTGGCCTGAAGTCTGACCCTGACCAAATTTAAACTTGGGACAATCTTTAACTCTGTGCTGATCACTGCCACAACCTGTGCAACGACCCAGTTTCCTCCAACACTCAGCCTCTGTGTGACCCTTACGGTTGCAATGAGTACACTGGAGATTCTTCCTAGCAGCAGTTCCTCCTGTAGGGGCCCTATAAGTAGATGTGGCAGAACTACCCTGCTGAGATCTAGCAGTCACTGGTCGGGTCTGTGACTGTCCCTGTGGCTGGCTCTGAGCTGGTCTCGGCTGTGACTGTACCTGAACTGGTCCTGGATAGCTCTGGGTCTGCCTAGGCTGCTGAGTCTGCCTCTGATAACCCTGACTCTGAGACTGAAACTGCCGTTTGCTTGACTGACTAGACTGAGCTAACACATCTGCCTTACGTTTCTCATATCTCGATGCAGCCCTAACTACTGCAGCATAGTTCGGATAATCTTGCGAAGACAAGTTAAGCATGATGTCACTCCTCAACCCTGTAATAAATCTCTGGATCTTCACATCTTCCGGCTGAACCAAAGCGGGCACATATCGAGATAGTCTCGTAAAGGTAGCCTCATACTGGTCTACAGTCATGTTCCCCTATTTCAAAGCTATAAATTCATCCTGATATCTCTCACGGGCTACAACCAATACATATTTATCTCGAAACTCACGAACAAAGTCAGCCCATACATGTTGAACCCTCTCGGCATCCCATTTCTCCCTAATAGTGCGCCACCATGCCTCGGCATCACCCTCCATTAAAAAGGCAGCATAGGTGATCTTTCTTTCATCGTTACACTCAAGTATCGCAGCAACTTTCTCGAACTTACTCAGCCACAACTCTGCTTTCATATCATCAGGCTCACCATAAAAACTATATGCTCCGTGATGCAGAAATTTATCAAATAAGTTACCTCCTGCAGTACCACTGCCCTCTGCTCTGGCAGTTTGATTACCTCTGCCGGTACCTGCTATACCTTGCTAAACCACAAACTGTGCTATGGTATTCATCGCGGTGGCCATTGTGGCCAGAATCTGGGCAGTACTCGGCTCCTGACCCTACGGTACATCCCCGGCTGCCCCAGCATCTTGCCCTGGTACATTCTGCCTGGGAGCCTCCTCCGGCTCTCTCCGTGGTCTACCCCGTCTCTTTATTAGAATACTAGAAGAACATCATATTATAATAGGCAAATAAACTATGCAAAGATAATGTACACATTGTTTTCAAACATTTTACCCACATATGAACACATAAAACACTTAACAACATTCAACACTAACTTTTCATATTCTTATCATGTCAAGCTTTATCATTCCTTTTCATGCTAGCATGTCTTTTATCTAAGTACTTAAACAACTAAACACTCACATATTCACATAATTCACTTTCACATATAGACCTCTACTTATATGCCAAGGAATTTAACCCGGCTTCACGCATTCTAGTAGCTCTGATACCACCTAAAGTGTAACGCCCCGAACCCAACCCCACGCTAAAGTCAGGCTCGGACCCGTCACTCGGACAGAGTCTCCTCTGTACCAAGGACAAAACTGTTACCTGTAAACATTCACTCAAGACATTTGAATTAAAAACAACAACTTATCACTAATATCTCCAAAGCTAAAACACAATCACAAGGCCATCTGAGCCTTGGAGCAACAACATTCTACTTAAGCACACAAGCATGCGAGATAGTTGGTTTTAGCCATAAGTAGTTAAATACAATAAAATTCTAAGTTCCACATGAAGATCAACAAACACTCCAAGCATGCAAGGGAATTTAAAGACTAGAATTCATTATTACAATCCAACAACTTTCTTTAACATTCTAGTACACATCTACTAGACATATATACAAGACTCCAAAGTCTCAAAATACATTAATAACAAGAACTCCACGCAAGAAGCACATAAAATCCACCTCAGCACATAAAGTCACGGATTCTGATCTACGTGAACTTCTTCTTCCTCTTCTACTTCTAACAGTTGGGGATTCACCTCAGCTTCTCCTGAAACATTTCAAATGAGGAATGAGCAACAAAGTTGCCCAGCGAGGGAGGTGATGCAGCATGCCAACGTGCAATATGATATGCAACACAAGTAAACATATACAAGCCACATAAACTAACAAGACAATAAGTCAAACTATTAATCACTTTAAAAGGATACGATTCCCCTTTCAAGTCTTCATCCACGAGCCACGAACCACGAGCATCACGAACATGCCGGCAAACCCCAAACACCACAATTGGGATACTCCGGATATATCCCGATCCTACGACCCTTTCTCCCGAGGTAGGTCCATGCCCAACAGGTGAACCACGCCTCTGGGGTAGTGGAGTATGCCTCAGCGAGAAAGGGAATAGGCACCATGGTAGTCGAGGGAGCACGGCAAGCCCGACGCCGCCCGTGTTTCTCGACGCTACCATGTCCGAAAAAGGTTGCGCAACCCAAAACAAGTCACAAGCAATCAATATAACACATAACACATAAGAGGGACGACAAAGTAGGCCGCCCTCACATATATGCACGATAAAAGTTCATATAAGCACGATATTAGCTAATAGATGCCAAAAGAAGCAATCAACACAATTAAATCCCACAATCTACTCACATAGCTTAATTATATGCTAAATATTCAATGCAAGGCACTAAGATCCCTCAACAAATTCTAAATGCAACTCAAATGACTAAAAACTACATTTTCCCTTTCTTTAACCGAGTTTTCTTTCTCCTAAGCATGGTTCAAGATTCCCAAACCATTTCCTAGTCTTTCTATGTTCTTAATTAAGCTCAAAGGTACCTTTTAAAATCACTAAAACTCATTTTTGAAGCAAAAGTTCGGGAAGGCCCCGAACGGGTTTGAACTATAGCCATACTAACTGAACCCCATTTTCGCGAAACGAAAGCACCAAAGGTGCTTCCTTAGCTCAAGGATACCCAAATCAATGCCCAAACTTGCCCGGATTGCTTAACGTTAAAAACCCCCTTTTTAAAGTAGGCTATTTATGCAATTAAGTTCAGATTCAAGTGATTCAACCTCATGTGGCTTTCCAACTAACTTCCCTAAGGTCTAGAGCACCTACTTGAAGCATCAATTCAAGCCAATTAGCAAATTTTCTCAAAACCCTAATTCTAGGCACTATTCATCACCTCTTTGATCAATCTCAACATTCAACCATTAACTTTGTTATCAAACCTCAAAAGTTAACTCTATAGGCATCAAATAACTCATAGAAAGCATTCATAACAAGTTTTATAGCTAATATCAACAAATCAATAAAATTCAATATATGCACATAAACTTTAAAAACAAATAAATGCATCTCCCTCACAATTTTTGAAGATGAAGAAGCTTGTTGAAGATCCTAGGTAGCTCAAAACCCTCCCAAGATCAATCTAGAAGCTCAAGATGCATGGATGTTGAAGCAATTTCTCTCTTATTTTTTTTCCTTGAAGTGGACGGCCAACAAAGGGGACAAAGTTGGAATTTTTGGAAATGTTTTATGAGCTCAATTGTTATGTGATGTTTTATGCTTATATTATGTAAGTTTGGGTGTTATTAAAGGGGTCAAATTTCATTAAAAAAACTTAGTCAAACTAGGCCAAATTGCAATTTCAATTATTTTTTTGTTGCAACTATTACTATTCTTACGTAACACTATTCAAAGTTCACAGAAAACATTTTCCAAACGCATATTCCTAAGCTCGAAAGTTCAAAACGAAAATTTCTTGGTTCCTTTTAAATGTCATATGACCTAGGAAAAATTTAAAATCAAGCTTTTGAAATAGTCAAAAATATTATGAATAGTAACCCCTAATAAATCAATTAAGCAAGAAAAAATGATGCACGTAGAAATGCGCACATAAGTATGCAAGGATTATAAATAAATTTATGGTGAAATTCTCGGGTGTCACACTTCATATCTATTGGCGACCAAATGGCAACCAAACTTTTACTTTTTGTCGCAGTCTGGTGGCCAATGGCCACCACGATGCGACAAAGTTGTATTCAAAAATTAAAATTTGTAATAATAAATTATAAATTAATTAATTTTATATTAATTAATTAAATTTATTTGACATTAAATTTTGTAAATATGTTTTATACTATCTAAATATAACTTTAGATTTATATTATTAATTTTATTCTAAATAAATGAATTTATTTATTTATATAAACAATTTGATTTATATTTTTAATTTGTAGCCCCTTCATATCTATTGGTGACCAAATGGCCACCAAACTTTTACTTTTTGTCGTCGTTTGGTGGCCAATGGCCACCACGGGGCTGTAAAATGGTATTCAAAAACTAAAATTTGTTATAATAAATTATAAATTATTTAATTTTATATTAAATAAC
This sequence comes from Ehretia macrophylla, assembly GCA_037974665.1. NCBI lineage: Eukaryota > Viridiplantae > Streptophyta > Magnoliopsida > Boraginales > Ehretiaceae > Ehretia > Ehretia macrophylla. The sequence goes on from CM075770.1 coordinate 72,142,336, forward strand.
TAAATTTATTTAACTTTAAATTTTGTAAATATGTTTTATATTATCTAAAAATAGCTCTTGATTTATAATATTAGTTGTATTCTAAATAAATGAATTTATTTATTTATATAAACAATTTGATTTATATTTTTAATTTGTTGCCCTTCACATCTATTGACGACCAAATGGCCACCAAACTTTTACTTTTTGTCGCCGTTTGACCATGTGTCGAAAAAATGGTATTTAAAAATCAAAATTTGTTATAATAAATTATAAATTAATTAATTTTATATTAAATAAGTTTATTTATTTAAAATTAAATTTTGTAAATATGTTTTATATTATCTAAAAACAACTTTTGATTAATATTATTAATATTATTCTAAATAAATTATTTTATTTATTTATATAAACATTTTGATTTATATTTTTTATTTGTAGCCCATTCATATCTATTGGCGACCAAATGGCCACCAAACTTTCACTTTTTGTCGCCGTTTGGTGGCCAATGGCTACCACGGAACTACAAAATGGTATTCGAAAACTAAAATTTACTATAATAAATAATAGATTAATTAATTTTACGTTAAATAACTAAATTTATTTAACAATAAATTTTGTAAATATGTTTTATATTATTTAAAAAAATATTTGATTTTTTATTATTAATTTTATTGTAAATAAATGAATTTATTTATTTATATAAACAATTTGATTTATATTTTTAATTTGTAGACCCTTCATATCTATTGGTGACCAAATGACCACCAAACTTTTACTATTTCTTGCCGTTTGGTGGCTAATGGCCACCACGTGGCGACAAAGTTATATTGAAAAACTTAAATTTGTTATAATAAATTTTAAATTAATTAATTTTATATTAAATAACAAAATTTATTTAACATTAAATTTTGTAAATATGTTTTAATTTATCTGAAAATAAGTTTTGTTTTGTATTATTAATTTTATTCTAAATAAATGAATTTATTTAAGTATATAAACAATTTGATTTATATTTTTAATTTCTAGCCCCTTCATATCTATTAGCGACCAAATGGCTTCCAATCTTTTACTTTTAGTCGCCGTTTGACCACGGGTCGAAAAAATAGTATTTAAAAACCAAAATTTGTCATAATAAATTATAAATTATTTAATTTTATTTTAAATAACTTAATTTATTTAACATTATATTTTGTAAATATGTTTTATATTATCTAAAAACAACTTTTGATTTATGTTATTAATTTTATTCTAAATAAATGATTTTATTTATTTATATAAACATTTTGATTTATAATTTCAATTTGTAGCCCCTTCATATCTATTGGCGACCAAATGACCATCAAACTTTAACTTTTTGTCGCCGTGGCCACCACGGGACTACAAAATAGTATTCAAAAACTAAAATTTGTTATAATAAATTATAAATTAATTAATTTATATTAAATAACTAAATTTATTTAACATTAAATTTTGTAAATATGTTTTGTATTATCTAAAAACAACTTTTGATTTATATTATTAATTTTATTCTAAATAAATGAATTTATTTATTTATATAAATAATTTGATTTATATTTTTAATTTGACAACCCTTCATATCTATTGGTGACCACATGACCACCAAACTTTTAATTTTTGTCGCCGTTTGGTGACAAATGGCCACCATGCAGCGACAAAGTTGTATTCAAAATCTAAAATTTGTTATAATTAATTATAAATTAGTTAATTGTATATTAAATAACTAAATTTATATAACATTAAATTTTTTAAATTTGTTTTATATTATCTAAAAACAACTTTTGATTTATATTATTAATTTTATTCTAAATAAATGAATTTATTTATTTATATAAACAATTTGATTTATATTTTTAATTTGTAGACCCTTCATATCTATTGGCGACCAAATGGCCACCAAATTTTTACTTTTTGTCACCGTTTAGTGGCCAATGGCCACCACGCTGCGACAAAGTTGTATTCAAAAATGAAAATTTGATATATTAAATTATAAATTAATTAATTTTATATTAAATAACTTAATTTATTTAATATTAAATTTTGTAAATATATTTTATATTATCTAAAAACAACTTTTGATTTTTATTATTAATTTTATTGTAAATAAATGAATTTATTTATTTATATAAACAATTTGATTTATATTTTTAATTTGTAGACCCTTCATATCTATTGGCGACCAAATGGCCACCAAACTTTTACTTTTTGTCGTCGTTTGGTCGCCAATGGCCACCACGGGACTACAAAATAGTATTCAAAAATGAAAATTTGATATAATAAATTATAAATCAATTAATTTTATATTAAATAACTAAATTTATCTAACATTAAATTTTTTAAATATGTTTTAAATTATCTAAAAATATCTTTTGATTTATATTATTAATTTTATTCTAAATAAAGGAATTTAATAAAGTATAAAAACAATTTGATTTATATTTTTAATTTGTTGCCCTTTCATATCTATTGGCGACCAAATGACCACCAAACTTTTACTTTTTGTCGCCGTTTGACCACGAGTCAAAAAAATGGTATTTAAAAACCAAAATTTGTTATAATAAATTATAAATTAATTAATTTTTTGTTAAATAACTTAATTTAGTTAACATTATATTTTGTAAATATATTTTATATTATTTAAAAACAACTTTTGATTTATATTATTAATTTTATTCTAAATAAATGATTTTATTTATTTATATAAACATTTTGATTTATATTTTTAATTAGTAGCCCCTTCATATCTATTGGCGACCAAATGGCCACCAAACTTTTACTTTTTGTCATCGTTTGGTGTTCAATGGTTACCACGGAACTACAAAATGTTATTCGAAAACTAAAATTTACTATAATAAATTATAAATTAATTAATTTTATATTAGATAACTAAATTTATTTAACATTAACTTTTGTAAATATGTTTTATATTATCTAAAAATAGCTTTTGATTTATATTATTAATTTTATTCTAAATAAATGAATTTATTTATTTATATAAACAATTTGATTTATATTTTTAATTTGTAGACCTTTCGAATCTATTGGCGACCAAATGGCCATCAAACTTTTACTTTTTGTCACCGTTTGGTGGCTAATGGCCACCACATGGCGACAAAGTTGTATTCAAAAATGAAAATTTGTTATAATAAATTATTAATTAATAAATTTTATATTAAATAACTAAATTTATTTAACATTAAATTTTGTAAATATGTTTTAAATTATCTGAAAATAACTTTTGATTTATATTATTAATTTTATTCTAAATAAAGGAATTTATTTAAGTATATAAACAATTTGATTTATATTTTTAATTTGTAGCCTCTTCATATCTATTAGCGACCAAATCGCTGCAAAACTTTTACTTTTTGCCGCCGTTTGACCACGGGTCGAAAAAATGGTATTTAAAAACAAAATTTTGTTATAATAAATTATAAATTAATTAATTTTATATTAAATAACTTAATTTATTTAACATTAAATTTTGTAAATAAGTTTTATATTATCTAAAAATAACTTTTGATTTATATTATTAATTTTATTCTAAATAGATGATTTTATTTATTTATATAAACATTTTGATTTATAATTATGTAGCCACTTCATATCTATTGGCGACCAAATGGCCCCTAAAATTTTACTTTTTGTCGTCGTTTGGCCACCACGGAACTACAAAATGTTATTCAAAAACTAAAATTTGCTATAATAAATTATAAATTAAGTAATTTTATATTAGATAACTAAATTTATTTAACATTAAATTTTGTAAATATGTTTTATATTATCTAAAAAAACTTTTGATTTATACTATTAATTTTATTCTAAATAAACGAATCTATTTATTTATATAAACAATTTGATTTATATTTTTAATATGTACACCCTTCATATCTATTGGTGACCAAATGACAACCAAACTTTTAATTTTTGTCACCGTTTGGTGACAAATGGCCACCACGCAGCGACAAAGTTGTATTCAAAAACTAAAATTTGTAATAATAAATTATAAATTAGTTAATTCTATATTAAATATCTAAATTTATTTAACATTAAATTTTGTAAATTTGCTTTATATTGTCTAAAAACAACTATTGATTTATATTATTAATTTTATTCTAAATAAATGAATTTATTTATTTATTTAAACAATTTGATTTATATTTTTAATTTGTAGACCCTTCATATCTATTGGCGACCAAATGGCCACCAAACTTTTACTTTTTGTCATCGGTTGGTGGCCGATGGCCACCACACGACGGCAAAGTTGTATTCAAAAACAAAAATTTGTAGATTAATTAATTTTATATTAAATAACTAAATTTATTTAACATTAAATTTGTTAAATATGTTTTATATTATCTAAAAATAACTTTTGATTTATATTATTAATTTTATTCTAAATAAATAATTTTTTTTATTTATTTAAACAATTTGATTTATATTTTTAATTTGTAGACCCTTCATATCTATTGGTGACCAAATGGTCACCAAACTTTTACATTTTGTCACCGTTTGGTGGCCAATGGCCACCACGGGGCTACAAAATGGTATTCAAAAACTAAAATTTTTCATAATAAATTATAAATTATTTAATTTTATATTAATTAACTAAATTTATTAACACTAAATTTTGTAAATATGTTTAATATTATTTAAAAGTAGCTTCTGATTTATATTATTAGTTATATTCTAAATAAATGAATTTAATTATTTATAAAAACAATTTGATTTATATTTTTAATTTGTTGCCCTTCATATCTATTGTCGACCAAATGGCCACCAATCTTTTACTTTTTATCGCTGTTTGACCACGGGTCGAAAAAATGGTACTTAAAAACCAAAATTTGTTATAATAAATTATAAATTAAATAATTTTATATAAATAACTAAATTTATTTAACATTAAATTTTGTAAATAAGTCTATATTATCTAAAAATAACTTTTGATTTATATTATTAATTTTATTCAAATAAATGATTTTATTTATTTATATAAACATTTTGATTTATATTTTTAATTTGTAGCCCATTCATATCCATTGGCAACCAAATGGCCACCAAACTTTTACTTTTTGTCGTCGTTTGGTGGCCAATGGCCACCACAGAACTACAAAATGTTATTCGAAAACTAAAATTTACTATAATAAATTATTAATTAATTAATTTTATATTAATTAACTAAATTTATTAACATTAAATTTTGTAAATATGTTTAATATTATTTAAAAGTAGCTTCTGATTTATATTATTAGTTATATTCTAAATAAATGAATTTAATTATTTATAAAAACAATTTGATTTATATTTTTAATTTGTTGCCCTTCATATCTATTGTCGACCAAATGGCCACCAATCTTTTACTTTTTATCGCTGTTTGACCACGGGTCGAAAAAATGGTACTTAAAAACCAAAATTTGTTATAATAAATTATAAATTAATTAATTTTATATTAAATATCTTAATTTATTTAACATTATATTTTGTAAATATGTTTTATATTATCTAAAAATAGCTTTTGATTTATATTATTAGTTTTATTCTAAATAAATGAATTTATTTATTTATATAAACAATTTGATTTATATTTTTAATTTGTAGACCCTTCATATCTATTGGCGACCAAATTGCGACCAAACTTTTACTATTTGACGCCGCTTGACCACGGGTCGAAAAAATTGTATTTAAAAACCATAATTTGTTATAATAAATTATAAATTAATTTATTTTATATAAATATCTGAATTTATTTAAATTATAATTTGTAAATATGTTTTATATTATCTAAAAACAACTTTTTGATTTATATTATTAGATTTATTCTAAATAAATGAAATTATTTATTTATATAAACAATTTGATTTATATTTTTAATTTGTAGCCCCTTAATATCTATTGGTGACCAAATGGCCACCAAACTTTTACTTTTTGTCGTCGTTTGGTGGCCAATGGCCACCACGGGGCTACAAAATGGTATTCAAAAGCTAAAATTTGTTATAATAAATTATAAATTATTTAATTTTATATAAAATAACTAAATTTATTAACATTAAATTTTGTAATTATGTTTTATATTATCTAAAAATAGCTTTTGATTTATATTATTAGTTTTATTCTAAATAAATGAATTTATTTATTTATATAAATAATTTGATTTATATTTTTAATTTGTTGCCCTTCATATCTATTGGCGACCAAATGGCCACCAAACTTTTACTATTTGTCGCCGTTTGACCACGGGTAGAAAAAATGGTATTTAAAAACCAAAATTTGTTATAATAAATTATAAATTAATTTATTTTATATAAATATATTAATTTATTTAACATTAAATTTTGTAAGTATGTTTTATATTATCTAAAAACAACTTTTGATTTATATTATTAATTTTATTCAAAATAAATGATTTTATTTATTTATATAAACATTTTTATTTATATTTTTAATTTGTAGCCCTTCATATCTATTAGCGCCAAAATGGCAACCAAACTTTTACTTTTTGTCGTCGTTTGAGGCCAATGGCAACCACGGGACTACAAAATGGTATTTGAAAACTAAAATTTGTTATATTAAATTATTAATTATTTAATTTTATATTAAATAACTAAATTTATTTAACATTAAATTTTGTAAATATGTTTTATATTATCTAAAAACAGCTTTTGATTTACATAATTCGTTTTATTCCAAATAAATGAATTTATTTATTTATATAAACAATTTGATTTATATTTTTAATTTTCAGATCCTTCATATCTACTGGCAACCAAATGGCCAGCAAACTTTGACTTTTTGTCACCGTTTGATGGCCAATGGCCACCATGCGGCGACAAAGTTGTATTCAAAAACTAAATTTTTTTATAATAAATTATAAATTATTTAATTTTATATTAAATAACTAAATTTATTAAACATTAAATTTTGTAAATATGTTTTAAATTGTCTGAAAATAAGTTTTGATTTATATTATTAATTTTATTCTAAATAAATGAATTTTTTTAAGTATATAAACAATTTGATATATATTTTTAAATTGTAGCCCTTCATATCTACTAGCGACCAAATGGCTACCAAACTTTTACTTTTTGTCGCCGTTTGACCACGGGTCGAAACAATGGTATTTAAAAACAAAAATTTGTTATAATAAATTATAAATTAATAAATTTTATATTAAATAACTTAATTTATTTAACATTATAATTTGTAAATATGTTTTTTATTATCTAATAACAACTTTTGATTTATATTAATAATTTTATTCTAAATAAATGATTTTATTTATTTATATAACTATTTTGATTTATATTTTTTATTTGTAGCCCCTTCATATCTATTGGCGACCAAATGGCCACCAACCTTTTACTTTTTGACACCGTTTGGTGGCCAATGGCCACCACGGAACTACAAAATGTTATTCGAAAACTAAAATTTGCTATAATAAATTATAAATTAATTAATTTTATATTAAATAACTAAATTTATTTAACATTAAAATTTGTAAATATGTTATATACAATCTAAAAACAACTTTAGATTTATATTATTAATTTTATTCTAAATAAATGATTTTATTTATTTAAATAAACATTTTGATTTATATTTTTAATTTGTAGCCCCTTCATATCTATTGGTGACCAAATGGCCACCAACCTCTTACTTTTTGTCATCGTTTGGTGGCCAATAGCCACCACGGAACTACAAAATGTTATTCGAAAACTAAAATTTGCTATAATAAATTATAAATTAATTAATTTTATATTAGATAACTAAATTTATTTAACATTAAATTTTGTAAATATGTTTTATACTATCTAAAAACACCTTTTGATTTATATTATTAGTTTTATACTAAATAAATGAATTTATTTATTTATATAAACAATTTGATTTATATTTTTAATTTGTAGACCTTTCATATCTATTGGTGAACAAATGACCACCAAACTTTTAATTTTTGTCACCGTTTGGTGACAAATGGGCACCACGCATCGACAAAGTTGTATTCAAAAACTAAATTTGTAATAATAAATTATAAATTAGTTAATTTTATATTAAATAACTAAATTTATTTAACATTAAATTTTGTAAATTTGTTTTATATTGTCTAAAAACAACTACTGATTTATATTATTAATTTTATTCGAAATAAATGAATTTATTTATTTATATAAACAATTTGATTTATATTTTTAATTTGTAGACCCTTCATATCTATTGGCTACCAAATGGCCACCAAAATTTTACTTTTTGTCACCGTTTGGTGGCCAATGGCCACCACGTTGCGACAAAGTTGTATTCAAAAACTAAAATTTGTTATAATAAATTATAAATTAATTAATTTTATATTAAATAATTAATTTATTTAACATTAAATTTTCTAAATCTGTTTTATATTATCTAAAAGCAACTTTTGATTTATATTATTAATTTTATTCTAAATAAATAAATTTATTTATTTATATAAACAATTTGATTTATATTTTTAATTTGTAGCCCCTTAATATCTATTGGTGACCAAATGGCCACCAAACTTTTACTTTTTGTCGTCGTTTGGTGGCCAATGGCCACCACGGGGCTACAAAATGGTATTCAAAATCTAAAATTTGTTAGAATAAATTATAAATTATTTAATTTTATTTTAAATAACTAAATTTATTTAACATTAAATTTTGTAAACATGTTTTATATTATCTAAAAATAACTTTTGAATTATATTATTAGTTTTATTCTAAATAAATGAATTTATTTATTTATATAAACAATTTGATTTATATTTTTAATTTGTTGCCCATATCTATTGGCGACCAAATGGCCACCAAACTTTTACTTTTTGTCGCCGTTTGACCACATGTCAAAAAAATGGTATTTAAAAACCAAAATTTGTTATAATAAATTATAAATTAATTAATTTTATATTAAATATCTTAATTTATTTAACATTATATTTTGTAAATATGTTTTATATTATCTAAAAACAACTTTTGATTTATATTATTAATTTTATTCTAAATAATTGATTTTATTTATTTATATAAACATTTTGATTTATATTTTTTATTTGTTGCCCCTTCATATCTATTGGCGACCAAATGGCCAACAAACTTTTACTTTTTGTCACCGTTTGGTGGCCAATGGCCACCACGGAACTACAAAATGTTATTCGAAAACTAAAATTTACTATAATAAATATAAATTAATTAATTTTATATTAAATAACTAAATTTATTGAACATTAAAATTTTTAAATATGTTTTATATTATCTAAAAATGACTTTTGATTTATATTATTAATTTTATTCTAAATAAATGAATTTATTTATTTATAGAAACAATTTGATTTATATTTTTAATTTGTTGCCCTTCATATCTATTGGCGACCAAATGGCCACCAAACTTTTACTTTTTGTCGCCGTTTGACCACGTGTCAAAAAAATGGTATTTAAAAACCAAAATTTGTTATAATAAATTATAAATTAATAAATTTTATATTAAATATCTTAATTTATTTAACATTATATTTTGTAAATATGTTTTATATTATCTAAAAACAACTTTTGATTTATATTATTAATTTTATTCCAAATAATTGATTTTATTTATTTATATAAACATTTTGATTTATATTTTTTATTTGTAGCCCATTCATATCTATTGGCGACCAAATGGCCAACAAACTTTTACTTTTTGTCACCGTTTGGTGGCCAATGGCCACCACGGAACTACAAAATGGTATTCGAAAACTAAAATTTACTATAATAAATTATAAATTAATTAATTTTATATTAGATAACTAAATTTATTTGACATTAAATTTTATAAATATGTTTTATATTATCTAAAAATAGCTTTTGATTTATATTATTAGTTTTATTCTTAATAAATGAATTTATTTATTTATATAAACAATTTGATTTATATTTTTAATTACTAGACCCTTCATATCTATTGGCGACCAAATTGCCACCAAACTTTTACTTTTTGTCACCGTTTGATGGCTAATGACCACCACATGGCGACAAAGTTGCATTCAAAAACAAAAAATGTTATAATAAATTATAAATTATTTAATTTTATATTAAATAACTAAATTTATTAACATTAAATTTTTTAAATAAGTTTTATACTATCTAAAAATAGCTTTTGATTTATATTATTATTTTTATTCTAAATAAATGAATTTATTTATTTATATAAACAATTTGATTTATATTTTTAATTTGTAGACCCTTCATATCTGTTGGCGACCAAATTGCCACCAAACTTTTACTTTTTGTCACCGTTTGGTGGCCAATGGCCACCATGTGGCGGCAAAATTGTATTGAAAAACTAAAATTTGTTATAATAAATTATAAATTAATTAATCTTTTATTAAATAACTAAATTTATTGAACATTAAATTTTTTAAATACGTTTTATATTATCTAAAAACAACTTTTGATTTATATTATTAATTTTATTCTAAATAAATGAATTTATTTATTTATATAAACAATTTGATTTATATTTTTAATTTGTACAACCTTCATATCTATTGGCGACCAATTGGCCACCAAACTTTTACTTTTTGTCGCCGTTTGGCGGCTAATGGCCGCAACGTGGCGACAAAGTTGCATTGAAAAACCAAAAAATTTTATAATAAATTATAAATTAATTAATTTTATATTAAATAACTAAATTTATTTAACATTAAATTTTTTAAATATGTTTTATATTATCTAAAAACAACTTTTGATTTATATTATTAATTTTATTCTAAATAAATGAATTTATTTATTTATATAAACAATTTGATTTATATTTTTAATTTGTTGCCCTTCATATCTATTGGCGACCAAATGGCCACCAAACTTTTACTTTTTGTCCTCATTTGGTGGCTAATGCCACCACGGGGCTGCAAAATGGTATTCAAAAACTAAAATTTGTTATAATAAATTATAAATTATTAAATTTTATATTAAATAACTAAATTTATTAAAATTAAATTTTGTTAATATGTTTTATATTATCTAAAAATGGCTTTTGATTTATATTATTAGTTTTATTCTAAATAAATGAATTTATTTATTTATATAAACAATTTGATTTATATTTTTAATTTGTAAACCCTTCACATCTTTGGGCAACCAAATGACCACCAAATTTTTACTTTTTGTCACCGTTTGTTGGCCAATGGCAACCAAATTGCGACAAAGTTGTATTCAAAAACTAAAATTTGTTATAATAAATTATAAATTAATTAATTTTATATTAATAACTTAATTTATTTAACATTAAATTTTGTAAATATGTTTTAGATTATCTAAAAATAACTTTTGATTTATATCATTAATTTTATTCTAAATAAATGATTTTATTTATTTATATAAACATTTTGATTTATATTCTTAATTTGTAGCCCCTTCATATCTTTTGGCGACCAAATGGCCACCAAACTTTTACTTTTTGTCACCGTTTGGTGGCCAATGGCTACAACGGAACTACAAAATGGTATTCGAAAACTAAAATTTACTATTATAAATTATAAATCAATTAATTTTATATTAAATAACTAAATTTATTTAACATTAGATTTTATAAATATGTTTTATATTATCTAAAAACAACTTTTGATTTATATTATTAATTTTATTCTAAAAAAATGAATTTATTTATTTACATAAACAATTTGATTTGAATTTTTAATTTGAAGACCGTTCATATCTATTGGCGACCAAATGACCACCGAACTTTTACTTTTTGTCGCCGTTAGGTGGCCATTGGCCACCATGCAGCGACAAAGTTGTATTCAAAAACTAAAATTTGTTATAATAATTTATGATTTAATTAATTTTATATTAAATAACAAAATTTTTTTAACATTAAATTTTATAAATATGTTTTATATTATCTAAAAATAACTTTCGATTATATAATTAATTTTATTCTAAATAAATGAATTTATTTATTTATATAAACAATTTGATTTATATTTTTAATTTGTAGACCCTTCAAATCTATTGGGAACCAAATGGCCACCAAACTTTTACTTTTTGTCACCGTTTGGTGGCCAATGGCCACCACGAAACTACAAAATGGTATTCGAAAACTAAAATTTACTATAATAAATTATAATTAATTAATTTTATATTAAATAACTAAATTTATTTAACATTAAATTTTGTAAATATGTTTTATATTATCTAAAAACAACTTTTGATTTATATTATTAATTTTATTCTAAATAAATGAATTTATTTATTTATATAAACAATTTGATTTGAATTTTTAATTTGAAGACCGTTCATATCTATTGGCGACCAAATGACCACCGAACTTTTACTTTTTGTCGCCGTTAGGTGGCCATTGGCCACTATGCAGCGACAAAGTTGTATTCAAAAACTAAAATTTGTTATAATAATTTATGATTTAATTAATTTTATATTAAATAACAAAATTTATTTAACATTAAATTTTATAAAAATGTTTTATATTATCTGAAAATAACTTTTGATTTATATTATTAATTTTATTCTAAATAAATTAATTTATTTAATTATATAAACAATTTGATTTATATTTTTTATTTGTAGCCCATTCATATCTATTGGCGACCAAATGGCCACCAAACTTTTACTTTTTGTCGCCGTTTGGTGGCCAATGGCCACCACGGAACTACAAAATGGTATTCGAAAACTAAAATTTACTATAATAAATAATAGATTAATTAATTTTATATTAAATAACTAAATTTATTTAACATTAAATTTTGTAAATATGTTTTATATTATCTAAAAACAACTTTTGATTTATATTATTAATTTTATTCTAAATAAACGAATCTATTTATTTATATAAACAATTTGATTTGAAATTTTAATTTGAAGACCCTTCATATCTATTGGCGACCAAATGACCACCGAACTTTTACTTTTTGTCGCCGTTAGGTGGCCATTGGCCACAATGAAGCGACAAAGTTATATTCAAAAACTAAAATTTGTTATAATAAATTATAATTTAATTAATTTTATATTAAATAACAAAATTTATTTAACATTAAATTTTATAAATATGTTTTATATTATCTAAAAATAACTTTTGATTTATATTATTAGTTTTATTCTAAATTAATGAATTTATTTATTTACATAAACAATTTGATTTATATTTTTAATTTGTAGACCGTTCAAATCAATTGGCGACCAAATGGCCACCAAACTTTTACTTTTTGTCACCGTATGGTGGCCAATGGCCACCACGGAACTACAAAATGGTATTCGAAAACTAAAATTTACTATAATAAATGATAAATTAATTAATTTTATATTAAATAACTAAATTTATTTAACATTAGATTTTATAAATATGTTTTATATTATCTAAAAATGACTTTTGATTTATATTATTAATTTTTTCTTAATAAATGAATTTATTTATTTACATAAACAATTTGATTTGAATTTTTAATTTGAAGACCCTTCATATCTATTGGCGACCAAATGACCACCGAACTTTTACTTTTTGTCGCCGTTAGGTGGCCATTGGCCACCATGCAGCGACAAAGTTGTATTCTAAAACTAAAATTTAATATAATAAATAATAGATTAATTAATTTTATATTAAATAACAAAATTTATTTAACATTAAATTTTGGAAATATGTTTTATATTCTCTAAAAACAACTTTTGATTTATATTATTAATTTTATTATAAATAAAAGATTTTATTTATTTATATAAATATTTTGATTTATATTTTTAATTTGAAGACCCTTCATATCTATTGGCGACCAAATGACCACCGAACTTTTACTTTTTATCGCCGTTAGGTGGCCATTGGCCACCATGCAGCGACAAAGTTGTATTCAAAAAGTAATATTAGTTATAATAAATTATAATTTAATTAATTTTATATTAAATAACTAAATTTATTTAACATTAAATTTTATAAATATGTTTTATATTATCTAAAAACAACTTTTGATTTATATTATTAATTTTATTCTAAATAAATGAATTTATTTATTTATATAAACAATTTGATTTATATTTTTAATTTGTAGACCTTTCGAATCTATTGGCGACCAAATGGCCATCAAACTTTTACTTTTTGTCACCGTTTGGTGGCTAATGGCCACCACAGAACTACAAAATGGAATTCGAAAACTAAAATGTACTATAATAAATAATAAATTAATTAATTTTATATTAAATAACTAAATTTATATAACATTAATTTTATAAATATGTTTTATATTATCTAAAAACGACTTTTGATTTATATTATTAATTTTATTCTAAATAAATGAATTTATTTATTTACATAAACAATTTGATTTGAATTTTTAATTTGAAGACCCTTCATATCTATTGGCGACCAAATGACCACCGAACTTTTACTTTTTGTCATCATTAGGAGGCCAATGGACACCATGCAGCGACAAAGTTGTATTCAAAAACTAAAATTTGTTATAATAAATTATAATTTAATTAATTTTATATTAAATAACAAAATTTATTTAACATTAAATTTTATAAATATGTTTTATATTATCTAAAAATCTATTTTGATTTATATTATTAGTTTTATTCTTAATAAATGAATTAATTTATTTATATAAATAATTTGATTTATATTTGTAATTTGTAGACCGTTCAAATCTATTGGCGACCAAATGGCCACCAAACTTTTACTTTTTGTCGCCGTTTGGTGGCCAATGGCCACCACGGAACTACAAAATGGTATTCGAAAACTAAAATTTACTATAATAAATAATGAATTAATTAATTTTATATTAAATAACAAAATTTATTTAACATTAAATTTTGTAAATATGTTTTATATTATCTAAAAACAACTTTTGATTTATATTATTAATTTTATTCTAAAGAAATGAATTTATTTATTTACATAAACAATTTGATTTGAAATTTTAATTTGAAGACACTTCATTCTATTGGCGACCAAATGACCACCGAACTTTTACTTTTTGTCGCAGTTAGGTGGCCATTGGCCACAATGAAGCGACAAAGTTGTATTCAAAAACTAAAATTTGTTATAATAAATTATAATTTAATTAATTTTATATTAAATAACAAAATTTATTTAACATTAAATTTTGTAAATATGTTTTATATTATCTAAAAATAACTTTTGATTTATATTATTAATTTTATTCTAAATAAATGAATTTATTTATTTACATAAACAATTTGATTTATATTTTTAATTTGTAGACCCTTCATATCTATTGGCGACCAAATGGTCACCAAACTTTTACTTTTTGTCACCGTTTGGTGGCCGATGGCCACAACACGGCGGCAAAGTTGTATTCATAAAGTAAAATTTGTTATAATAAATTATAAATTAATTAATTTTATATTAAATAACAAAATTTATTTAACTTTAGATTTTGTAAATCTGTTTTATATTATCTAAAAACAACTTTTGATTTATATTATTAATTTTATTCTAAATAAATGAAATTATTTATTTATATAAACAATTTGATTTGAAATTTTAATTTGAAGACACTTCATTCTATTGGCGACCAAATGACCACCGAACTTTTACTTTTTGTCGCCGTTAGGTGGCCATTGGCCACCATGCAGCGACAAAGTTGTATTCAAAAACTAAATTTGGTTATAATAAATTATAATTTAATTAATTTTATATTAAATAACAAATTTTTTTTAACATTAAATTTTATAAATATGTTTTATATTATCTAAAAGTAACTTTTGATTTATATTATTAATTTTATTCTAAATTAATGAATCTTTTTATTTATATAAACAATTTGATTTATATTTTTAATTTGTAGACCATTCATATCTATTGGCAACCAAATGGCCACCGAACTTTTACTTTTTGTCACCGTTTGGTGGCCAATGGCCAGCACGGAACTACAAAATGGTATTCGAAAACTAAAATTTGTTATAATAAATAATAATTTAATTAATTTTATATTAATAACTTAATTTATTTAACATTAGTTTTATAAATACGTTTTATATTATCTAAAAACATCTTTTGATTTATATTATTAATTTTATTCTAAATAAATGAATTTATTTATTTACATAAACAATTTGATTTGAATTTTTAATTTGAAGACCGTTCATATCTATTGGCGACCAAATGACCACCAAACTTTTACTTTTTGTCGCTGTTAGGTGGCCATTGGCCACCATGCAGCGACAAAGTTGTATTCAAAAACTAAAATTTGTTATAATAAATTATAATTTAATTAATTTTATATTAAATTTCTACATTTATTTACCATTAAATTTTGTAAATATGTTTTATATTATCTAAAAACAACTTTTGGTTTATATTATTAATTTTATTCTAAATAAATGAATCCATTTATTTATATAAACAATTTGATTTATATTTTTAATTTGTAGGCTCTTCATATCTATTAGCGACCTAATGGCCACCAAACTTTTAATTTTTGTCGCCATTTGGTGACCAATGGCCACCACGGAACTACAAAATGGTATTCGAAAACTAAAATTTACTATAATAAATTATAAATTAATTAATTTTATATTTAATAACTAAATTTATTTAACATTAAATTTTGTAAATATGTTTTATATTATCTAAAAACAACTTTTGATTAATATTATTAATTTTATTCTAAATAAATGAATCCATTTATTTATATAAACAATTTGATTTATATTTTTAATTTGTAGACTCTTCATATCTATTGGCGACCAAATGACCACCAAACTTTTACTTTTTGTCACCGTTTGGTGGCCAATGGCCACCACTCTGTGACAAAGTTGTATGCAAAAAATAAAATTTATTATAATAAATAATAAATTAATTAATTTTATATTAAATAACTTAATTTATTTAACATTAAATTTTGTAAATATGTTTTATATTATCTAAAAATAACTTTTGATTTATATCATTAATATTATTCTAAATAAATGATTTTATTTATTTATATAAACATTTTGATTAATATTTTTAACTTATAGCCCCTTCATATCTTTTGGCGACCAAATGGCCACCAAACTTTTACTTTTTGTCACCGTTTGGTGGTTTGGTGGCCAATGGCCACAATGGAACTACAAAATGGTATTCGAAATCTAAAATTTACTATAATAAATTATAAATTAATTAATTTTATATTAAATAACTATATTTATTTAACTTTAGATTTTATAAATATGTTTTATATTATCTAAAAACAACTTTTGATTTATATTATTAATTTTATTCTAAATAAATGAATTTATTTATTTATATAAACAATTTGATTTGAATTTTTAATTTGTAGACCCTTCACATCTATTGGCGACCAAATGGCCACCAAATTTTTACTTTTTGTCACCATTTGGTGGCCAATGGCCACCACGCTGCGACAAAGTTGTATTAAAAAACTAAAATTTGTTATAATAAATTATAATTTAATTAATTTTATATTAAATAACTTAATTTATTTAACATTAAATTTTGTAAATATGTTTTATATTATCTAAAAATAACTTTTGATTTATATCATTAATTTTATTCTAAATAAATGATTTTATTTGTTTATAAAAACATTTTGATTTATATTTTTAACCTGTAGCCCCTTCATATCTTTTGGCGACCAAATTGCCACCAAACTTTTACTTTTTGTCACCGTTTGGTGGCCAATGGCGACCACGCGGCAACAAAGTTGTATTCAAAAAGTAAAATTTGTTATAATAAATTATAAATTAATTAATTTTTTTATTAAATAACTAAATTTATTGAACATTAAATTTTGTAAATATGTTTTATATTATCTAAAAATAACTTTTGATTTATATTATTAATTTTATTCTAAATCAATGAATTAATTTATTTATATAAATAATTTGATTTATATTTTTAATTTGTAGTCCCTTCATATCTATTGGCGACCAAATGGCCGCCAAACTTTTACTTTTTGTCACCGTTTTGTGGCCAATGGCCACCACGGGGCTATAAAAAGGTATTTAAAAACCAAAATTTGTTATAAAAAATTTTAAATTAATTAATTTTATATTAAATAACTAAATTTATTTAAGATTAAATTTTGTAAATATGTTTTAAATTATTTGAAAATAACTTAAGAATTATATTATTAATTTTATTCTAAATAAACGAATTTATTTAATTATATAAACAATTTGATTTATATTTTTAATTTGTAGCCCCTTCATAGCTATTAGCGACCAAATGGCTGCCAAACTTTTACTTTTTGTCACCGTTTGACCACGGGTAAAAAAAATGGTATTTAAAAACCAAAATTTGTTATAATAAATTATTAATTTTATATTAAATAACTAAATTTATTTAACATTAAATTTTGTAAAATTGTTTTATATTATCTAAAAATAACTTTTGATTTATATTATTAGTTTTATTCTAAATAAATAAATTTATTTATTTATATAAACAATTAGATTTATATTTTTAATTTGTAGACCCTTCAAATCTATTGGCGACCAAATGGCCACCACACGGCGACAAAGTTGTATTCAAAAACTAAAATTTGTTATAATAAATTATAAATTAATAAATTTTATATTAAATAACTAAATTTATTTAACATTAAATTTTGTAAATCTGTTTTATATTATCTAAAAACAACTTTTGATTTATATTATTAATTTTATTCAAAATAAATGAATTTATTTATTTATATAAACAATTTGATTTATATTTTTAATTTGTAGCCCCTTTATATCTATTAGCGACCAAACTTTTACCTTTTGTCGCCGTTTGGTGGCCAATTGCCACCACAGGGTTACAAAATGGTATTCAAAAACTAAAATTTATTATAATAAATTATAAATTAATTAATTTTATATTAAATAACTAAATTTATTTAACATTAAATTTTGTAAATATGTATTATATTATCTAAAAATAACTTTTGATTTATATTATTAATTTTATTCAAAAGAAATGAATTAATTTATTTATATAAACAATTTGATTTATATTTTTAATTTGTAGTCTCTTCATATCTATTGGCGACCAAATGGCCACCAAACATTTACTTTTTGTCGTCGTTTGGTGGCCAATGGTCACCACGGGGCTACAAAATGGTATTCAAAAACTAAAATTTGTTATAATAAATTAAAAATTATTTAATTTTATATTAAATAACTAAATTTATTTAACATTAAATTTTGTAAATATGTTTTATATTATCTAAAAAAAAATTTGATTTATATTATTAGTTTTATTCTAAATAAATAAATTTATTTATTTATATAAACAATTTGATTTATATTTTTAATTTGTAGACCCTTCATATCTATTGGCGACCAAATTGCCACCAAACTTTTACTTTTTGTCACCGTTTGGTGGCCAATGGCCACCACGCGGCGACAAAGTTGTATTCAAAAAGTAAAATTTGTTATAATAAATTATAAATTAATTAATTTTTTATTAAATAACAAAATTTAATGAACATTAAATTTTGTAAATATGTTATATATTATCTAAAAATAACTTTTGATTTATATTATTAATTTTATTCTAAATCGATGAATTTATTTATTAATATAAACAATTTGATTTATATTTTTAATTTGTAGTCCCTTCATATCTATTGGCGACCAAATGACCACCAAACTTTTACTTTTTGTCGTCGTTTGGCGGCCAATGGCCACGACGGGGCTACAAAATGGTATTTAAAAACTAAAATTTGTTATAATAAATTATAAATTATTTAATTTTATATTAAATAACTAAATTTATTTAACATTAAATTTTGTAAATATGTTTTAAATTATCTTAAAATATGTTTTGATTTATATTATTAATTTTATTCTAAATAAAGGAATTTATTTAAGTATATAAACAATTTGAATTATATTTTAAATTTGTAGCCCCTCCATACCTATTAGCAACCAAATGGCTACCAAACTTTTACTTTTTGTCGTCGTTTGACCACGGGTCGAAAAAATGGTATTTAAAAACCAAAATTTGTTTTAATAAATTATAAATTAATTATTTTTATATTAAATAACTTAATTTATTTAACATTAAATTTTGTAAATTAGTTTTATATTATCTAAAAATAGCTTTTAATTTATATTATTAGTTTTATTCTAAATAAATGAATTTATTTATTTATACAAACAATTTGATTTATATTTTAAATTTGTAGACCCTTCATATCTATTAACGACCAAATGGCCACCAAATTTTTACTTTTTGTCATCATTTGGTGGCCAATGGCCACCACGCTGCGACAAAGTTGTATTCAAAAACTAAAATTTGTTATAATAAATTATAAATTAATTAATTAAATTTATTTAACATTAAATTTTGTAAATATGTTTTATATTATCTAAAAACAACTTTTGATTTATATTATTAATTTTATTGTAAATAAATAAATTTATTTATTTATATAAACAATTTGATTTATATTTTTAATTTGTAGACCCTTCATATCTAATGGCGACCAAATGGCCACCAAACTTTTACTTTTTGTCGATGTTTGGTGGCCAATGGCTACAACGGGACTACAAAATGGAATTCGAAAACTAAAATGTACAATAATAAATAATAAATTAATTAATTTTATATTAAATAACTAAATTTATTTAACATTAAATTTTGTAAATATGGTTTATATTATCTAAAAATAACTTTTGATTTTTATTATTAATTTTATTCTAAATAAATGAATTTATTTATTTATATAAACAATTTGATTAATATTTGTAATTTGTTGTCCCTTCATATCTATTGGCGACCAAATGACTACCAAACTATTAATTTTTGTCGCCGTTTGGTGACAAATGGCCACCACGCGGCGACAAAGTTGTATTCAAAAACTAAATTTTGTTATAATAAATTATAAATTAATTAATTTTATATTAAATAACTAAATTTATTTAACATTAAATTTTGTAAGTATGTTTTATATTATCTAAAAACAACTATTGATTTATATTATTAATTTTATTCTAAATAAAATTATTTATTTATTTATATAAACAATTTGATTTATATTTTTAATTTGTAGACCCTTCATATCCATTGGCGACCTAATGGCAACCAAACTTTTACTTTTTGTCGCCGTTTTGTGGCCAATGGCCACCACCCAGCGACAAAGTTGTATTCAAAAACTAAAATTTGTTATAATAAATTATAAATTAATTAAACAAGTTTAAATATACATATATAACCACATGTAAGCAACCAATCAAGCTCTGAACACAAGTATAATCATAGAGCATGCTTAATGTATCTTGAAAAGCATTCGAAAAACAACCCTCACCTCAACAATGCAAGAGGAATGCTAGCTCAAGGTTGTAGGATGCAAGACAAGCTTCAAAAATGACTAATAATGGCTTTTTCTCCTTTTCTTCTTCCTCTTTCTTCTTCTTCTTTTCCCTCTTTGATCGTGTAAGTGAGTGTGTGTGTGTGTAGGGATTTTGTGTGTGTATGAGATGTATTGTGTGTTTTGAGTGGGCAAAATAGTATAATGGTTGTATATAAGAATCTGATTTTGCCAAATGACCTCCTTACCCTCCAACAAAGTTATGTATTGCTAGTTTTCCATTTTTGTTGAATTACAACTAATTAGTTACTACTCATGACTTATTTGAGTACTATTAATGCCTACGATGCGTAAAACTCTATAATACATGCAACATAACATTTTTGGCACGTAAAACGATGAATATGCACGTTAAATGTTATTAAGGCATACTAATTGATGCTAATACACATGAAATGATATAAATGCATCATAATTGATATTAATGCATATGAAATAATATGAATGCATTATAATTAATATAATTATATATAGACACTCATGCCGGGTTCTACATCATCCCCTCCTTAAAAGAATTGCATCCTCGTAATTCCTTATTCATCCTTGGAATAACTCAAATGCCAAAGGAAGTTAACAAATAAAGCTAGCCGACAACAACTATTCATGCTGTGGTAATCTTTAGGCATACAAAGTCCAAATGAAACCAGCAACAGAATCTCAACCAAAAGAATAAGAATCTGGTTCCATAAGAATAGCCAGTTAACTACGAATGCGTCATTGCATATAAGAATTCAAACGGTCGTCGAGAGAGAATACCAATTACCACACTTACCAAATAAGAATGCCGAACCAAAATACCCTTATTAAGAATTCCCAAGCAAGAACTCCGCAGAAGAATACCGAATAACATGTCGAATGAAAACCCCAAATAAGAATACCATGCAGGAATACCGAGAGAAAATATCAAATACCAAAAGAGAATGCCGATAGAGAATATCAAATGCCAAATAAAAATTCCCGAAATGAGAAGACCGATTGAAAATACCAAATAGAAGTCCTGAATAAGAATAACGAATAACAAATAAACATATTGAGCGAGAATCCAAAAAGAAGAATTCCATCCCAAAGACAACCAAGTCTATTGAACGCTAGCCCCACATAAGACTCCTCAATGAAGGACGTTAAACCGATCACATATTGGACCACAGACGTTTCACCTTGCCCCAAAGTAAGAAACTTTTCTTCTTTCCTCTATTGGGCTACTTCCGCAATGTAATTTTCCTTGAAAGATTTGACAAAATTAGCCCACGTGACGGGTGTACTATCACCCTCCTAGCGAAGCTTTTATGTTCTCCACCATTGTTCTGCATCTTCCTTTAACATGAATATTGTGAAAATCACCCTTCTTTCATCACTATAATTAAGAGAAACATATATCCTTTCAACTTTTGCCAACCAAGCTTTAGCTTTTCCATCATCGGGTTTGCCTAGAAACTTGGGAGGTCCATACCTCAAGAAATCCTTTAGTGTATCATTCTTATTTCTACCATTATTGCCACTGTGACACTCTGTACCATTTTGCTTGCTTGGTTTTCTCAAATCCGGCTCATTATATCCATGAAAATTACTATAAGATTAAACATCTCTCTTCCAAGATTAGCTTGATCAATATTCTTCGTTCCTACGAGTGCTCGACCCTACTGTCTATGGGTATGGATGCACGATGCCACTTACAGTTATATGATGCATATGTATTATAGGTGACATGAATACGTGCCCTATCAATGCAGCTAGCATGCATATATTATAACTGTGATACCCCGAACCTGGCATATATTTAATAGCATTTAAAGTTCATTTAAATTGTACTTTATTGACCTTTCACCTTCTTTGACTAAACTAGTTGACTTTTCATCTACATTGACCAACTAGGACAATGTGAGAATTTTTGAAATGTTTAATAAAGGGCAAACTTGGGATTAGAAATAAAAAATGCAATGTTAAGTTAGTCAAATTTTGGGTCAACTTTGGAATTAAATCTGAACCAAGTGGGGGAGAGTTAGGTAGCAAATTATATATGGTTGGAAAGCTCTATGAGTCTAGTTTCTGAGGCTTCAAACCGTTCGTGAATTGGAGTTTTCTAGAAGAAGTTATGGCCGTTTTCGTAAGGTCGCGCATAGCTGTTTTGGTTTAGCGGGTTGACCGAAGCTTTGAGCATTTCAACTTGTCATCTTATATATGCATAATACATTACAAAACATGCGAAAATCTGGAAAAAAAATAGAAAGGGCCAAAACCATAGGAGAAAAAGAAAAAAAAAAGATTTCAACCTTCAAATCTTCAAATCTTTGCGTGAGCTTGCACGAGGTTGTTTTCGAGGCATCCAACGTGGTTTTCCTAGCGTCTAGTAGCGTCTAAGGTGAGGGTTTCATCGTTATTAGTGCATTTGAAAAATGTATGTCTAAACTTTAATTTTTAGAACTTATGCGTAGATTGTTGTTTTAATCGTTTTGTTGCTTAAAGAATGTTCCTTGTTGATTGTAGAACATGTATTTATAGCTTTTTAGCAGTTTCTGTGGTTGAAAATCAAAATTGCAATTTAAATTGATTAATGAATAGTAATTAGTGAATAGTAAACCCTTGAAACGTTAAAGTTGCGCTGTTATGCTGTCTGTTGATGTAGAAATGTGCTAGGTATGCTAGAATGTCTAAATGCATGATTTGTTTAGGTTGCGTAATGAAAAAAATGAGAAAAACGGCTTAGTGAAAGTCGGGGTCATTTAGGTCGAGTTTGGCATTTTCTCGTTTTTCGTGTTGACATTGTTTTGGAAGGCCATGGAAGCACTTTTGGTGCAATTATGGCGTTGGTTGGGTGTTTGGTTGGTATAGTTGTAGTTCAAACGAGCAAAGAGGAAAATCGGGGCTTTGCGCGAATTCTAGGGTAAAGTAGGGTTTCGGGGTCCTTAGACGGCCTTATGATGACCTAGGAGGATTGGCAAAGTCGGTTTCTAGAACTCGTGGCTCGTTTGGAAATGGTAGTGTTTTGATAGTTGGGGCCAATTTGTGATTTTGCTTGTTATCTTTATATTATGCCTATAGAATGCTTAGGGTTGCTTGGTATACTTGTTTAATTGGTGTTATTGTTGCTTATTATTGCTTGTTATGCTTGAAAAGTTAGTTGAATGTTAGTATTGATTGTGATTGCTTGTTATCTCGTTTGTTGTCAGTAGTTTGGATTGTTGTGTTATCGCTCGTTTATTGCCTTGTATCGAGTTTTGCATTGCATAGTGTCTCGCGCGTGAGTGATGGGCCTCTCTGCGTAGCCTTGGGTTGCCAGTGTTGGTTGCTCTAGCTCCGCTGCT
The DNA here is from genome assembly GCA_037974665.1 of Ehretia macrophylla. NCBI lineage: Eukaryota > Viridiplantae > Streptophyta > Magnoliopsida > Boraginales > Ehretiaceae > Ehretia > Ehretia macrophylla. Next base: position 72,166,948 of record CM075770.1, read on the forward strand.
ATTCCCTTTCTCGCTTGGGTTGCCTCCCAGGGAGATTTGGATAGTAGAATTGATGGATACTTCCGGGGTATTCCAAACTGGTATTATAAGGTGGATGCGCGCTTATTGTCATCGTTGTCAACATCAAGCTCGAGATTGATGTATTGCTCGTGAAATGGTATATTGCTCGTAAGAGTGAACCATAGCCTTCAGAGTGTGGTATAGCTTTGAATGGTTGTGTTAATGCTTTTAATAATTGCTTATTGTATTGATTGTTTGTCTTGGTTGTTTATTTATCAGTTATATTGCTTAACTGTCTTATTTGCATTGCACGACTTTCTTTCTCTTCAATTCGATATCTGTCTCGCCCTCACTGAATATACGTGTTGTGTATACTCACTCCTCAACACCACATTTCAGGAAATGTCATGTTAGCTGGAAAGTTCGTGATTTCGTGAAAGTTCGTTGCCTGAAGAGTTGTCTTGCGTGCCTATGTGGCTTGAGTGTCGAAGTTGTAAAGATATATGTTTTCATATGTTGTAGGTATTTATTGCTAAAAGAAATGTAATTTAAATTTAGCTAAGTAGTTGAGGTGAATTGATAAGCTAGTTTATGTAATCAGTTAGCATAGCTTATCTTCAATGCATGTTTGTAATGTCCAAAGGAAAAGAGTTAGAATGGCATGATAGTTTATTTTATGCAGTAGCTTAGTATGGTTTAATTGTCTAGTTTGAATGTATTGGTCAAAAATGAAAAGAGATAGGTTAGTTTTTTAATTGGAAATGTATGTATACCTGTTGAGTTTAATTGTTGAAAACCGAGGCTTGGATGGCCTTGAGGAAGTTTTGTATGGTTGGATACGGCGTTGGTCCATGTAAATGCTATTGCAGGTTTTATATTTTGCCTAGAAACAAGGGAGACTCCGTCCATTTTCCCTGAAAATTATGCCCGGGTTTGGATTTTTGTTGTGATTAGATTGATTGATAGAACTCCCGATCTCGAGAGGGATCGGGGTGTTACAGGTGGTATCAGAGCTTGTTTAGCTCATAAGCCGGGACAGGGTCCTCGGTTTGGTGGGTAGTGACCCTTGAATGTGTGCTTGTTAAGCGTGTCCTGAAAGTGTATGCTTGTATGTGAGGTTGTGTGTCTTAAATTGAAAGTGTGCTCCTATGTGATATAGTTATGTGTTATGTGTTAATTGTGTGTTAAGTAAAGTGAAGTGTCTAGTTGTGCATTGAATTAACCTATTGAATTGGCATCGTGAATCGAATTGATCTCGTGGATTGTTATTTGCTTGGAGTATTGCTTGTAATGTGTGTATTAGAATGTCTTGAATTAGCTATGCCGTGATTTGAATTGATTATGTTGTGCTTGACTTGATTGCCGTGCTTGAGTGACTTTGTTGAATAAACTATTTTGTAAACTTGCTTGCATAATAGTTTAAGGCATGTGTATAACTGTGATATATTGGCATTCATACATGTCCTATGGAAATGGTAAGTAAGTCCTCTTCCTCCCCTGAAGAAGTGGTTCACAGCTGGCCTTCCAAGGTGTATGGATTGGCAGGAAATGAATGGCATTTAACTAGCCTTGATTTGGAAGTTGGTGTTTGCTTTTGGAGCTCGGTTATTGGCGAATCTCTAGGGTCCTCTTCTGTGCTTAACAGCTGTGAAAGAGTAGTTTTCTTTTAAGGTTCTATTTGGTTGTTCTTTGGAGAGCATTCTTTGGTTTTCTTATTGGGTATTATTTGAAATCTTTTGTTGGCACTTCTCAGTAGACTTGGCTATTGGGATCTCAATCGGACTTACTGTATGGTATTATCTATGGCATATGTGTCTCGGTCTTTATTGGTGTGATACTGGCATTCCTGATTGGAAATTCTTCAATGGTATTTTATAGAATTCTCAGTGGCCAATTATTTAGTATTTACTTATTGGCAAACTTGGCTACTTTCTTATTGGAGCATTGTTTTGGATATCTTTTTTAGTGTTCCTCAGTAGGTTTGGTATCTAGAGTTCCTATTAGACTTATTGTATAATACTACTTATGGTATTCTTTGAAATTCTTATTGGGCGTTCTATTGGTATTTTCCTTTTTAGCAAGGTTGTATGAAGTTCTCACTTGGCAAATAGTGAAGAGGCCTCAGAGTTTGGTTTCGGTATATTGTTCACCAGTGCGGTATTTATCCTTGGAGTTTTCATCAATCTGGGAAGCTATGTTTATTATCCAACTTGGTTGTCTTATTGGGCACATTATATTTTCTCTTCTATTCCTTAGACCTTCTTCTCAGCATTTGATAGTGATACTCGGAATCTAATTGGTTGTCCTATGGGGTTATTGTTTGGAAGGCTTCTTAGGAACTTTTGAAGTATATTTGATTGGGTTTCTTAGTATTTTTTCCAGCACTCTTAACAGGGAATTCTTCTATGAAATTCATGACCAGCGGGGTAATTCTTTGGACCTCTAGATGGAACCTTTGATTGGGCCTTTATTTGGATTTTTGCTTGGGGATTCTCGGGCAGTAAAAGTTAGACTTCTATTGGAGATTCGTGCGTGGGGTATTCTTCTTGTCGTTATTGTGTGGTATTAATGACATCTACAGTAACTTTGCTTTAGTCTTTATTGGTATTATCTCGGCGCTTTTGGTTGGAATTTTATTCTTTTTCGGTATTCGTGTCAACGGGATTCTTGTGCGGTATCTGCATTTGAGCCTTTATTCGGCATTACTACTTGGAATTTCTTCTTAAACTTCCCTATTGGTTATCTTGATTAATATACTTGCTCAGCAGTTGAAGAAGATTAGTCAGAGTTGGATTTCAGTGGATGCAGAGTTCTATTGGAAGAAGAATTGCGAGGACGCAATTGTTTTAAGGGGGGAATGATGTGATACCCCGAACCTGGCATATATTTAATAGCATTTAAAGTTCATTTAAATTGCATTTTATTGACCTTTCACATTCTTTGACTAAACTAGTTGAATTTTCATCTACATTGACCAACTAGGACAATGTGGGAATTTTTGAAATGTTTAATAAAGGGCAAACTTGGGATTAGAAATAAAAAAAAATGCAATGTTAAGTTAGTCAAATTTTGGGTCAACTTTGGAATTAAATCTGAACCAATTGGGGAAGAGTTAGGTAGCAAATTATATATGGTTGGAAAGCTCTATGAGTCTAGTTTCTGAGGCTTCAAACCGTTCGTGAATTGGAGTTTTCTAGAAGAGGTTATGGCCGTTTTCATAAGGTCGCGCATAGCTGTTTTGGGTTAGCGGGTTGACTGAAGCTTTGATCATTTCAACTTGTCATCTTATATCTGCATAATACATTACAAAACATGCGAAAATCTGGAAAAAAAATAGAAAGGGCCAAAACCATAGGAGAAAAAGAAAAAAAAAGATTTCAACCTTCAAATCTTCAAATCTTCGCGTGAGCTTGCACGGGGTTGTTTCCGAGGCATCCAACATGGTTTTCCTAGCGTCTAGTAACGTCTAGGTGAGGGTTTCATCGTTATTTGCGCATTTGAAAAATGTATGTCTAAACTTTAATTTTTAGAACTTATGCGTAAATTGTTGTTTTAATCGTTTTGTTGCTTAAAGAATGTTCCTTGTTGATTGTAGAACATGTATTTATAGCTTTTTAGTATTTTCTGCGGTTGAAAATCGAAATTGCAATTTAAATTGATTAATGAATAGTAATTAATGAATAGTAAACCCTTGAAACGATAAAGTTGCGCTGTTATGCTATTTGTTGATGCAGAAATGTGCTAGGCATGCTAGAATGTCTAAATGCATGATATGTTTAGGTTGCGTAATGAAAAAAATGAAAAAAATGGCTTAGTGAAAGTCGGGGTCGTTTAGGTCGAGTTTGGCGTTTTCTCGTTTTGCGCGTTGGCATTGTTTCAGAAGGCCATGGAAGCACTTTTGGTGGGATTATGGCATTGGTTGGGTGTTTGGTTGGTATAGTTGTAGTTCAAATGAGAAAAGGGGGAAACCGGGGTTTTGCGCGATTTGTGGGGTAAAGTAGGGTTTCGGGGTCCTTAGACGTGCCTTATGATGACCTAGGAGGATTGGCGAACTCGGTTTCCAGAACTCGTGGCTCGTTTGGAAATGGTAGTGTTTTGATAGTTGAGGCCAATTTGTGATTTTGCTTGGTATCTTGATACTATGCCTATAGAATGCTTAGGATTGCTTGATATACTTGTTTAATTGGTGTTATTGTTGCTTATTATAGCTTGTTATGCTTGAAAAGTTAGTTGAATATTAGTATTGATTGTGATTGCTTGTTATCTCGTTTGTTGTCACTAGTTTGTATTGTTGTGCTATCGCTCGTTTATTGCCTTGTATCGAGTCTTGCATTGCATAGTGTCTCGCGCGTGAGTGATGGGCCTCTCTGGGTAGCCTCGGGTTGCCAGTGTTGGTTGCTCTAGCTCCGCTGCTATTCCCTTTCTCGCTTGGGTTGCCTCCCAGGGAGATTTGGGTCGTAGAATTGATGGATACTTCCGGGGTATTCCAAACTGGTGTTATAAGGTGATTGCGCGCTTATTGTCATCATTGTCAACATCAAGCTCGAGATTGATGTATCGCTCGTGAAATGGTACATTGCTCGTATGAGTGAACCATAGCCTTCAGAGTGTGGTATAGCTTTGAATGGTTGTGTTAATGCTTTCAATAATTGCTTATTGTATTGATTGTTTGTCTTGGTTGCTTATTTATCAGTTATATTGCTTAACTGTCTTATTTGCATTGCACGACTTTCTTTCTCTCCAATTCGATATCTGTCTCGCCCTCACTGAGTATACGTGTTGTGTATACTCACTCCTCACCACCACATTTCAGGAAATGTCATGTTAGCTGGAAAGTTCGTGATTTTGTGAAAGTTCGTTGCCTGAAGAGTTGTCTTGCGTGCCTATGTGGCTTGAGTGTCGAAGTTGTAAAGATATATGTTTTCATATGTTGTAGGTATTTATTGCTAAAAGAAATGTAATTTAAATTTAGCTAAGTAGTTGAGGTGAATTGATAAGCTAGTTTATGTAATCAGTTAGCATAGCTTATCTTCAATGCATGTTTGTAATGTCCAAAGGAAAAGAGTTAGAATGGCATGATAGTTTATTTTATGCAGTAGCTTAGTATGGTTTAATTGTCTAGTTTGAATGTACTGGTCAAAAATGAAAAGAGATAGGTTAGCTTTTTAATTGGAAATGTATGTATACCTGCTGAGTTTAATTGTTGAAAACCGAGGCTCGGATGGCCTTGAGGAAGTTCTGTATGGTTGGACACGGCGTTGGTCCATGTAAATGCTATTGCAGGTTTTATATTTTGCCTAGAAACAGGGGAGACTCCGTCCATTTTCCCTGAAAATTATGCCCAGGTTTGGATTTTTGTTGTGATTAGATTGATTGATAGAACTCCCGATCTCGAGAGGGATCAGGGTGTTACAATAACTATACCTAACACATAAGTTTTCATGAAGGCACGAAGCATTTATAGCATTTTAAACACGTATGATTCACATAATACATAAGGCATATTGAGCAATTCACATGTAGCATTTAAGCACATAAGTTCCAAACAAGTACCAAAGGAGAAAAATGAGCCACTAGGTCAAACCACTTGATCTGCTTCTTATCCTACTACCTCACTTTAATCCATAAACCCAAGACAATTCTTATCTTATGTACCTAATGACACGACACTATGGCCAAATTCCTACCCTAGGATTTTCAATCTTCAACCCAATCTTTTGACTATAATACCCTCAAAGAATTATAGTTTTCAACTTTAGTTAAAGCCATCTATTCACCCTACATACCCATATCATCTTAATCAAATTCACCTTGAGGCTTTTACCCACTGACTAGGGGTTCTAAACCTGGACTACGCCTAGCTAACTGCTAAGCTCTGATACCACTCTGTCACGACCCCAATTCTTAATTGCTGCAATAGCCTCTGATACCACGATAACAACAAGGAAATGAATATATTCAAACTTATATAAACCTCAAACATCTGGGATCGTGATATCACGGGCTTAAGAAGATTGCTCACCTTAGGTCCGCTAAGGCACAAATTACTAGCCCAAATTCTAATATCCATAAAATCGTACAACCAAGATGCTAATAATACCATTACATTACTCAGGGTTATACCAATTCTAATAACACGCATTATACAAACTTCATCACTATGAATTAAAATTACAACCACCGAGGTTACATTTACAAGACTTAGGTTTAATTGATCATACCTACATCTAGTCCCAACAAGACCCCTAAGTCTCAAGAGAACAAGCACTAAGTTAGAGTCAAGTATTAGTACCCAAAAGCTAATCCAATACATCAAGATGTTTAAATACAACATAATCTCCTACATAAGGGCTATAGTTACAACAATAAGCATATAGATCACAAGAATATAAGCACGTCTTGACACATAGAGAAATTCTTGCATCAACTTGAAAAATGGGCTTGAATCCAAGCTCACTTGTAATTGTTATAAAAAGAGAGTGAGCTACACCTAACTCAGTGAGGGATATAGAAAAATGGGGTTTTCACAAACATTTTACCCTTTAGGAAGCGTTTTTGAAAAGTCATGCCATGCACATACAAACAGTTGATAAGAAACAAGGTAAAAACTTGATAAATAACAAGTTTGAGCATGTATAAACAAGTACTACTAGTATAGAACGTGTGTCCTGAACATTTAATGAAGAAGTAACCAAGCATGTTAATAAAAAAATTAAACATGTGAACAAGTAATCAACTCTTTTCCCTGATTGAGAGTGGTTGAACATATAATAAAAGGATACGGGCAACGCTTTCCTCCGACGACCTTAAGGGACCAAGCGAGAATGGTTGCAATTGCTGGAGATGCGGGCAACACTTTCCTCCGAGGACCTCAAATGACTAAGCAAGAATGGTTGCAAATGTTAGAGATGGCCAGTCTCGTTGCTTCATCAATATCATAATCCCATACACCAATTTACGAGGATGAAATCCAGATATACACCCTAATGCCACGGTAGCCTGTCCAACCTGGCAAGCCCAATGCTACCCAGGCGGTATCAAAACTTCTACCATGGGGTCCATTAGATTATTTAATTGTATCATTTATATACCTTCCATCTATCCAAGGAGAATTCACCAAGCGAGAGTGGGTTTCAATGTAGAAACAAGCTCGGAGGCAACAAAGTAGGTTGCCACCGGTTAGTGATAACAAATAAACACATACCAATATAATCATAATCCAATTAGAGTTCATGTAACATATAAACATGCATGAGAAGATCAACCAAGTTGGATTCCTTCGATAGCCAAGCATGATCACGAATGCAATAAGAAGTTCATGCTAATTCGGGGCTCATAGCTAGGCTCAAGGCAGTGTATTTACATGTGTAAGGTGAAGGCTAACTTTTATGTTCAACTCTTACCAAATAATTTACCAAAAAGGGTCATGGAACAAGTTAGAAATAACGTGACAAAGTTTGCAAAGTAAAACAAGGGAGTCGCACAAGACCTAACTTAAATAGTTAATTTCCCTATGTTCCTAACCTCCAAATAATCTTATTTTAGTCTAGTTTTGAAGCTTATCGAAAGTAGATAGTTTTAGAATCAAACAGAATACAATTCAGAGTTGAAACGAATGATATATGGCCTCTACAAAAACACTGCGCAAAGCTATCAAACATCCGGGCGTTGCAGCCTTCATCCGATCGACCGGATGAAGCAGGTAATGCCCGGATGGGAGTTTTCTGCCGGGTGTTGTGGCTTATATCCGGGCGATCGGATAGAGGCTGTAATGCCTGAATAGCTAATGGGAAACACCAAAATTCTACCCAAATCACCTATACAATAACCAATCCTTCTACCAACATACAAACAAGTTCAATGTGGCTATTAGGCATCATACAAGGGTTCTAACTCACCCAAAACCACCCCATCTCAACAATCAACAACACCCAATAATTTATATACAAGCTTCACAACATTAACACCCTCAACAAACTCAATACAGCTCTTAACAAGTTCAAATATACATATATAACCACATGTAAGCAACCAATCAAGCTCTTAACACAAGTATAATCATAGACCATGCTTAATGTATCTTGAAAAGCATTTGAAAATCAACCCTCACCTTAGCAATGCAAGAAGAATGCTAGCTCAAGGTTGTAGGATGCAAGACAAGCTTAAAAAATGACTAACAAGGCTTCTTCTTCTTGTCTTCTTCCTCTTTCTTCTTCTTCTTCTCCCTCTTTGATCGTGTGACTGTATGTATGTGTAGGGATTTTGTGTGTGTATGAGGTGTATTGTGTGTTTTGAGTGGGAAAAATAGTATAATGGTTGTATATAAAAATCTGATTTTGCCAAATGACCTCCTTACCCTCCAACTAAGTTATGTATTGCTAGTTTGTCATTTTGGTTGAATTACAACTAATTTGTTACTAATCATGACTTATTTGAGTACTATTAATACCTACGACGCATAAAACTCCATAATACATACAACAGAACATTTTTGGCATGTAAAACGATGAATATGCTTGTTAAATGTTATTAAGGCATACTAATTGATGCTAATACACATGAATTGATATAAATGCATCATAATTGATGTCAATGCATATGAAATAATATGAATGCATTATAATTAATATAATTATATATAGACTCTTGTGCTGGGTTTTACAAACCCAACCTATGGTGGATCCTGGGGGACAAAGTCAAAGCCCTTGATCCTTTGCCCCATACTTTGAGATGTTCATCCCCGCCGATCAAGGTATTTTTATCTTGTGATAGGCTTAGCTTTAAGCCACTATCAATCAGTTCAGATAAGTCAAGTACATTCTGTTGGTTTGCTCAAGTGGTATTTCTTTATCTTCCCTAACGTTCAGAGTTGTTGTGGTTTGAGATGAGAAAGGAGCACCGGCCGAGCGCCATGAATGAATAAGAAATTGACAGCAGAGGGAATCATTCTTATTCAACCGAGTTCTAGCTAGAAACATGTCGATTACACACCAGAGGTTGGTAAGAACTGAGGGACAATACCCCCTAACCTAAGTGGGCTACCAGTGAAGCAACAGGTACTTGATCGGGCGAGGGGTGGTTTGGTTTTGTGAAAGGCCCTTGCAGCAAGAAGAGGCAGTTGTCATTTGAAAGGAGAGGCGCTTTGTATAGGGTTCTAAACCCGCCCACCCTGATGAAAAAGCCCTTTCTATTCTATCTTATTAGTAAAGCCTAAATGTCCTTATTGAAAACTAAATCGCTGACGAGCAAGAAAACGGATGCGTGTTAGCGCAACGGCTTTCGTGCAGCTCAAGTCCTTGCTTCCTTTACTAAGATTCTAATCTAAATAGTTGGCCCTTCTTTCTCAAAGTTAACTTTTTCCCTTCTTGCTTTAGAAAGATTGTAGCTAGCGCGATAATTGAAAGTCTTCTCCTGTTTTATGAATCTACAACTCTCTTTATTGAGCGAGACTCCATCTATATCCCTACTAGTGGTTATTTTGTATTTTCCATTCTATCATTTGTTTGACAGCTTAAACTAGGCTCCACTTTAGATAGATTTTTGGTCTTAATCAAGATAGGTCAAGGGCGCATCGGAATGGTCGTTAATTGCTTAGTCTCATCCGAGAGTCTAATCTCCTTGTATTGCTTTTTTTAAAAAAGAAGGGGGTCGATTTAGGCTCTTTCCCTTCCACTGCATAGCTGCGCTAGCAGGTACTATGAGCCCTCTATCCCACGCATCTAACTAGCTCACGTTGTTCACTGGTTCCACCGAAAACTCTTATTTGCTGAAGCGGAACATAGTGCGCTTTAGGCGCCGAGCGAGAAACGTCTCTTCTTTCGTTTCAGTTTTTTCATTGATCTAAAACATAGCACTTCTTTTCTTATTGATTCCAGGGATGGCGGAATTCTTGAATGAAGTTTATCCGAACCAAATTAGTGATTCTCAGATCAAGCTAGGCCTCTCCAACTGAGCTGGGCGCCGGGGCCCTGGATGCACTAGCGATTGGCACATAGGGGAGTAGTTTCTGGGCTTTCTCGGCCTGGTATCCTGCACCTCGCGTTCATGATATCTACATTCAATTGTGCCCTGGAGACACGGTCGAAGCATGCCCGCCCAGTGTGCTTCTTTCACTACATGCTCTAGTCCTGGGTGTCTTCCAGTGGTCTTCTAGCCTTAGAAGAAGTCGTGTCTGCCCCGGACATCTGAAACTTCCTCCCACGCCTTTTTCTATTTAAAATATGAGACAAACTGAAGGAAAAGACTGACCCATTCGGTGACTTTCGCGGTCGCCTTCACTAAACCAACTTGAATTTGAACTACGATTCAGATCAAGTCTTATCGAAATCAGATTTCCTTTTTATGCCATATGCGCTTTGACTTCAGTTTTTCCCCCTTTTTCTTCCTGGTCAAATAAATGTTCTCGAAGGTCTACCTCCTTTCGTGCGCCCCTCACCTCTTCTATGAGGATGATCCACTGGATTCATTGCAATACCACGAACAACAGGGCGTCTGCCTGCTGCCCACCGGCTTTGTCCAGCTTTTCTAAGCTTACGTGCACCATGGTTGGGATTGAAAACTCTACCAATAGCAGCACAACATCAGGAATCAATGACTTTTTCAACACCTGAAGTTAGCCGCACAAGCCTAACAGAGAGTGTAGGGGGTGCTGGTTTCTTCATTGTTTTAGTAAAAGTTCCGGCAGCTTAAGCCAGCTTTGCACCTTGACCTGGAATTCAATATCATGTACCCATGTTATATGTATATCGGCTAACGGTATGCAATTTTCCATTAGAAAATATAGATCAAGTATCTCGTATCTATAAGTAGGGAGGAGTGGCCAAGAAGCAGCTAGTTGACTGTCCCTTTCCACTCGGCTTTTTTTCGCTGTGTGAACAAGGTCTTAGTATGTATGGGCATTCTGGGCAGGTCGCAATAAGTCGCGAGTCGAAGGTTTAGACCAATCGCAATTCATTACCATATTGCCCTCATCCAATTTATGACTGGCTATTATATAAGTGTTGGCCTAACCCCTGTGCTGGGGCACGGCTCCCGAACCATACGTGAGCTGCCTCGTATGGCTCTTCCTAAGAACTTGAAGTCTACTCTCTCTAAATAGAAAGAAATTCATTTACAAGACAAAAACCACTTTTTCAAAAAGCCTTCGTCCTCCTATTCAACGGGGCTATTAGAGAAAGAGCTTCGTTCCTTGACTTATTTGCTCAGTCAAGCTTCTTTGTTCCTTAGTGTAGTCCCAGTCCATAGTTTAAGACTCCGTTACTTATAGCCTAATCTATATCCACAGCTGACCTGACTCCGTACCGACACCTTTCTTTTTGTATATGGCTAAGTGACTTCGTAACCTTAACGTACTTTCTTTCTTACTATAGCGTAGGCCTTCGTCGGGCTTTCGTCCCTTCGCCTGTAGACTGTGGTTTGGCTTTGCTATTGCTCATGACTTGGTATAGAGCCGTGTAGTCGTCATTCTTACCACCAGAATGCCTATGATATAGTGGTTGGCCTTTTGAATGCCTCATTCCTTACTTTTCTGAAAAAGCCATTTACGACTATAAAAGATAAGGGGCTGCTCACCTTTGGAAACTTAGCTACTTAAATACTACTCATAAAGTAAAGGGGAACGACATTCTGTTCTGCAGCTACTTAATTAAGATTAATAATCTTCTAGTAGAACAATTGTCATACTACTAAAGTACCAAGGAAACCTTCGGTTCCCTTTGTTTGAATAAACGCCGCCTATTTTAGTTTACATTCAAACCAAAGTAAACCAAGCCTAACCAATCACGACATCTTGTTTGTTGATATTTATTGAGGAGTTTGATGGAGTTTAGTTGACTGAATCCATAAACTGTCAAAGTAACCGTCACTGGTGCTTTTTTGATTTGACTCTATAGGTAGATATCGGTGGGGCTTGCGTAATATAGTTGTATTGTAGTTAAGGATGCATTGCAGTAGCGCTTTTTATTTTTGAGATCTACTTAAGTACCAAAGGCTTTAGGGGCTCCCAGGCCAGGACGTCAGGAAGAATGCTTGGCCTCCTACGCTGGAAGCGACACCCAAAGGGTGAGCTTCTGGCTGTTAGCTTAACGCACTAGATAATAGGCATTAGGTATTCTGAGCTGGAAGGAGGCAAGCAAATGAAGGAGGCATTATGAGCCGACTACAAGAAGCAAAGCTTTGTAGACTCGGCAAGTCGCTTATAGAATGTCGACTACTATTTTCCACTTAATTTCAAAAAATAAGGGAAGGGGGAAGGAAGCTTTGCTTAGCGAGCTTCTAGAAGGCCGACCAATACATAAGCTGCTGGCGGAGAAGCTCTTCGCGCTTCCTTTCATTCGTTGCTAAGCCAAGGTCCCAGGTCTCCGAGTCAGCTCGTGTTTTTTTGAAGAATCTTGCACCCATGGGCATACGGCCTGGTAGACCTTCCCTTTCTGCCAGAGCTTCATGGGCGTTGCCCCGTTCCCTAATCAGATGTTTGGATGTGAGTTATACTCCGCGATGAGCCAAATGAGCGTATAGCCTTGCCATGCCATTTGACCTCTCTTCCCGTGTGACTAGGAATGCTCAATGACAACCTCTCAATTGTCACCGCCTGGCCTCTCTTGCTACCACGGTAGAACCTAGTGTGGTCAGCACCAATCGTGTTCGGGCAATGAAGCTTACACTCATTCACATTGGTTCATCCTGCTATGCCCTGGGCTTTTTGCTATTCTAACGTAAAAGGTGGCTGGCCATTCGTCAAGGCCTAAGAATCCGCTGGACATCTCAGCGGCGGGATTTGATACTCGTATTCGATCGAAGTTCCATTTTAGTGCCTCCCTAGCCTAACATAAAATAAAAGAAAGCTCTTTCTAGGTGGGTCGCTTCGTGCAAGACATTGCTTAAGACCAACAGGTCACACGACAAGTACACGATCGACTTTGCACATTCCATCCTTCGGCCCTTTACCTATCGGCTTGGCAAGCAAGCTACATTGATCTATCTTCGACTTCGATTCGTTATGCTATATGAAACCTTATACAACAAGAATCCAATGGAACTAGATGCCAAAAGTGACTCGAAAGGAGAAGGTATGAAAAACTTCCCCTGGGGAAGAAACTTTATATACATATCTAACTGGATGGCTAGGAGAAGAAAATCAACGAAAGGAAAAGAAAATGGAAATGAATCAAAGGTCCAATACTACTCTACTGGAAGGATTCCTCTTTGGCTGATAGGTACTGTAACTGGTATTCATGTGATCGGTTCAATAGATCTTTTCTTTTATGGTTCAAATCCGGATTGGGTTCATCCCCTTTTATATCAATAGGGCTCGAAATAGGTTGTGTCGAGACTGCAACTCTGACTTTCAAGTTCTTTCCCTGGCCAGTCTACCTTGTGTGGGAGGGGTCAAGCTTGGAGACTTTTCATTTATGGAATCAAACAATCACCCAACTTGCATTCTGGTTCTATATATCGAATTAGGGAGTGTCGGTTTTCTAAGGATTCCTTATTGCTAGCATAACAGGGACTACAAAAACCATAGTTGCACAGAAATTGCATGCTGGATAGAGGATTGTTGGTCCAATTAATTATACAATTCTTTATTAAAGATATGGCTATAAAAATTTCTCATATTCTTTTTCATCCCTCTCTACGCCTTCAACACAGAGATTTCAAAAGACGATTCTTTCTCCACTACTTCCTGACCAATGATTGATAGGAACAGATTGCTTGGGCTTCCCTGCATCTGATCAACTTATACCTCCCAACCCTCTATCTAGGATCTCATTCAATAGGTCTAACCTATTTCGAGGGTAAGGTAGATAGAGGAGTTCGTCCCCTACTTCCTTTGCTCCACTGGTACCAGAGATCAAGAATTTGAGATAGAAAGAAAGATTGGTTGGTGGGATGTTATGTCCCCTATCACAACAAGGCGGATAGCGGAAAGGTGAGCAGTTATAGCTTCATTGTTCATCTTCCCCTCACTACCAAATGAGTGAACTCTACCCGCCTATGCTGGATGAGATCATCCTTAACCTTTAGTCCTTGGGGGAGCATATCTTGAGATAAGATTGAATCCCCTTCAAAGCCGAGTTGCATTAGGAGAATCGGTAGGCCTTGTAGTACTTTGGCCCTTCTGTGGTCTTTCATCAAGGAAGGCAGGCTTGACAGGCACAAGTGTTCATTTGTAGGACTTTCTTTGATGGTTCATCATGTAAGCTTTGGTATTTCATTCGGGCCATCTTGGGATACCCTGTGGGCCAATGTGTATAAGCTTTGGCTTTCTTAACGCGACTCATTTGATGACTCAGTACATGGATGTCACGAGTCCATTGGCAATGAATATGAAATCTTTTCTACATAAGTTGGTTGTGCAAAGTTTGTTTGTTCATACAGGCAGTATGATTTGGGGATATTTTGTTTGCTCCCCAAGGTAGCCAAAGCCAGCTAGTTTTTCATTAAAAAAGCATGAGAGTATTCAACAGTAGAAAAGTAGTGCGGAGAACTAGTAAGAATTGTGCATGCCATCTAATTCGTGATGCATGGTGCGATTCCTTTACCACTCTATAATTAGAGGCTCGATAAGTGTCTTCATCAAATTCAAATCAAAGAATTTGAGCACTAGCATGTATGGCTGCAAACAGGCTTTCTGCAATTGGTGCCAAAATAGGACAACTGCAAAATGAAATTCAAGAGCATCGTAGAGTGCTAAACTTCCTTTTGAGAAGTGTTAGAACAATAGATCTTGCAAGGAAAGAAGCGCACATTCGCGCTACCAGAGAGCGCATAGAGGGTTTGGAGGAGAAGCAACAAGTATTGCGGGTGGAGCAGCAAGCGCTCATTGTTCATGGAGCACTCGGTTACCTGGGAGACTAGAAAAAAGTAGTTAAGTCACCTCTAGGCTTTCTTATTCCAGGAGAGTATGTAGTTGAAAAAAAAAGAGTAGTTATAAAATCAAATGTTGGCCCTATTAGTGGTTGTGGGTCACGAGCGTGTAAGTTGTTTTGAATTTCTCTTTATTTTATATAAGCCCTTTCCTTAAGGTGATTTTTGAATTGTGTCCACTACAGTACTCTAACTGTCTTATAGTGTACTACATTACATGAAACGTTGTTCATGATTTCCCCTTCATTCTCTTTAGTATTTTGGTTTAACACCACGCAGGCAGCTGGTACCTTCCTAGCTTTTTCATCAGGTAACCTGCCAATTCAACACATTGTCAGCGGTATTTTGCCTGTCAACATTCATTAATGAATCAGTATCTCCTTTACTTGAACACGGGTTTTGACTTCCCTTCCGGAGGACTGGTGTAGCTCGTTTCGCTTACTACCTTCGTCTTTCGCTAGGGCTTATACTTCATCAATGTCCTTACTGCGTTTCACACTTTTCAGGACCTCAATCCAAGCCCTCAGTCTCAAAAACTTCAGCATGGATAGATAGATGCCATACGACCGTTAGCTATTAAGTATTTCGTATATAGCAGGACTCTGACCCCCCCTCTCAACCCAATCTCTTACTTGACCTTCAATACTCACTATCGAGTTGTAACCAAAGTAGATCAAGAGAAGGGACGATGCCCAGACATATTTGACCGAATGTCAAACAGGCCAAAGGCCCAGAATAAGACGAGTCAGGGATCCAAAATGACTTCATTGGCTGATCACTGAGCAAGAAAGGCGCTTTACGAAGCATAGAATATATCGAGGAAATCAAAACCATTGCCTGCTTGTCAGGCGAGATTCCATCTGATCTTCTTTGATTGCTTATATACATAATTTGTTAACCCTTCCCTATTGGGCTCTTAGCTCTTTAAGGAAGATCTTACATCACTCTTATACTCCCTATTAGCAAATCGGTTTTTGGTTTATAGAGAAAGAGAAGAAAGTATTGCAGCTTACCTCGTGCTTTCATCAAACGAAGCACTCGGCTCCCACTTTGTTAACATAAGACATAAGGAAGTTCTTTCAAACAAAAGGAAATCATACTTCATTCCAAACAGGGTTTGTCCCATTTCTTGAGTTACACGAATTCCAACCTCTTTTGCTTATGTGATGTGTAAAATCGGCTTACTTATAGTTGCTTATAACTACTGTCTATATAGCCAAAGCACCCATATATATTAGCATTCTTGAGTGTTGGTTAAGGTTAGTGCTTGGGGCTCGACTGGATGGCATGGGTAGAGCTATCTTGCCTTTCTTCATATAGTACGACGCGCTCTCATCACCCCCGGTGGCACGGTATGCCTTCGTTGATTTGTTCTGACAATACAGATGAATGTCTTTTTCTCCCCCATTAGTCGAACCACTTTATTTATGGTTCAATGCTTTTCTTTCTTCCTTGAAGCAGTCAGAATAATTCTAATCAAAATATTAGTAAAAATAATACACCAAGTATAGTGCAACCTTTTATAGCAATAACTCTATGTCACGCAAAAACTAAAAATGTCTCTCAAGAAGAAGTAGGGAAAATCTTTTATGGAGCGTTTAAGTGTACGTCGGTGGTTGTAGCAAAAGAGAATCATAAAGAAAAAGGGCTTTCATTTTCACGCGGTAGCGCATCCCACTAATGCCTCTAAAAATACCACTAAGAGAATGATCAGAGAGCTGTATCCAGAGCTTGAAGGGAAACAATATGACATCAAATTCATGAAAGGGTGGGGAGCCTATCTTGCTTACATAACCAAGGAAGACAAGGAACCCCTAGTATGGGGGGAGTTCTCAAGAGAGAAAATCTTTGGAATATTTGAGGACTCTCGAAAGAAAAGAAAAAGACAGACTACCCCCAAAAAAATTGAAAATTCCATCGTTATGTTGGGCATAGTACTAAGAGATGCATAACTATTAGGCATTTTGTTCAAGACCTCATTGAGGAGGATAAGATCCAACTTTATGGGTATTTTTTCCACAAAAATTTAACAAGCTAGCCTTAATTAGACTTCTCATCCTTATGTTATGGAAACTTTGACAAGTAGTCTACGGCACCTAAACGACCGCTAGGGATGATTCCTTCTCCGATAGTTATTCTTTTTTTTTTTGTAGCACAAAATCCGAATAGGATTGAAAGGCTATGAATGTCGAATGGTCCCATAGGTGCTTTCGACCACCCTTTCTTTTGTGCCGAGACCTTGCTTTGGCCTTTCATTAGTTCAGACATTTAGTTAGTTAGTCTTGAAAAAAGCTCCTTTTTGGCGAAAGTCTTAGTTGAGATGTAGCCGATGCATCCTACCAGCAGGACATAGAAAGCAAGCGAATCCCATTCGGACTTGGAAAGAAAATAGAAAAATAGATTTCTTTCCTGAGAAGATTCCCATTGACGTCCCTAACCGCATATCGGCACAATCCAAGAAACTTGGATTCCCTTCGTGGCACTCACATTTTCCTTTCTTGGGGAATGAGTACACCTTCAACTAGTCACCAGTGCCCTGGTTTTCTGTCTCTGCTAACTCATAACCTCGCTCCTGACTATTCATATTCACGACTTATTCATAAAAATGTTGTAACCTCCTAATCGAGGAGTAGAATTCTCTACTCCCCTCAGAAAACTCCATTGATTTGACCATCCTCTTGCCCATCCTCAATGACCTGAGGATACTTCTAGCCCTCAAATAAGAGCAATTGACCACTCCTACTATAATGGAGAAATGACATTCTGCCTTCTAACCCAAAGTTCAAGTATTTCGGCCCTAATTTCCCAGAGATAGAGTGTGCCAAAGCCTGATGAATAGACAGGGGATGGACAGTCCTCGCGTTATGGGATGAGGAAGAGGGAGAAGTCGTTGGTTTTCCTGCCTTTCTGTCCAAAATACAATAATTATAGAAGAGAAAAAGACTAGCATCCCTCCCTTTCAAATGAGGTCTAGCCTCTCTTTTCAGTGGAAGTTGAGCTCGTCGGATTTGTTGCCCGTGACGTGAGTGATCGTTGACCCCATGCTTGCCCCTTCTTATTGCTATCTATGACGTCGAGTGCTTAAGTGAGATTAGCGGTCTAGCAGGTCCTTGGACGCTGGCCCTTATTGGGATGGCATCTTTTGCAGCTCTTTACGGCCGTAAGTGTCGTTCACCTTTGTATTGGGATGAGGTAGGGGAGATGAAGACTTCTGATCCGACTATCATGCCAGAGCTTCTAGAAAAGATTGAGAATGTTCAGTTGATCAGGCAGAGAATGCTTACGGCGCATAGTAAATTTAAGAGTTATGCTGATAAGCGTAATTGGGATTTGGAGTTTGTAGTCGGGGATCAGGTTTTCTTGAGATTGTCTCCTCGTAAAGGGTTTTCTCGTTATGGTAAAGGTGATAAGCTGAGTCTGAGGTTTGTAGGGCCATTTGAGATTACTGGCAGAGTTGGTAAGTTGGCATATCGGTTGGCTTTACCGGAGAATTTCTCTAATGTCCACAATGTATTTCACGTGTCTAATTTGCGGAAATATAATCCGGATCCTTCTCATATTCTCGAGCCATAGCCGTTACAGCTTTCGTAAGAATCTGACTTATGACGAGCGATCGATTCGTATTCTTGATCAGATAGAACAAGAGTTGAGGTCGAAGAAGATTCCGATGGTCAAAGTGTTGTGGAAGCATCACGGCATTGAGGAGGCTACTTGGGAGAGGCGAGATCAGATGCAGCAGCACTACCCAAATCTTTTCAATTCAGCAAGTAAGAATTTCAGGGATGAAATTTCTTTAAGGGGGGGAGAATGTGAAATCCCACTTTTTTATCTTATCTCGATTTGCGTGTTTTGCCTCGTTTTGTGTCAATTGACTTGTTTATGTGCTATATGACTTAGAATATGCTAAATATGTGATTAATACTCCTAATACATGCTAAGTGTACATTCATGAAATTTTTATCAAAAACAGAATCAGAAATTTTATCCCCGGTTTTAGTGAATAGTATTTTGAGCACCTGTCTGCTAAAATTTTTACAGGGGTGTTTTAAACGTTTTAAAACCTAGTCCTCGAGTATTAATAGATACGTGTTTGATTAAAACGGATTTGGAATTGGATTTGGAATTTTAAAGGTTTTTACACTTTCTTTTGTAAGAAAACGAGTTTTACGCCGACTCGGGTGAAACTGTTTTAATGTAACGCTGTTTGTCACCTAAAATATATTGTCTAGAATTAATTTAGTTGTCAATTTATTAGTTGAGCAAGAAATAGTTAAGAAATGAATTAAAAGACTAGAAAAGATTAAAAGACTAAATAAAACTACTTTGACTTTGCATTTTTTTGTTTGACCTTTATTTAATATGTATCAACACACAATGAAACAACACAAAAACATACTCAATCTCACACACATGGCCGAGAGCTTCAAGGGAGAAAAGAAAAGTTGATTTTCAAAATTTTCAAAGCAAAAGTTCAAAAAAAAGGATAGTTTTTGTCCGTAGTTTATTGTACCGAGTTGGATTCCGCTTGTTGGGCACGCAAAGCACGTATATCTAGGCTTGTTTCGGAACGAAGGTGAGAGAAAAATTCTAGATCTCAAAAGTCATCTTTTGTATTTTTGCGTATAATTGAATATTGAACCGTTAGAATGTTAATTTGAAGCTATATTATTGCTCAGTGAATGCTAAGGATCGATTATATGTATTCTTATAAGATTTGAACCGTTGTAGCATAAATTTTTATTTTCGGGTGTTTAAAGTTGATAGTTTGGCTATTTGTTAATTATTTTGAGGTGTAGTAGTTGGAATCGATTGCCATCGATTTATAAAAGTTTGTAAAATACGGGGTAGTTCCGTTGTAATGCCAAAATTTTGATTGAGATATTGGTGCGAAAATCCAGAAATTTCAGCCTAGGTACAATGAGGTTTTAGGGCTGTTGGGCTTGATTTGGATGTGTTTTGGTTGGTTTACGAGAGGGCTAATGTAGTTGATTGAATGGGTGAGTGATAGAAACTGATTTGGAGCTATTTGGATTAGTAGAATGTAAGATATGATTATTTGAAGTTTAGGTTGTCTTTCTTTAAAGTATTGAGTTATGCCTTTAGATGATCGGGTGGTGTTTGAGTGATTGAATTGTGAGTTGCTGATGGTTAGATTAGGGTTTGATTGTTTGTTTAATGCATGTTAAGCTGGATGGCCTACTTTGTCATCTAACTTAGTTGTTTAGTCGTTAATTGATTAATAGATGTTGTGTTGTTTTAATGTTATTAATTGATTGATGCATTATTGATTGTTGATTATTGAATATTGATTATTGATGAACTGGGAGATAGTCAACGGAAAAGGTTGTCCTCCTGTGATGTGAATGTTTATTTTATTGCTGAGTCTTGGTATGTGTGTACCACCTCTCGGGCAGCATCGGGTTGTCGGGTTGATAACGGCATGACTATCAGAGGCTACCCTCATCTCGCATGGGTGGAGATGCCATGGAGGGCAGGGCTAGTGAGGTACCTCGGGTGTGTGTGTCATGGGGGTGATAAGAAGTTGGTTGAGATCGTGATGGCGTTTGGAGCTACACCAAATAGAGTATCATTTATTGATTGGTCATTATAGTTATGTATTTATATTGTTATTGGTGTTTATTATTGTGTTTACTACTCAAAGGATCATTTCCAATGAGTATAATAAATACTGTTAGAGATCTATCGGATCCTCACTGGGCTTGTTTTATATAAGCTCACTCTCAATTATTGCATGCTTACAGGTGTTATTGAGCAAGACTATGGGCACGTGCCTCTTGAAGAGAAAAATGTGCCTTTCGTGGATGAGACTTATGTGCAAGAGTCATTGCCATGAGATTGTTTGTAGTTGATGTATTATGAAGTATTATAAACCTAATTTAACTTAAAGACTTATGTATGATGGTTTAGTAGTCTTTCTTTTGATCATGTTTAGATTACTAAGTTGGTTTATAATCTATTTTGAAATGTATGTTTAGCCTATGTACTAAGTTTGGAACGGAGGCGTATAACTATGATCTGGTTGTTGAAAGAATGATTATTGTATAATATGTTAATGTTGTATGTTGTTAATTTAATTGAGGAGTTGATTGTTGATTAGTTTGTGGAGTTAGTTGTATGATGTTGATAAGAGGTTGGTTTAGAGCCTCGGTGTCTTAATTACTGTCGTTACACTGTCGAAATTCTGTTGCATCATGACTGATTGTAAGTGGGGTCGAGTTGGGGCGTTAAATGTCATGCCCCAACTCGACCCTACCTCACGCCCCAACTCGACCCCACCTACAATCAGTCAGGACGCAACGGAATTTCGATAGTGTAACGATAGTAATTAAGACTCCGAGGCTCTAAACCAACCTCTTATCAACATCATACAACTAACTCCACAAACTAATCAACAATCAACTCCTCAATTAAATTAACAACATACTACATTTACATATTATACAATAATCATCCCTTCAACAACCCGATCATAGTTATACGCCTCCGTTCCAACTTAGTACATAGGCTATACGTACATTTCAAAATAGTTTAAAACCAATTTAGTAATCTAAACATGATCAAAAGAAAGACTACTAAACCATCATACATAAGTCTTTAAGTTAAAGTAGATTTATAATACATCATAATACATCAACTACAAACAATCTCATGGCACTGACTCCTGCACATAAGACTCATCCACGAAAGGCACATTTTCCTCTTCAAGAGGCATGTACCCGTAGTCTTGCTCAACAACACCTGTAAGCATGCAATAATTGAGAGTGAACTTATATAAAACAAGCGCAGTGAGGATCCAATAGATCTTTAACAGTATTTACGATACTCCTTGGAAATGATCCTTTGAGCAGTAAATACAATAATAAACATCAATAACAATATAAACACATAACTATAATGACCAATCAATAAAGGATACGCTAGTTGGTGTAGCTCCAAATGCCATCACGATCTCATCCAACTTCTTATCACCCCCATGACACATACACTTGAGGTACCTTACTAGCCCTGCCCTCTATGGCATCTCCGCCCATGCGAGATGAGGGTAGCCTCTGGCAGTCATGCCATTATCAACCCGGCAGCTTGATGCTGCCCGAGAGGTGGCACACACATACCAAGACTCAACAATAAAATAAGCATTCACATCACAGGAGGACAACCTTTTCCGTTGACTATCTCCCGGTTCATCAATAATCAATAATCAATAATGCATCAATCAATTAATAACTTTAAAACAATACAACATCCATTAATCAATTAACGACTAAACAACTAAGTTAGATGACAAAGTAGGTCATCCAACTTAACATGCATTAAATACACAACCAAACCCTAATCTAACCATCAACAACTCACAATTCAATCACTCAAACACCACCCGATCATCTAAAGGCATAACTCAATACTTTAAAGAAAGACAACCTAAACATCAAATAATCATATCTTACATTCTACTAATCCAAACAACTCCAAATTAGTTTCTATCACTCACCCATTCAATCAACTACATTATTCCTCTTGGAAACCAACCAAAACACATCCATATCAAGCCTAACAGCCCTAAAACCTCAATGCACCTAGGCTGAAATTTTTGGATTTTTGCACCAATATCTCAATCAAAATTTCTGCATTACAACGGCGCTACCCCGCATTTTACAAACTTTTATAAATCGACGGCAATCGATTCCAACTACTACAACTCAAAATAATCAACAAATAGCCAAACTATCAACTTTAAATACCCAAAAAAAAAAATTTATGCTATAACGGTTCAAATCATATAAGAATACATATAGTCGATCCTTAGCATGCATTGAGCAATAATATAACTTCAAAATAACATTCTAACGGTTCAATATTCAATTATACGCAAAAATACGAAATATGACTTTTGAGATCTAGAATTTTTCTCTCACCTTCAATCCGAAACGAGCCTAGATATGCATGCTATGCGTGCCCAACAAGCGGAATCCAACTCGATACAAAAAACTACGGACAAAAACTAGCCTTTTCTATGAAATTTTGCTTTGAAAACCTTGAAAATCAGCTTCTCTTTTCTCCCTTGAAGCTCTCGGCCATGTGTGTGAGTTTGAGTATGTTTTTGTGATGTTTCATTGTGTGTTGATGCATATTAAGTAATGGTCAAACAAAAAAATGTAAAGTCAAAGTAGTTTTATTTAGTCTTTTAATCTTTTCTACTCTTTTATTTCATTTCTTGACTATTTCTTGCTCAACTAAGAAATTGAAAACTAAATTAATTCTAGACAATATATTTTAGGTGACAAAGAGTGTTACATTAAAACAGTTTCACTCGAGTCGGCTTAAAACTCGTTTTCTTACAAAAGAAAGTGTAAAAACCTTTAAAATTTCAAAATCGATTCCAAATCCATTTTAATCAAACACGGGTCTATTAATACCCGAAGACTAGGTTTTAAAACGTTTAAAACACCCTGTAAAAATTTTAGCGGACAAGTGTTTAAAAATACTATTCATCAAAACCGGCGATAAAATTTCTAATTTTGTTTTTGATAAAAATTTCATGAATGCACACTTAGCATGTATTAGGAGTACTAATCACATATTTAGCACATTCTAAGTCATATAGCCTATAAACAGGTCAATTCACGCAAAACAAGGTAAAACACATAAATCAAGCTAAGATAAAAAAGTGGGGTTTCATATTCTCCCCCCTTAAAGAAATTTCGTCCTCAAAATTCTTATTTGCTTAATGGAAAAGATCTGGATACTGCTGCTGCATCAGATCTTGCCTCTTCCAAGTAGCTTCCTCAATACCATGATGTTTCCACAATACCTTAACCATCGGAATCTTCTTCGACCTCAACTCTCGTTCCATCTGATCAAGAATACGAATCGGTCGCTCATCATAAGTCAGATTCCCATGAAGCTGTAACGGCTCTAGCTCTAGAATATGAGAATGATCCGGATTATACTTCCGCAAATTCGACACGTGGACATCGTGGACATTAGAGAAATTCTCCGGTAAAGCTAACCGATATGCCAACTTGCCAACTTTGCCGGTAATCTAAAACGGCACTACAAACCCTGGACTCAGCTTACCACCTTTACCATAATGAGAAAACGCCTTAAGAGGAGACAATCTCAAGAAAACCCGATCCCCGACTGCAAACTCCAAATCCTGATGACGCTTATTAGCATAACTCTTGAATCTACTCTGTCCCGTAAGCAATTTCTGCCTGATCAATTGAACATTCTCAATCTTCTCTAGAAGCTCTGGCATAATAGTCAGATCAATAGTCTTCATCTCTCCTACTTCGTCCCAATAGAAAGGTGAACGGCACTTACGACCGTAAAGAGCTGCAAAAAGTGCCATTCCAATAGTAGCTTGATAACTATTGTTATAGGCAAACTCGGCAAATGGTAGATATTTTTCCCAGTTCTTCCTGAAGTCCAGAACACAAGCCCTGAGTATATCTTCCAGAATCTGAATAGTCCTCTCGGACTGACCGTCGATCTGTGGATGATACGCTGTACTGAAGTTAAGCTGAGTACCCAAAGTCTCCTGAAGTTTCTCCCACAAGCGAGAAGTAAATCGAGGATCTCGATCTGAGACAATACTAGATGGAATCCCGTGAAGTCTGACAATCTGATCCAAATAAAGATCCATCAACTTTGCAACTTCATCTCCTATCCGCATCAAAATAAAGTGAGCTGTCTTCGTCAAACGATCCCCGACAACCCAAACCGTATCATTACCCCTTGGTGTTCTAGGCAAACCAGTGACGAAGTCCATCATAATATGTTCCCATTTCTACTATGGTATAGCCAATGGCTAAAGCAAACCTGCAAGTCATTGATGTTCGCCTTTCACTCGCTGACAAGTCAAACATCTAGATACGAACTGAGCAACTTCCCTCTTCATATTATTCCACCAATAATGTTGCTTCCAGTCCCGATACATCTTGTTTCCACTAGGATGAATAGTGTACTTAGAATTATGAGCCTCCTCCAGAATACCTCGCCTCATGCTCGATTCATCGGGAACACAAACCCTATTCCGAAACTGAAGAATACCATCCTCGTGTACTTTGAAGTCAGACTGATCATCTGTGATCTGATCCTTGATCTTCTAAAGTTTAACATCAAGTTGCTGAGCTTCTCAGATCTGAACAGCAATAAAGGCTGAATACGGAGATGTGAACACATCACCCCAACCTAAGTCAACTCCGGTCTCCAACAAGTGAATTCCTCAAGAACCTCCCACTTCTTGACAGCCAAACAAGAAACACTCGCCTTATGTCTAAGAGCGTCTGCCACAACATTTGCCTTCCCCGGCAGATAACTGATAGAACAATTATAATATCCAAGAAGTTCCATCCATCTCCGCTGATGCATATTCAACTCCTTCTGTGAGAATAAATACTTAAGACTCTTATGATCAGTGAAAATCTCAAACTTACTGCCCCACAAATAATGACGCCACTTTTTCAGTGTGAAAACAACAGCTGCTAACTCAAGATTATGAGTCGAATAATTCACCTCATATGGTTTCAACTTCCTAGAAGCATAGACAATAACCCGACCATTCTGCATAAATACACATCCTAAGCCTTCCTTGGATGCATCATTGTAGATAACCATATTATCGGTTCCCTCTGGTAAAGCAAGTACTGAAGCGGTAGTCAATCTCTTTTTCAACTCCTAAAACCCACTCTCACATTTCTCGTCCCAAACAAAGCTAGTCTATTTCTGAGTTAACTTAGAAAGTGGCCCAGCAATCTTAGAAAAGTCCTTGACAAACCTATGGTAATAACCCGGCAAGCCAAGAAAGCTACGAACCTCCGAAACATTCTCCGGCTGTTTCCAAGAGATCACCGCTTCAATCATAGTGGGATCTAGAGAAATACTACTCTGTGTGATAACATGGCCAAGAAAAGATATGCGTTGTAGCCAAAATTCACATTTGCTGAACTTCGCAAACAACTGATGCTCCTGCAGCTTCTGTAAGACAAGCCGTAGATGTTGCTCGTCCTCCGATTCAGACTTAGAATAAACCAAGATATCATCAATAAAGTTCACCACGAACTGGTCCAAGTACGGCTAAAAAACCCGATGCATAAGATCCATAAATGCTGACGGTGCATTAGTTAATCCAAAGGGCATAACTACAAACTCATAATGCCCATACCGAGTATTGAAGGCAGACTTTGAAACATTCTCCGTACGAATCCGAAGCTAATAATACCCCTGCCTCAAGTCAAACATAGAGTAGACTTTGGCTCCCTAAAGTTGATCAAACAACTCGTCAATCAAAGGCAAATGATACTTGTTCTTGATGGTCACTTGATTCAAACCACGATAGTCAATGCATAATCTCAATGTACCATCTTTCTTCTTCACAAATAAAACAAGTGCTCCCCATGGTGAGGAACTCTGCTAAATGAAACCCTTCTCTATTAACTCATGTAACTGAGTTTTTAGCTCCTTCAACTCAGTTGGTGCCATCCGGTACGCTGATTTAGAAATAGGTTGAGTACCGGGAACAAGATTGATCACAAACTCCACATCTCTCTCTGGTGGTAACCCCGACAACTCCTCGGGAAATACATTTGGATATTCTCGAATAATAGGTACTTCCTCCAGCTGTAGCTTATCCGATGGCTTGTTGATCAAATAAGCTAGATAACTCGAACATCCCTTACTCACCAACTTAACGGCTTTAGTTGCTGAGATAACAAAACTTGTCTTTGCACCCCGGTTCCCTACTACCTCAACTACTGGCTGATCTGGCAACTGAAACTGTACTACCTTTGTTCTACAGTTCAATTGGGCATCATACTTAAAAAGTCAATCCATACCCAAGATAACATTATACCCTCGGATAGGAAATAAGATAAGATCTGAAGAAAAATTATACCCCTTAACATGTATTTTACAATCCTTACAAACTAGGCCAGTCACATATTTATCAGTCAAAGAGGTACTAATCTCAACCACATAAGGCAATCTTTCAGGTTGCACATTAACACGTTGCACACAAGCAGGAGTAATGAAAGAATGCGTAGCACTAGAATCAATCAACACTTTAACAAGTTGATCAAGTATAAGGAAGTTACCTTCCACCGCTGCAGTCTCCTCAGGCATCTCTTCCAAGTCAACTGCATAGGCCAGAGCCTGAACCCGCTGCTGCTGAGGTGCACTACCAATAGTTCAACCCTGATAACCCTGGGTTGTTGCCCGACCCTCAGTTCCCCAATATCTATAGCAATCTCTCACCTTATGCTAATTGATGCCGCAACACAAACACGTTCCTGCCTTCGCCCTGCAATCAGCCTCCACATGGCCCTAACGATTGCAGTAATTACACTGCGGTGATGAAACACTACCACTGCCCCTAGAAAAACCAGAACCCGAGAAAGCAGCTGTACCAGCCTGCTGCTGAGGTCTCACAACACAAGGCCTATATGGACCCTGAGATTGGGCCGGCCTAAACTGTGGCTGAGCCTAATAAGACCCCTATTGAAACTGAGGCCGATAGAAGCGCTGCTGACCCTGCGGTCTGAAAGAACCCTGCTGTGCTGGCGGCCTGTACACAACCTGCTGTATGGGAGGCCTATACATACCCTGCTGACCCTGCAGCTGATACGGCCTCTTGCTAGGCTGACTTGACACAATCTATTCCCCCTTTCTCTTCTCTAACCTAGAAGCTGCATCAAAGGCCTCAGTAAGTATATCATACTGATTCAGGGCCATCGCATCCTGAATCTCAGGCCTCAAACCCAACACAAACATACGAGTCTTGCGCTCCTCGTGAGCCACAAACTCGATGCATACCGGGATAGTCTAGTAAATGTGGCCTCATGCTGAGCCACTGAAGCATCTCCCTGAACTAGAGACATAAACTCAGCCCTCTCATCTCCCGTGCAATCCTCGGGACATACTTCGCCCGGAAAGCTCTCAGAAAGGTATCCTAAACATACGGAGTACCCTGGGTCTCCCAACTAGATTTCACTGTGCGCCACCACTCCTTTGCCTCATTATCAAACAAATAAACGGCAAAGGTGACCTTTCTTTCATCAGTATAATCCATAGGGTCAAATTTTTTCTGTATTTTACTAATCCATGCCTCGGCTTTCCAATTATCTGGTTCCCCCTGAAACCTCGGTGGATAGTACCCCAAGAACTCCTTCAATGTACCACGCCCATGGTATCCACCCTGTACATTCAGTAACTGTGGCTACAAAGTTCGAGCTTGGGCAGCCTGCCCTGGTAGCAACTGGGCCTAACCGGCCATAACCTCTACGATCATATCCAAGGGTGATTTAAAATGATCATCACCCCTTCCTCTGCCCGGTGCCACATTTTCCGGAACCTCGTCAACTACTTCGGGCCTACATCTCGTTCTCGGTCTACCAACCATTCTACTAATCAAAGAGTTAGCACAAGTTATAGCACGTAAACAAGTTATAAACAGCTATTAACACATAAACAACAAACTCATATAAAGCACATAAATCACTTAAGTATCAATCACATAAACAAATTGATCACATAATCACATAAGCACTAAATCATATAATCACTTAATCATTTAATCATATTAACACATAGGTCACTTTTCTTTCATCTCATACATACTTTCATGCTAAGACCATTACCCACATTCCAAGAATACCCCGACAAACAGCTAACATGTGCTCTGATACCACTTAATGTCACGCCCCAACTCGACCCCACCTACAATCAGTCAGGACGCAACGAAATTTCGGCAGTATAATGACAGTAATTCAGACCCCAAGGCTCTACACCCACCTCTTATCAACATCATACAACTAACTCCACAAACGAATCAACAATCAACTCCTCAATTAAACTAACCACATACGGCATAACCATATTATACAATAATCATTCCTTCAACAACCCGATCATAGTTATACGCCTCCGTTCCAACTTAGTACATATGCTATACATACATTTCAAAATAGTTTAAAACCAATTTAGTAATCTAAACATGATCAAAAGAAAGACTACTGAACTATCATACATAAGTCTTTAAGTTAAAGTAGGTTTATAATACATCATAATACATCAACTACAAACAATCTCATGGCAATGACTCCTGCACATAAGACTCATCCACAAAAGGCACATTTTCCTCTTCAAGAGGTACGTACCCATAGTCTTGCTCAACAACACCTGTAAGCATGCATAATTGAGAGTGAGCTTATATAAAACAAGCCCAGTGAGGATCTGATAGATCTCTAACAGTATTTACTGTATTCATTGGAAATGATCGTTTGAGCAGTAAACACAATAATAAACATCAATAACAATATAAATACCTAACTATAATGACCAATCAATAAAGGATACTCTATTTGGTGTAGCTCCAAATGCCATCACGATCTCAACTAACTTCTTATCACCCCATGACACACATACCCGAGGTACCTCACTAGCCCTGCCATCCATGGCATCTCCGCCCATGCGAGATGAGGGTAGCCTCTGGTAGTCATGCCATTTCTGCCCATGCGAGATGAGGTACCTCACTAGCCCGATGCTGCCCGAGAGGTGGCACACACATACCAAGACTCTGCAATAAAATAAACATTCACATCATAGGAGGACAACCTTTTCCATTGACTATATCCCAGTTAATTAATAATCAATATTCAATAATCAATAACCAATAATCAATAATGCACCAATTAATTAATAACATTAAAACAACACAACATCCATTAATCAATTAACGACTAAACAACTAAGTTAGATGACAAAGTAGGCCATCCAACTTAACATGCATTAAACACACAATCAAACCCTAATCTAACCATCAACAACTCACAATTCAATCACTCAAACACCACTCCATCATCTAAAGGCATAACTCAATACTTTAAAGAAAGACAACCTAAACTTCAAATAATCATATCTTACATTCTACTAATCCAAACAACTCCAAATCAGTTTCTATCACTCACCCATTCAATCAACTACATTAACCCTCTCGAAAACCAACCAAAACACATCCAAATCAAGTTTAATAGCCCTAAAACCTCAATGCACCTAGGCTGAAATTTTTGGATTTTCGCACCAACAACAAAATCAAAATTTTGGCATTACAATGGCGCTACCCTACATTTTACAAACTTTTACAAATCAACGGCAATCGATTCAAACCATTACAACTCAAAATAATCAACAAATAGCCAAACTATCAACTTTAAATACCCAAAAATAAAAATTTATGCTACAATAGTTCAAATCTCATAAGAATACATATAATCGATCCTTAGCATGTACTGAGCAATAATATAACTTCAAATTAACATTCTAACTGTTCAATATTCAATTATACGCAAAAATACAAAAGATGACTTTTGAGATCTAGAATTTTTCTCTCACCTTTAATCCGAAACAAGCCTAGATATGCGTGCTATGTGTGCCCAACAAGCGGAATCCAACTCGGTACGAAAAACTATGGACAAAAACTAGCCTTTTCTATGAAATTTTGCTTTGAAAACCTTGAAAATCAACTTCTCTTTTCTCCCTTGAAACCTTGAAATTTTGCCATGTGTGTGAGTTTGACTGTGTTTTTGTGTTGTTTCATTGTGTGTTAATGCATATTAAGTAATGGTCAAACAAAAAAATGCAAAGTCAAAGTAGTTTTATTTAGTCTTTTAATCTTTTCTAGTCTTTTAATTCATTTCTTGACTATTTCTTGCCCAACTAAGAATTTGAAAACTAAATTAATTCTAGACAATATATTTTAGGTGACAAAGAGTGTTACATTAAAACAGTTTGACCCGAGTCGGCTTAAAACTCATTTTCTTACAAAAGAAAGTGTAAAAACCTTTAAAATTTTAAAACCGATTCCAAATCCATTTTAATCAAACACGGGTTTATTAATACCCGAGGACTAGGTTTTAAAACGTTTAAAACACCCCTAAAAAAATTTAGCGGACATGTGTTCAAAATACTATTCACTAAAATCAGCGATAAAATTTTTGATTCCGTTTTTGATGAAAATTTCATGAATGCACACTTAGCATGTATTAGGAGTATTAATCACATATTTAACACATTCTAGGTCATATAGCACATAAAAGGTCAAATCATACAAAACAAGGTAAAACACGCAAATCGATATAAGATAGAAAAGCGGGGTTTCACACTTATAGTATAGTCTACTTGGACCTCTACTAGGGCTAGAGCTAGCCGAAAAAAGAAAGAAAATACTTAAAAAAATATATAATAATAAAATGCTCCACGCTCTACCTTCCGTCCTCCTTAAACTAGGCTTTCTTCCATAGTAGCCTCCCTTTGGTCTCAGGTTCGCTACTTGCTAGCCTAGAGCTGACCTTGGCTATGATCAAGAAGTCTACAGCTAATTATAGTTTCGGGATGCCATTCTATTATCCCGCAGCACGCTCATCCTTGAACTTGCGGGCACTGAGAGGGGTAGCAAAGGGGTCCCACTTATTGAAGCCAAGTTGAGCGAGGGGGATATATACTTTAGCCAAAGGGTCCAATCACAAAATAGAACAGAGACGAAGGCCAAGCTTTTTCCAGATAGAAGGGGAAGCCCTTGTTCTGTCATCCTTAATGAGCTCCTTCTATTCTCCAGAGTTTAACAACTCCGTGATTCACATACCAGAGTCTAGCAACAAATCTTCATTACCAGCTCTACAACTCGCTTCTTTCCACTCTTTTTCCCCCACTCCAGCTTCCATGATATGCCCAAGACCTTTTATTATATTATTAAGACAAAAGGAATTGGCCAACAAGAAGACTGTCTTCAGCCTCTTGATGGCTTGAAAGCTTTTCTTTGACTACCATTAATAAGGATAGAATAGGACTTGGAGTCTAAATTCATTATATAATGACTTTATTGAGAATGAGATATAGAGGTTTGAAGATGCTCGACTGATAGGGAGAGGAATGGTAAGATGAGATAGCATGTCTTTTTCTTTAATGAATTTCCATTCCAATCTATTACCATATGCTTTGTCAAGATCGTCTTTGATGGACAGAAGGAGAAGGCCCATCGTTCGTCAACTTACGTCGCTCCTACTAAAAGTATGTTTGATTTCCTACACCACTATATATACTAGGACATTCTAACAAACAATAAGAAGACGTCCAGGGACAAGTAGGCTGCCTTGTAAAGGTCCAATGACTAGGCCAACCATAGACCAATTGCTATGAATTGATGGACAAATTAGGGCTTTGTGACTTAGGGGATGAGGCAGAGTCAAGTTCTTTCTATTCAAATTATGATGGAGAAAATATCTCTCATAAATCTTAGCTAGAGAAAACCATATAGAGGCACTGATAATAGGCTAGCATTCTTGATAGAAATTGGCTTGGAAAGGAGACTGATTTCGGGTGAGAGCAGTTCAGGTAAGAATAGGGTAAATTTGACCATGTCTTCTTTGCTTTCATGGCCCAGATAGCTGGCCTATATTCCTCTCTCTTACTTCCCCTTTCATTCCAAGTAGGTGATCAGCTTGGTTTTTCCTCATACAATTTATCGGTCCTAGTGCTAAGCCTATCATCCCATTTATCAAAGGAGAAGTTCAGACTTTAAATGGGACCCCTCTATCTATCTCTAGGCAAGTAACCCTTAAGTGAGCTAGACTCAGCATCAGGAGAAAAGTTAGACGATGTCTCTTCAACCTTAGCAGCAAGGGCAAGAATAAAGGAAGAGAAGGAAAAGGTATAAGAAAAGAAATAAGAAGAAGCTCATACCTCGTTCCTTTACTTGTCTTGGCCCTAGTCGATGGGAGGTTAGCGTGCCAGTTGGTGGTCGACCCCCTATCTTTTTTTATCGTTTGTTTTGGGCCATTGGCCTATTCTCCGATGTCAATTATCTCTGTTTTAGTTAAATTACGAATTGGTTGAGCTGCTTATTGATCTTGCACCTCATTGGTCAAGTCTTCACGCTTATGTTCAATTCTTGTACTGGTTGGTCTTCACCCGTCAAAGAAAGAGTGAGAAAAGTTGAAACCTCTCTAACATCCACCAAGTCATTAAGCTAGTATAGAACATGGGCTGTTGGACAGAGTACTTCCCTGATAAGATCCTTTGAGACTAAATGCTTTGAGTTGGGTTCCTTTCAAAAGATAGATCGGGAAATAGCTAAAGGTTAACACTAAACTTGCTTTCATTTTTGCTTAATGGTATATAGGTAAACTTGAACCAGGTTGAATGCTTTCTCTTCCTGACCCTGAGCCTGAAGTAAGGTCGGTACTAGGAATCTATCAGTATCCATCCGGAGATAAAGAATCAATGCGGTGAGCAGTCCACTGATTATTGTAGTCTCGGGACTTCTTTCCCTAATCGAATGTGAGGCCTACGGGATCCCTACAGCTAGTAGTCAGAGTCTTCCCTGGTATGTCTCTATAGCGAAGTCCAGCTATTTCCTTGCAATTTCCCTTTTTTCTCTAATCTACGGGGATTGCTCTAAATAGCTTATATATAGTAGAGTTCTATCCTCCCATGATGCTTCCTCTTGTCGAATGAAAGCTTATTTACCTTCGCTCTGAAACTCGGGCCTTTCTTCTTTAGGGAAATCGTTCCCTTCGCTTCTATACTTGTAGTCTGCCATAGAGGTATAAGGGAAGGAGGTGAAAACAAATCACCATGAAACTAGTACCGATAGTGCCCGTTGCTGACTTGGAGGAGTAGAAGAAAGCCCTAATTCCTGATTCGATCAGTGATCGTATGTAATAGATTGGGTTGGTTCCTCGTTTGAGGCTGCTTGCTCCCTACCTTATTGTCTTGGTAAAATGACCTGAAAGTGTCGAGACAAATCCTTATCGTCTAATCTCATAGGATGGTCACAATCTCGATAGTCAAATATAAGAAATATATCTTCCACTGGCTGTGACAAAGACATATCTGCTAGAACGAGTGCTTTAAGAGTGTGGTCATACAGTCTTTCTTTCCCCAAGGCAAGGGCAAAATGGGCAATTCAAGGCGATTTCTCCTCTATCGCAGCATCCTTCCTCGAAAATGAGGCCGAATATAACATAAAGATTTCTTTTTGTGCTTAGCTCGAAGCTCCGCTAGACATAGGGCAAAAATAGGACTTGACCGAGGAGATAAGGGGATCTCTACTCTAATCAAAAAATCTCTTATTTATAAAAGATAGAGCTCGTGCCTCTGTTCATGAAGAGGGAGGGCTCTTAGCCTAAAAATGAGTTATCCAGTCAAGGGTCAGGGAAGGAATCAGAGCAAGCAGCCTTTATTCGACTTCCAGCTTCGAGCATTGAAAGGTGAAGTCAATTAATGAGGTCAGACTCTAGGCTAGAATCAAGGAGAGTAGAATCCAAGCTCAGGATGAACACTAGTGCCATGCTTAACACATCCAATTCGAACGAAGTTTTGTTAGTTTTGAGATTCCGTAAGTAACTCTATGCTAAGGGAAGAAGAAAATAAAATACGAAAGTTCCATTTTAGGGTCCATTGACTATGATACTTTCTATTTTGTCGAGCCCTTCTTTGGTCTCTAGTTTGATGGTTGTACATGCTAAAAATCTGGTACATTCCGTTTTGTTTCTGTCACGCCCCAACCCGACCTATGGAGGCTAAACTAGGGAATGACCTAATTCTTTTATGCTATTTGTACGACTTGGTCATTTTTTACGATTAGTACTTAACGTTGATTTAGACTTCCAAATGATTTTCTGAAAATTCGGCAGCATGACGGCTATATTTAAGACTTTTTAGTTTGACTTAATTTCTAAATGCCTCAATTATTCCAATCATTAATCCAATTTCATTAAGGACTCCTATTTTGTCATCAACCGATATTCCTATTAGTCTATCTTGAAAGTCTTATTTGTTTAATAAGCCTAACATGATAACTATGTCCCGTTTATTCATCGATTCTTATTACGCAAGCACCTGTTATCCTTTGGCTTACAATGAGTACCTAAGTGAAATTAGATAGAGTTAACTTGTTTGATTCTTCACCTAGTGGTTTAAATTCCTACGATAACTACTAACCAAGATAATGAAATCAAAGCAACCAAATAAAGAGTTCGTCCGGTTATAATCAGTACAAGCCAAAATTAGACCCAAATTACAACGGGGTCATTCACATCAACAAAATAAGTATTCTTCAAGCAAAGACAACGTTCACAAAACAGCCACTGTCAAGAAAGGCACATAAAGCACGTAATCATTCCAAAGAATCATCAACATGCACATTCTCTTCGGGTACCTGTTCCAAATCTTCTTTACTTATGATGATAAAATAGGGTAATCCTTATGAACTCAGCGAGGAGAAATGAGAGATAACATTTTGAAACTCTTTTTTCGGTTAATCTTATGAAAAACCATTTTGAAAACGTGTCAATTAGAATAAATAAGTTCATAACATAACATAAATATAAATGAACACATTTACCTGTCTTTCATCCCCGAGGTCCTCTAGGAACCAAGCTAGAGTACTTAAACACTTAGTAAAAAAAAAAGGATACGGTTTGATACATACAGGACTCTAGAGGTAGCTCATACGGGCTCAAGAGGCAGCTCCCACCACATTTAGGTGTAGCACTTTCCCCCGCATAGCACTTACTTTTTTCCGTTCAAGTTCATTTTCAGTAACAGTTGTTGCGGCCGACTTCAATCATCTACTTTTTATGCCAAATGGGTGTACTCCGGATGTACCCCGAAATCCTACGACCCAACTCTCCGAGGAGGTCTAGCCCCCAAGTGAGAGAGGGAATTGGACAATGGTAGTCACGGTTGCACCGGCAAGCCCGATGCTGCCCGGTGTACGTGAATGCTACCATGACATAATAAAAGGTTGCAACCTTATATGCAATGCACATTTATAACATTTAATATATCACATTAGGAGGAGAACAAAGTAGGTTGCCTCTGAGCAGTGATAAGATCACACATTGACAAGTAAACACACGAGGCATGGTTTGACATGTAATTTCACTTGTAAACCACATAGAGTTATATGAATATTAAACGGGCAGCCATGTAACACATGTAAATCAAGTCATATAACTCATTTCGGGGTTCACGTATCAAGTATTAAGATTATACAAGCATGCAACGACATTTACATGAGACCGGGTGCAAGAAAAGTTTACTTATCAACATGTAATCATCGGGAATCATACTTAGACTAATAAAAAAAATTCTGGGCAGCCCATTAACATTCCTCAACATCAATTTAGAATTCACACAAGAGTGGTCTATGACTCGAGAGCCTACAGGGCCATTAGGGTTTACTAGGCCGTGCTCGGGGTTGGTTTCGTTTGCTAAGCACCACTAACAACTCTTAAACCATTTCAAGCATACTCAACATTTATTAGGCAGCCTCCTAATCACACAATTAAACACATTAATCATATGATCATCACTTAGTGAGATTTCATAGTTAATATGGTTTCAAATCATGCTTACATGTGCGATTAAGCCACAAGTTGTCACGTAATTAACCCAAGCCATGCATCGATTAATTAAAACATCCTCAATCATCCAAAACAGTCCACACAACATCCAAGTGCCACAATCCCAAGCATTCAATACCACAAGATAAGTTACAACATTTTTCAAAGCATATCACTAAACGAAAACCCCACTGAAAATGGTCTGTTTTCCCACATTCATGTAGACAATCAAACAATCTCCAATTTTAGTGAACAAAATATCAAATTAAATCTTAATGAGTGATTTAAATCTAGAAACAAACCTCGCATCATTTGGAGTTCGGATTCAAGAGTTATAGCCAAAACCGTGAGACTGCGCAAAACTGTCCAGATTTGTAAACATTTCAATACTTGTCCTTTTTGAGGGCCTTAGGTTCAGATTTAGCCTTAGTCTATTTCTGACAAAAATGTCCAGAACTGAAAATTATAGTAACCTACCAAATTTCATACATTTTCAATATCGTTTACTAGGCCAAAATGGTTTCGCTCTACGAGGTCAGTGAACTGCCAAAAACCTGCTCTATTTTCCCAGATTTTCCAGATTTCGACACATTTTGATATTTTGCCATTTTACAGGTCTTAGAGGCAGAATTGTCCTTGGTCTATTTCTACAAAAAATTCTCACAAGTGGCAAAACTAGTCACCTACCAATTTTCACGCATTTTCAACATCATTTACCTGGTCAAATTTGCTTCGCTCCAACAAGTCAGAAAACTGCTCAGATTTCGCGATTCGTCCTATCTTCAAGTTCTAGCCAAATATCTTGCCATGCATGGTTACAAAAGCTCAAGTGCACACATATATCACAAGTACAGAGGTAAATATAGACATATGAAGGCTTGTATGTGGTTTTTGAAAGCTTTTTAAAAAGGATTAACCCTCACCTTTGCAAGATAATAGATGAAGATGCACAAAATCCTTGTTTTTGAGCTTTGTGTGTGCCTTTGAGCTTTTCTTGCTTGATTACCTTGCTATGGCCGATGCTTGGAGTGTCCTGGAGAGTGAGCTTGAGGTCTTGGAAGCTCAAGAGATGCCATGGTCGAAAATGAGAGAGAAGGAGAGAGAATGAGAGCTTGAGAGAGTTTTGAGAGAAAGAAATGATATTTTTGTGCATGTGGTCAGCTATAGGCTTGCAAAAACTGAATTTGTATAATCTTTTGGAGCATGTTTGAATTGTTTGGCATGCTTGGTGATGTGGCCAAGAATGTGGAGCATGGTGGTTAATAAAATAATGCTTTGGTGTATGGAAAAGATATGACAATGTATAAGATTGTGTCTTAGCAAGCATGAATAAGTTATGTTGTTCAAATTTTTGCTCAAGGACAAGGTATGGTCAACCAAGTGATGTTAAATTCTGAATTTTTTGTCTTGTTTTAGGAATAATTTATTGTAGGTGCATGGGTTTTGCAAAAGAGTAGGAATAAAGAATAAGAATAAAGAATGTTTGAACATTAAAGTATTGAGTTGAATTTGACTTAGGATTAAAATAAGAGTTAGTAGATTTTGTAGAGATTTGAATTAGGATTATAATAATAGTTAGTGGTGTTTGTAGGATTATTTTATAGTCTAGTGCTTCATGCAGGATTCTTTATTGATTAGCGTGCGGGCATGCTTTCCTAGGTCTATGGCACGCACTACGAGATAAGGCACGCACTTGAAGGAAAATGTACGAATTTCAAGGTAAATGCACACAATCCTAAATAAATGCACGTATGCCAATGCAAGGTACATAATTCAATGCAATGCACATAAATCAAAGCATGTCACTTAAATCTAGGTTAAGACACACAATTCAAGGTCAGGGCATGCGAAACGAGGTATCACACATAAATCGAAGTTAGGGCACACAATTCTAGGTCAAGGCACGTAGGACGAGGCATGCACAAAAACTAAGACAGTTCATGTAATCCAAGGTCAGTCACACAGTTATGGGTCTAAGGCACGCAAATCGAGGTAAGACACGTTATTCGGGGTCGGGCCTCACAGTTTCCCATCCTAGTCTTTCGCAACACTTCAGGTTTACTTCTTTTGTTAGGTCTCGAATTCTTCACTATGATCATCCCAGTAGTTCATATAGGAGCTATAGCCGTTTCATTCCTATTCGTTGTTATGATGTTCCATATTAAAATAGCGGAGATTCACAAAGAAATATTGCACTATTTACCAGTGAGTGGTATTATTGGACTGATCTTTTGGTAGGAAATGTTCTTCATTTTAGATAATGAAAGCATTTCATTACTACCAACCCAAAGAAATACGACCTCTCTGAGATATATGGTTTATGCCGGAAAAGTATGAAGTTGGACTAATTTGGAAACATTGGACAATTTACTTTATACCTACTATTTCGTCTGGTTTTTGGCTTCTAGTCTTATTTTATTCGTAGCCATGATTGGGGCTATAGTACTGACTATGCATAGGACTACTAAGGTGAAAAGACAGGATGTATTCCAACAAAATGCTATTGATTTTAGGAGGACTATAATGAGGAGGATGACAGATCCACTCACGATCTACTAAAGGTAAAGTAGCGTCGATATTGGTTCAAATTCAATTCGTGAGATGGCCTTCTTGGTCATATAGATGTCTTGATGCCGCCATTCTCTCATTTCGGATGACTGTCCTATCATAGTGAATGGAAGGGTAAAGTCTTCAACAATCTCTTCCGTAAAGGATGGAGGCCAATTTGTAGCTTAATGACTCAAGTCGACAGTGATTTAGGCATCCGTGGTGATTTTTTCAAAAGATGAGATCTTTACTACTTGAAGTAGATCCTGCCCAAAAACAGGAGGATTGGAGGGCTTTGAGATTATATTTGAGACTTTCTTTTCTACTATCTTTTTCACTCCTTCGATATGCATTATTTCCATCACCGAAAGTCGAGACTGGGTATTGGTGAAATGGAGCTTCTGACTCAATTGAAGAAAGAGAAGTGAAAGTTGCTTTCTTCCATAATGGAGGATTTCTTCCTTACGCACCTGAAGACCTGGACTGCTTTTGACTTTAGTTATGGTTAAGGGTCTACTTATATTCAATGGAATTCCATCCATTCCATCAACGTTTAGGAAAAGAACATACCTCGATACTGCTGAAGAAATCAAATTACTCATTCCAATATGAATTGCCTCTAGTTTCGTTAGACTAGGCGATATCTTATTTATTGCTTGCTTATAGTTTCATATTAGGCTTAATTCCTCCTATTAGATGATATCGGATTTTTTACCTATCTGAAACTCTGGCGTTCAAAATTGAAAAAGGCCAGGCCAATTCCAGAGGTAAAGAAAAGACTTTGGTATTAAATATGTAAGTAAAAAGGCTTTCTTATCTTGGAATCCTACCAAGAGTTAGTTTATAGCGAACCAAGGGAATTGATTGGGACATATAGTCTGCAAAGATGGATTAAAAACAGGATCAATTACTCCTAATTCGGGAAATGGTGACCCTGATAAGGAAACCGTGTACGACCCTTTCTAGGACTTTTGACTATCCCATTAAAGATTCATTAAGCATTTAGCCAAAGATGCACATCCTTAAGGTTAACTGGAAGGGAGGCTAAAAACTTGTACAATACAATAAAAATAAGAGATATGGCTTTTTCAAAAATCTTGGCATCGCACCAAGCGAAATACACACTAGACATAACAATCTTTTATGCGAGTAGATGTAGCATTTAAAAAACCATTTCTTCTTTTTCCACTCGCTGTAGAACACTTCATTTAATATAGCTCTAACATATCTCTTCAACTCATTAGAGCTTTCAATAGACATCAAACCCTTCCTCTTGGACTATCACACAAGATAATAGCTAGGACTGAGACTTGTGAGCTAATGAAAGGAAGAGAAAGACACAGGGGGGCATATGAGAGGTACGACTCTACTTTCATACCTGTTTTTTCTTTTTGGGTAAGTTATTGCTTTTTTTTATTCAATTCCTATAATTTAAAACCTTATTTTATATATCCATCATTTATTGGACCTATCTACTTTTATTTATTTGAACTGGTGCTTGACTTGATGGGAAAATTTTCTTAGAATGATTACTTCCTCTCTGGGACATGCACATGTAAACCCCGAGTCTGGTTGGTTGTGTATCACCTACTTTGGTCAATCACACATGCCAGCATCCAAGTGAATTTGAGAGCATTCTCCTAATGAGCTTCTCAAAAACCCAAGAGTTGGGCACGGCATTGGCTAGAAGGAAAGCTGGGCAGCCCACAGCTATGAGCTTAAAATCTAGGAGTTATCCTTTCTTCCGGATCGAATTTCCCGATGTGATGCCTAATAACCTAGGGTAGGAGTGGCAATAGTTGACTTCCTAAAACGATAACAACCAGGGATGTCTAGAGCACTTCTCCTCGATTAGCTACAGAAAGAGCTAGAAATTTGTTTCGTTCTGTCCAGTCTGAGACCAGGTACAACGCAAGACAGTATCCTAGTGAGCGGAGCAGTCTTAAGAGCTAATCCGCCTTGATAATAAATTTCAAATTTCCTTTTGGCTGAGGGTACAGTTGCATTTTAGTTACTAAAGTACTATAGTCAGGTAATCGTACTATACTACCTAAAAAAAGCCTTCTATCGATAGAGTGAATGCTATACTCGCTTATGTCATTGGTTTTAAAGCTCAGTTATAAATAGATAAATGGTCAAAGTATCGATAACTCGAGAAAGACACTAAAAAAGGTATTCCTTCTCAAGTATGAGAAATTCTATTAGGATTAAAGGCACAAAATATAGGATCAAAATAGCAAGATAGGTTTTTCTACCAGAGGATTGCAAGATAAGGGTTACCTTTTGAAAATGGTGACACTTCCACAGGTAGAGATGAGGCTTTAGCCGTTGCTGCTAAAAATTCTAATTTTTTTATTTATTTTTTAAATGTCGAAAGAGCTTTTGACACCTGCTTAATCTTCGAGTGCTATGCCTGCTTCCCTTGCAAAAATTGGAATGAATTTGAATTGTATCACAAGTCTTTCTCTTCAACTCCTTTTCTAGAATGGAAAAGTTATGCTTGGATTGGCATAAAAAGCCAGATCTTATTTCATATGCCTTAAAAATGAAAGGTAAAGGAGATCTAGGGTTTGGCTTTGGTCACCAGGTCAGCTCTTCCCGCCGAGAGGAGTTATCAAATCATTGGCTTTAGTCAGCGATTTCTTTGATGTCTATAGGAGGAGAGTTATTGCTTCATCTGTAGTTATACTAATTTAGGAGTAGGTCTTGGCTCTGAACGCTTTTCTTCTCGATTATTGTCCTTTAGTTCCCGCTTATTCTAAGTCTATGGTAGAGCTAAAGCCTGGGAAGGTTCTCCATGACAGACGAGAAAGGCTTTTTGGTCCTTTAGAATTTAGTAGTAGTCACTCACAACCCCTTTCCTTTAAAGAAGAACTCCGTAATTTATTAGTTGCATTCGAGGTTCAAAGCCCTACTCATAGAAAGGATGAAGACAGCTACTGTAACGCCCCGATCCCTCACGAGACCGGAGGCTCTAATGACCATGCTATTCTCAACCCAATACCAAGCCCGGTCACAAATTTTTTTCCGAATGGTTAAGTCCGGACCCGACACACGGACAGAGTCTCCCCTGTACCGTGGACATTCTAAAAACCTGTAAACACTCAAACAAAGTCCCAACAATACAATACAAGCTTTTCTTAATTAAACATCAAAGTTCTAAGGCCATCTGAGCCTTATAGTACACAATAGTTCCAAAACCACACAAGCATGCAAGTAACTTGTTTATAATATAGTCTAATAACCATGCCATTCTAGGATAACATTAAAACATACTTAGAGATAAAACATTCTACACTAAGCCATTCACTCCCAAGCATGCAAAGCAACTAGAAATAGAAATATAAGTTATTACAAGCCATAGAATTACCACTGCTACTACATTATCAGACTTCCAGTTTACATATTACTCAAATACATACATGAGCTTTAAGGCCCCAAAATAGATTATACATAGAACAACAAATTCTTCACATAGCAACCAAAAGCATATCCACCTCAGACAAATATCACACAGCAGCTAAGGCAACTCCACCAACTGTGCCACCTGAAACATGTTAGCGAGGTATGAGCAACCACTGTTGCCCAG
Organism: Ehretia macrophylla; assembly: GCA_037974665.1. Lineage (NCBI taxonomy): Eukaryota > Viridiplantae > Streptophyta > Magnoliopsida > Boraginales > Ehretiaceae > Ehretia > Ehretia macrophylla. Next base: position 72,209,371 of record CM075770.1, read on the forward strand.
TGAGGGATATAGTCCCGGGGCGTGCAATGCAACAGATAATACATTTATACAACAATAACACTTAGACAATTTAAGAAGCAATGACAACATAAGTAACCACACATTTAAAAGGATACATTTCACACAATCCCCTATACACCAATTTTCACTGGTCTTCATTCACGATCCACGAACCACGAGCACGATCACGATAAGCCGGCATAACCCCAAACACTCCAGTGGGTGTACTCCGGATGTACCCCGATAATCCTACGACCCAACATCCCCTGGCAATCTCCGGACCAGGCGAATGAGGGAATAGGGCACGGAGTTTGAATATCCACCGGCAAGCCCTCTGCCGCCCAGCCGATATTCAACACATCCGCCCCTGACACTATGGTTGCGCAACCACTATGCAATGCACTTAACAATGGCAAGTTAATAGCAATAATATGAGCATTAACACATAGGAGGATCAACAAAGTAGGTTGACCTCGATGCAATTAGAATAGAAGCAATTATATAAGCTAATAAGCAGTTTATAAAGGAACATATACAAAATAAGCATAGAATCATACCAAAAGCTCCAAATCAACTTGAAACCACATATAAACACTTAAGGAGTCATGCCATTGTTTTAGAAGTGTGAGTCAACCGAAATTGCACCTAAACCCCTTTGTTTTTCGAACTATTTCTCTTCCAAACCGAGGTTAATGATTTCATTTTCAAAGGAAACTCTCCCAATCTTCTAACTAACCCTCAAGGTACCCTCTCAACCCTCTAACTCATTCAAATGCCCGCGATTACCCCGAAAGCCCCAAATTCCCTCTTATGGCTTTAAACTACACATACCTTATCCGGGCTTCAAACGAGGGTTATCAAAGCTTCTATAGCACCTAGGTAGCCTAAGAATACTAGAAGTGAAGCCCGAATCCACCCGGATTCGCATGAACCTCGAAAGCCCTTTATTATAGTCGACTATTTTACGTTTTATGCGATTCTAGAGCAATGTAAGTGCACGGGGCTATTAGACTACCTTCACTAACACCTAAGGCATCTATTAGAAGTATTGAATCAAGTTAAAACGCGCGATTACACCAAACCCTAGAAATCCCGTCACTATTCACCCCTACGAATCAACTATCGATTTCTACCGTTTAATACATGAAACAATAGCATAAATGTGGTCTCTACTACATGTATATAACATATATAAGCTTATTTGAGCATTGCAATAGCATTAGACAACATTTCCAATAAATCAAGAAAATAGCAACATTTGTAGAATGCACAAATAAGCATGAAAACCCTCACCTAAAGCGCGTAGGAGCACCTAGAAGGCTTGCACACACCCTAAACTACTTGTCCAAGGCTTGGAGAGGCTTGGATTGGAGATTTGATGAGCAAAAGATCTCCTTCTTGGCTGCTAAGGGCTGTTCGGATTTTGAACAGTAATTCCTGCACTTTTTTTTTGTTTTTGCTAAGTTATGAGCTTATATTGATATATAAGGTGTATGGTTGGGTGGGGTCAAGTTTGGGTGCTTAAGTGGTCAATTATAATGCGCGTAGTAAGCTTAAAACGAGCCTAAAGTGAAACATGTGAGCTAGCTAATTAAATCTCTAAGTTAGTTACGTAACACTATTCATTCAACTACAAAAATTATTTTCTAAACGAGCTCTCCTATCGCCTCTAGCTCAATTGCACATTTTTCCCACTACTTTAACAATTAATATGATTTAATAAAAATACTAATTAACTAATAGAATGCAGTTTAAAAACGGAGTGAATAGTAACTTAAGAAGACAATTAATAAGGCATAGAAAGAGGTGCGCAAATAAAGGATGCAACAGTAATTGAATGCATGGCTAAATCTCGGGCGTCACAGCTACTTTTAGAATGAGAGAGTACCAATGCAATGAATATGGACTTATAGCAAGAAGGATTATAAACATATCATTCTAATATAAATCGGGAGGATAATCATCCATCGCTAATAAGAGAGCGAAGTCTTCTTGAAAGCCAAATGATATAACTTAGTATAAACTACCATGCCAATCTCCAATATTGAAATTGGAAACCTAGGGCCTCTTCTCGTTTAGCTTTTAAAGGATGTCAGAATGGTGCTTGCAAGCCTTGAAAAGGGACCGGTTGATGATTGCTTGGGAATTCCTACCTTTTTTTAGGAAATGTTCAAAAAACATGACAAGGAATCTGTCAAAAATCATATCGAAGTCAAACATAGAAGTAAGGTAAAACGACTGTGGAAACTATACCCAAGTAGGGGATTTCCAGATCAAGGCCCCCTAAAAACATCAAAGGACGCTACTCTGTTGGTTCGTAATCTGTCCGTCAACCATGTCCTAAAAGACTAAACTATATAAGCGTCCCCCAAACAACAATCTCTTCTTGAAGTGGATCTGCGATAGCATACCTTATTATAAGCTTATTCTAATTAATAGTAGTACTAGTACTAGTAACAGTGCATATGCGACAAGAAAGCTGATATACGCTTGAAGATTGCATGAAACAACAAGGAAGAGAAACCAAACTTCTATGACTGGGCAGTGAGTAAATGATAGAGGAAAACCTATTACCTGAATATGTTATTTGCTTGAACATATAGATGTTCGTGAATGAAACAGCTGCAATGCGAATGAGTAACCATGCATGTAATCAGTTGACAATAAGGATCATACTTTCATGGCACTAAGACAAATGCAAAATGCTTGCATCTGATCTAAGCAACCAAAACTGCAGTTGCCCATCAGTAATAGTAACGTACACAGTAATGCCTGTGTGATGAACATCCTATGAAAATATTAGGCGTTAAGAAACCAAGGAAAAGTGGTTTATGATTGAACTTTGTTGTGTCCCTCAAGGCCAGTGTCTGTTGATTCTATCCAACATCATTGTGAGCCGAAAACGCCGTGGAGACTTTGACCATCCCGGCTGAAGAAAAGTATACTTTCTAAGACTTGTTCTTGAGTTGGCTTTCATCGACAGGTAGGGTGACCAAGGCAATCTCGATTTAAGACTAGACTAGGAAATCCTATTAGGTAACATCTCGCCTTTCGTAGTGATTGCATTAATTCATTTATGGATTTGAACGATGCCACCCGTTTTTATTTCATGGTAGACCACTACTTCGGCTATTTGTTGGACTTTCTCAGTTCGGTTTACAATCAACATTTTCGTTTGAGGACTTCGTTCCTCAGCAAAGACCTACAGCGAAAGGTATCTACATAAGCCTCAAGTCTCTCAGTGGAGAAATTAATGCAGCCCATACACAACCTAAACCTATTACTTGAAAGGGTATGACATCCGTACCTATTGCATCATTTGCCTTAATGATAAAGCAGGCAAGAGCTAGAAAGACTTCGTAGCAGAATAGGAGTTGGTTCTTCCATATTTAGATAGCGCTATTCTTCGGAACCCGTTCTACTTTCAGCTTGAAGTTTGTGGACGATAGCACGTATGGGTGGTATGAGTGCCATCAACGTATCCTAAGAAATCGATCTTTTGAGCTCACAGGAATATAACAAAAAGAGAACGAAGGGAAGAATAAATGGAAAGGCTCTATAACTTAAAAAGAAGATGGCCGGCAAACTGGACAACAGGGAAGAGATACAGAAAAGATGCCGACGATGGGATGAGATTTGAAGACGTCTTTACAAAATCACACTTCCGCTCGTGATCGTACGATACAAAGCGCAAAAGTTCATTACTAGGAGAGACCTGGAGGTGGGCTTGGAAGCAGCCAATTTGAAGAAGTACGCATATATCTCATGGTCACTTACAAGGTGGATCTCTTATGCTTTAGTTGAGAAGGTTCAACAGGAACGGATTTCATACCCATTCCTTAGCACACCTGAGGCGTGGGAAGGAAAAGAACTTGAGGTTTGAAGATGCTTGACCGATAGGGAGAGGAATGGAGAATGGGTTCTTGGATAACCAAGAGATTACTGGAGTGACAAAAAATTGCAATATTATCTTCGATAGAGTAGAGTGAAGGAAAGGGCTCAGGAATGACTAAAGCACTACTAAAAGGGGAAGTCTGGTACGACAATCTACTCATGTACGACAATTTCACCCATTTCAAAGATTTGACTAGAAGAAGAAGGCAAGCTAGCAGATAATGACCTATTTGATCTTTTGAACAGGCCTTCAGCTTCAATCAAATAGGCCATAGATTGAGATTCACTCCTAAGACAAGCGACTACCAGAAGACTATAACAACTCCTTACTTAGCAAGATGACTCCATCTCCTGACATATGAGATTGGACTTAAGCCAAGGCAAATGAGGTTTTTATTCCTTGATTGAAAAGTTGTAAAACACCATTGTTCAGTCACTCCTTCCTGTGCAAAAGTCAATCTATTCCGTGGATTTGATCAAGCAAGCTAGCGAGCCAGGAAACTGAACAATGGAGGACATAGGAAACACAAAGATATGAGAAAGGTTCGAGTGATTTCGACTAAGAGTAAAACACCATTGTTCAGTCACTCCTTCCTGTGCGGAAGTCAATCTGTTCCGTGGATTTGATCAAGAAAGCTAGCGAGCCAGGAAACTGGACAATGGAGGACATAGGAAACACAAAGATATGAGAAAGGTTCGAGTGATTTCGACTAAGAGTAACTCCACTCTGAAAAAGGTGGAAAAAGCTTATTTCCATTTGTCACGCCCCAACTCGACCCCACCTACAATCAGTCAGGACGCAACGAAATTTCGGCAGTATAACGACAGTAATTAAGACACCGATGCTCTAAACCAACCTCTCAGAACATCATACAGTCAAACTCCTCAACCAAACAACAATCAATTCCTCAATACCATTAACAACATACAACATAACCATATTATACAATAATTATTCTTAGTTATACGCCTCCGTTCCAAAATAACCTTAACTTTAACATACATACCAAAATAGATTATAAACCAACTTAACAACCTAAATCATAACAAAAGAAAGACTACTAAGTTAGCATCATTTAGTTCATTATCTTTACTACAACTTATACATCATAAACTACAAGGAAAATAAAAGACAACTAGTTTAATATACAAGATAATAGAGTATACAACATCTCAAGCATCAAGGACAAGACTCTGGCACATAGGACTCGTCCACATACAGCACATTATCCCCTTCTGGAGGCACGTACCCGTAATCTTGCTCAATAACACCTGTAGGCATGCAATAATAGAGAGTGAGCTTATCTAAAACAAGCTCAGTGAGGATCCAATAGATCTCTAACAGTATTTACTATACTCCTTGGAAATGATCCTTTGAGCAGTAAACACACAATAAAACATCAATAACATTATAAACACATAACTATAATGACCAATCAATAAAGGATACTCTAGTTGGTGTAGCTCCAAACGCCATCACGATCTCAACCATTCTTCTTGCAACTCCCCATTACTCACGTACCCGAGGTACCTCACTAGCCCCTCCCTCCATGATACCTCCGTCATGCGAGCTGGGGGTAGTCTCTGGTAGTCATGCCATTATCAACCCGACAGCCCGATGCTGCCCGACAGGTGACACACATATACCAAGACTCAGCAATAATAATAAATATCATTCACAGGAGGACAATCTAGCAGAATTGCCTATCTCCCGGTTCATCAATCAATAATCAATAATCATCAATTATCATCAATTATCATCAATATAACATTAAGTAATCAATTAAACAACAAATAACTAAGTTAAATGACAAAGTAAGCCATCCAACTTAACATGCATTAAACACGCAATCAAACCCTAATCTGACCATTAACAACTCACAATTCAATCACTCAAATACCACCCAATCAACTAAGGCTCAATTCAACATTTTAAAGAAAGACAACCTAAACTTCAAATAATCATATCTCACATTATACTAGTCCAAACAACACCAAATCAGTTTCTAACACTCACCCATTCAATCAACTACATTAGCCCTCTCGGAAACCAACCAAGACACATCAAAATCAAGCCCAACATCGCAATCAAAAATTCGGCATTATAATGGCATTAAACACGTAATTAACAAACTTTTAGAAATCGACGGCAATCAATTCCAACCACAACAACTCAAGATATTCATCAAATGACCAATCTATTTACTTTAAATACCCAAAAACAAATAATTTCGCTACAATGGTTCAAATCTCGTAGTAATACACATAAACGATCCCTAGCATGCACTGAGCAATAATATAACCTCAAATTAACATTCTAACGGTTCAATAATCAATTATATGCAAAAACATAAAAAAATGAGTTTTGAGATCTAGAATTTTTCTCTCACCTTTGATGCGAAACAAGCCTAGATATGCGTGCAATGCGTACCCAACAAGCGGAATCCAACTCGGCATAAAAATCTACGGACAAAAACTAGGTTTTTCTATGAAAATTTGCTTTGAAAACCTTTGAAATTTATTTCTCTTTTCTCCCTTGAAGCTCTCGGCTATGTGTGTGTTTTTGAGGGTGTGTTTGTGCTTTGCAAGTGTGTGTTGATGATATATCATGAAATGGTCAACAATTAAAAATAGTTAAAGTTCATTTTTTTAGTCTTTTAATTCATTTCTTAGTCTTTTAATTCATTTCTTGAGTATTTCTTGCTCAACTATTAAATTAACACTTAAAATAATTCTAGACATTATATTTTAGGTGACAAAAAGCTTTGTATTAAAATAGTTTCACTCGAGTCAGCTTAAAACTCATTTTCTTGCAAAAGAAAGTGTAAAAATCTTTAAAATTCCAAAACTGATTCCAAATCCATTTTAATCAAACACGGGTCTATTAATACCCAAGGACTAGGTTTTAAAACATTTAGAACACCCCTGTAAAAATTTTAGCGAACGGGTGTTCAAAAACACTATTCACCAAATCTGACGATAAAATTTCTAATTCCGTTTTTGATGAAAATTTCATGAATGTACACTTAGCATGTATTAGGAGTATTAATCACATATTTAGCACATTCTAAGTCATATAACACATAAACAGGTTAATTAACGCAAAACGAGATAAAACACGCAAATCCAAATAAAGTAAAATATGGGGTCTCACATTCTCCCCCCCTTAAAGAAATTTTATCCCCGAAATTCTTACTTGTTGAACAAAAAAGATCTGGGTACTGCTGCTGCATCTGATCTCGCCTCTTCTAAGTAGCTACCTCAATACCGTGATGCTTCCACAACACTTTAACCATCGGAATCTTCTTCGACGTCAACTCTCGTTCCATCTGATCAAGAATACGAATTGGCCGCTCGTCATAAGTCAGATTCTCACAAAGCTGTAGCGGCTTTGGCTCAAGAATATGAGAAGGATCCGAATTATATTTTCGCAAATTAGACATGTGAAATACATCGTGAACATTAGAGAAATTCTCCGGTAAAGCCAACCGATATGCCAACTTGCCCACTATGCCAGTAATCTCAAACGGCCCTACAAACCTCAGACTCAACTTACCACCTTTACCATAATGAGCAAATCCCTTACGAGGAGGCAATCTTAAGAAAACCCGATCTCCGACTGTAAACTCCAAGTCTCGACAACGCTTATCAACATAACTCTTGAATCTACTCTGCGCCGTAAGCATTCTTTGCCTGATCAACTGAACATTCTCAATCTTCTCTAGAAGCTCTGGCATAATAGTCAGATCAACAGTCTTCATCTCCCCTACTTCATCCCAATACAAAGGTGAACGGCACTTACGACCGTAAAGAGCTGCAAAAGGTGCCATCCCAATAGTAGCTTGATAACTATTGTTATAGGCAAACTCGGCAAGTGGTAAATGTTTCTCCCAGTTCTTCCCGAAGTCCAGAATACAAGCTCTAAGCATATATTTCAGAATCTGAATAGTCCTCTCAGACTGACCGTCGGTCTGTAGATGATACGCTGTACTGAAATTCAGCTGAGTACCCAAAGTCTCCTAAAGTTTCTCCCACAAGCGAGAAGTAAATTGAGGATCTCAATTTGAGACAATACTAGATGGAATCCCGTGAAGTCTAACAATCTGATCCAAATAAAGATCCGTCAATTTTGTAATTTCACCTCCTATCTGCATCGAAATAAAGTGAGCTATCTTTTTCAAACGATCCACGACAACCCAAACTGCATCATTACTTCTCGGTGTTCTAGGAAAACCAGGGACGAAGTCCATCGTAATATGCTCCCATTTCTACTCTGGTATAGCCAACTGCTGAAACAAACCTGCAGGTCGTTGATGCTCGGCTTTCACTCGCTGACAAGTCAAACATCTAGATACAAACTGAGCAACCTCCATCTTCATGTTATTCCACCAATAATGTTGTTTCAAGTCCCGATACATCTTGTTTCCACTGGGATGAATAGTGTACTTAGAATTATGAGCCTCCTCCAGAATACCTCGCCTCAAACCCGGTTCATCGAGAACACAAACCCTGTTCCGAAATCGAAGAATACCATCATCGTGCACTTTGAAGTCAGCCTGATCATCCGTGATTTGATCCTTGATCTTTTGAAGTTTAACATCAAGTTGGTGAGCTTCTCTGATCTGAGACAGGAATAAAGGCTAAATACAGAGATGTGAACACATCACACCAACCTGAGTCAACTCCAGTCTCCAATAAGTGAATTCCTCAAGAACCTCCCACTTCTTGACAGCCAAACAAGAAATACTCACCTTACGGCTAAGAGCGTCTGTCATAACATTTGCCTTCCCAGACAAATAACTGATAGAACAATTATAATCCCCAAGAAGTTCCATCCACCTCCACTGACGCATATTCAACTCTTTCTGTGAGAATAAATACTTAAGACTCTTATGAACAGTGAAAATCTCGAACTTACTGCCCCACAGATAATGACGCCACTTTTTTCAGTGAGAAAACAACAGCTGCCAACTCAAGATCATGAGTCGGATAGTTCACCTCATAAGGCTTCAACTTTCTAGAAGCGTAAGCAATAACCCGACCATTCTGCATAAGTACACATCCCAAGCCCTCCTTGGATGCATCACTGTAGATAACCATATTATCGGTCCCCTCTAGTAGAGCAAGTACTGGAGCAGTAGTCAACCTCTTTTTCAACTCCTGAAACCCACTCTCATACTTCTTTTCCCAAACAAAACTAGTATGTTTCTGAGTAAACTAAGAAAGTGGCCCTGCAATCTTAGAAAAGTCCTTGACAAACCTACGGTAATAACCCGCCAAGCCAAGAAAGCTACGAACCTTCGAAACATTCTCCGGACGTTTCCAAGACATCACCGACTCAATCTTGGTGGGATCTATAGAAATACCGCTCTATGTGATAACATGACCAAGAAAAGATATGCCTTGCAGCCAAAATTCACATTTGGTGAATTTCGCAAACAACTGATGCTCATCCAGCTTCTGTAAGACAAGCCATAGATGTTTTTCGTGCTCCAATTCAGACTTGGAATAAACCAAGATATCATCAATAAAGATAACCACGAACTGGTCCAAGTATGGCTGAAAAACCCGATGCATAATGTCCATAAATGCTATCGGTGCATTAGTTAATCCAAAGGGCATAACTACAAACTCATAATGCCCGTACCGAGTCCTGAAGGCAGACTTCGGAACATCCTCCGTGCGAATCCGAAGCTGATAATACCCCTGCCTCAAGTCAAACTTAGAGTAGACTTTGGCTCCCTGAAGTTGATCAAACAACTCGTCAATCAGTGGCAAAGAATACTTGTTCTTGATGGCCACCTGATTCAAACCACGATAGTCAATGCATAACCTCAAAGTACTATCCTTCTTCTTCACACATAAAATAGGAGCTCCCCAAGGTGAAGAACTCTGCTGAATGAAACACTTCTCTATTAACTCCTGCAACTGAGTTTTTAACTCCAACTCAGCTAGTGCCATCTGGTATGCTGATTTAGAAATAGGTTGAGTACCGGGAATAAAATTAATCACAAACTCCACATCTCTCTCTGGCGGTAACCCTGGCAACTCCTCGGGAAATACATTAGGATATTCCCAAACAATAGGAACTTCCTCCATGTAACAACCCGATCCCTCTCGAGACCGGGAGTTCTATCAATCAATCTAATCACAACCCAAATCCAAACCCGGGCATAATTTTCAGGGAAAAACGGACGAAGTCTCCCCTGTTTCTAGGCAAAATGTAAAACCTGTAATAGCATTTAAATGGACCAACACCGTGTCCAACCATACAAAACTTCCTCAACGCCATCCGAGCCTCGGTTTTCAACAATTAAACTCAGCAGGTATACATACATTTCCAATTTAAAAGCTGACCTATCTCTTTTCATTTTTGTCCAGTACATTCAACTAGACAATTAAACCATACTAAGCTACTGCATAAAATAAACTATCATGTCATTCTAACTCTTTTCCTTCGGACATTACAAACATGCATCGAAGTTAAACTGTATTACTGAATACATAACTAACTTATCCATCTACCTCAACTATTTAGCTAATTTAGATTACATTTCTTTTAACAATAAATACATACAATACATAAAAGCATACATCTTTACAACTTCGACAACTCAAGCCACATAGGCACGCAAGACAACCCTTCAAGCACGAACTTTCATGAATTCACAAACTTTCTAGCTAACATGACATTTCCTGAAATGTGGTGGTGACGAGTGAGTATACACAACACGTATACTTAGTGAGGGCGAGACAGATATCGAATTGGAGAGAAAGAAAGTCGTGCAATGCAAATAGATACAATTAAGCAATAAAGTCAATAAGAAAGCATTCAATACAAACGACAATATAATAAACATTCAAGAAAGCATTAACACAACCATTCAAAACTATACAACACTCTGAAGGCTATGGTTCACTCATACGAGCAATATACCATTTCACGAGCGATACATCAATCTCGAGCTTGATGTTGACAACGATGACAATAAGTGCGCAACCACCTTATAACACCAGTTTGGAATACCCCAGAAATATCCATCAATTCTACGACCCGAATCTCCCTGGGAGGCAATTCAAGCGAGAAAAGGGAATAGGACACGGAGCTAGAGCAACTAACACCGGCAACCCGAGGCTACCCGGAAAGGCCCATCACTCACGCCCTGACACTATGCAATGCAATACTAGATACAAGGCGATAAACGAGCGATAGCACAACAATACAGAATAGAGGAGATAAACGAGATATCAAGCTTTATCAACAATTGTTAAACATTTCAATCAATAATCAACTCTAACAAGCGTAATAAGCATTAACAAGCATTTACAATCAAATAAGTAATAAGAACAACACCAACTAACATTATCAAGCAATAACAAGTATTCTATAGGCATTATAAGCATTCTATAGGCAATATAAGCATTCTATAAGTAATATAAGCATTTTATAAGCAATATAAGCATTCTATAAGCAATATAAACATTCTATAAGCAATATACTATGAAAACACACAAAATCACAAAAATGACCCCAACTTTCAAAACATTACTACTTTCAAACGAGCCACGAGATTTTGGAAACCGACTTCACCAATCCTCCTAGGTCACCATAACGCACGTCTAAAGCCCCCGAAACTCTACTTAACCCTAGAATTCACGCAAAGCCCTGATTTCCCCCTTTGCTCGTTTGAACTACAACTATACTAACCAAACACCCAACCAACGCCATAACCACACCAAAAGTGCTTCCATGGCCTACCGAGACAATGCTATCACGCAAATCGAAGAAATGCTAAACTCAACCTAAACGACCCTGACTTTCACCAAGATATTTCTTCATATTTTTCCACTACGCAACCCAAACAAATCATACATTTAGGCAATCTAGCATATCTAGCACCTTTCCACATCAACAGAAAGCATAACAACGCAACTTCATCGATTCAAAGGTTTACTATTCATAAATTACTATTTAATTAATAATTTATATTTCAATTTGAATATTCAACCACAGAAAATGTTAAAAAGATATAAATACATGTTATACAATTGCTAGGGAACATTCTTTAAGCCTCAAAATGATTAAAACAACAATATACGGATAAAATTCAAAAATCAAAGTTAATATACAAAATATTCAAATACGCAAATAAACATGAAACCCTCACTTTAGACGCTCCTAGATGCTAGGAAAACCTCGTAGGGTGCCTCGGAAACCACCCCGTGCAAGCTCACGCGAAGAATCGAAGATTTGAAGTTGAAATCTCTTTTTTTTTCTCTTTCCATTTTCGGCCCTATGCTCACTAATTTCAGCTCTTTCTTTTTATTTTTATTTTGTGCTAACTTAAGCTTATAAAGATGACAATACAAGTCAACTTGGTCAAAGTTTGGTCAATGCTCACTTAAGTTGGTCAAACTAGCTTATTTTATGCATTTTAAAGCTAAAACAACTATCACAAATCAAATTCAAGTTAATAACAACTAAACTACTAAAATTAAAACACTAAACACTAGTTTTCACTATTCACTGAGGACTGGAAATCGTTTCCTAACTATCGCTCTCGATATGCTATGCACTTTACGACAATAAAATAATAACAATTAAATCTCAAAGAATTTAAGAAAATATAATTTTCCGAAAGCAACATAGTTCAAAATTTACTCCGGCTCGGAGCTACTTTTCATTTAATTGAAAACCGAGCACTAAAATGTAAGAAAAATTAAAACCGATTAAGAAAATATGAAACTTAGGTGATATTCCATTAAAATAATTAACTCAAGTATTATTTTAATTACCTCTAAAAGAAATATGAAAATAAAACTACAAATACATGTTTAACTTAAAAATAAACACGAAATTCAATGGTAGCATCTAAGATAACACTTAGTTAAATGCAATTAAATGTCCTTAAATATATGCCGGGTTCGGGTTATCACATCCTTCCCCCTTAAAACAATTGCGTCCTCGCAATTATTCTTACAATAGAGCTCCGCATCATCTGAAATCCAACTCTGACCACTCCTCATTGGTTGCTGAGCAAGACACTGAATAAGAACGCTCGAAGAATACCTTACTAAGAAACCCCAATAGTACTGACTGAAACTTCAAAACAATAAGACCAAATAAAGGCTTAATTGAAAATACCATCTTGAAATCCAAATAAGAATTCCGCTGGTCAAGAATATCATAAAAGAATTCCCCGCTAAGAGTGCCGAGAAGATGCCAACAAAAGTCTCCAAAGAACACCCGTTAAGAAAACCAAAGAATGCTCTAGAGAACAACCAAATAGATCCCCAAATAAAAATCTTACTAGACATGAATGTCATAATAGAATCCCAACTAAAAGTACCGAGAACATACCAATAAACAATCTGAAGCAGAGTCTAAACAAGAATCACAAGGACTGCTCAGGAAGACTTCAAACAAGAAATCCAGTCAATCATATTACAGAGGTTTCAAGGAAGTCTTTCAAAATATAGCTCAAGAAGCATCTGAATAGGGAATCCAAAATGTACACCAACGTATATATACTTATCAAAAGTCCATGAATGAACACCAAGCTAAATAACCAAGTAGATTCCCAAAATAATATTGCTATCGAATATTGGGTAAAATACCAGAGGGAATGTCGTGCAAGTGCATCATATACTATTGAAGAATTCCAATCACGATTGCCAATAAGATATCAAGAAAGACTAGAGCAAAGATATTGTAGACAATATTATGCAGCAAGTCCGATAAGAGCTCTGATTGCCAAATCCACTAAGAAATGTCCACAAGAAATACCAAAGTAGTACGCCTTACACAAAACTGATCATTGTGAGTAGACTCAAATCAAAGTTCCCCATAAGAATGCAGAAAGAACACCAAAGGTTGATTAAAATCCCAACCAAGTCTCCCACGAAATGCCAATATAAAAATACCCGGTGAATGCCCAATCAAGAAGACATTTAAGAAAATGCTTCAAGGAATAATCATGTAGAACTCCAAAGGAAGTCATTTATTTACTGAGCAAAGAAGATAACCTTAGAGAAATCCCAATAAACAACTCCAACAATAAATACCAACTCCCAAATAAAGGGTTAGTTGTGACGCCCGAGATTTAGCCATGCATTCAATTACTGTTGCATCCTTTATTTGCGCACCTCTTTCTATGCCTTATTAATTGTCTTCTTAAATTACTATTCACTTCGTTTTTAAACTGCATTCTATTAGTTAATTAACATTTTTATTAAATCATATTAATTGTTAAAGTAGTGGAAAAAATGTGCAATTGAGCTAGAAGCGATAGGAGAGCTCGTTTAAAAAATGATTTTAGTAGTTCAATGAATAGTGTTACGTAACTAACTTAGAGTTTTAATTAACTAGCACACATGCTTCACTTTAGACTCGTTTTAAGCTTACTACGCGCATTATAATTGACCACTTAAGCACCCAAACTTGACCCCACCCAACCATACACCTTATATATCAATATAAGCTCATAACTTAGCAAAAACAAAAAAAAAAAGTGCAGGAATTACTGTTCAAAATCCGAACAGCCCTTAGCAGCCAAGAAGGAGATCTTTTGCTCATCAAATCTCCAATCCAAGCCTCTCCAAGCCTTGGACAAGTAGTTTAGGGTGTGTGCAAGCCTTCTAGGTGCTCCTACGCGCTTTAGGTGAGGGTTTTCATGCTTATTTGTGCATTCTACAAATGTTGCTATTTTCTTGATTTATTGGAAATGTTGTCTAATGCTATTGCAATGCTCAAATAAGCTTATATATGTTGTATACATGTAGTAGAGACCACATTTATGCTATTGTTTCATGTATTAAACGGTAGAAATCGATAGTTGATTCGTAGGGGTGAATAGTGACGGGATTTCTAGGGTTTGGTGTAATCGCGCGTTTTAACTTGATTCAATACTTCTAATAGATGCCTTAGGTGTTAGTGAAGGTAGTCTAATATCCCCGTGCACTTACATTGCTCTAGAATCGCATAAAACGTAAAATAGTCGACTTTAATAAAGGGCTTTCGGGGTTCATGCGAATCCGGGTGGATTCGGGCTTCACTTCTAGTATTCTTAGGCTACCTAGGTGCTATAGAAGCTTTGATAACCCTCGTTTGAAGCCCGGATAAGGTATGTGTAGTTTAAAGCCATAAGAGGGAATTTGGGGCTTTCGGGGTAATCGCGGGCATTTGAATGAGTTAGAGGGTTGAGAGGGTACCTTGAGGGTTAGTTAGAAGATTGTGAGAGTTTCCTTTGAAAATGAAATCATTAACCTCGGTTTGGAAGAGAAATAGTTCGAAAAACAAAGGGGTTTAGGTGCAATTTCGGTTGACTCACACTTCTAAAACAATGGCATGACTCCTTAAGTGTTTATATGTGGTTTCAAGTTGATTTGGAGCTTTTGGTATGATTCTATGCTTATTTTGTATATGTTCCTTTGTAAACTGCTTATTAGCTTATATAATTGCTTCTATTCTAATTGCATCGAGGTCATCCTACTCTGTTGATCCTCCTATGTATTAATGCTCATATTATTGCTATTAACTTGCCATTGTTAAGTGCATTGCATAGTGGTTGCGCAACCATAGTGTCGGGGCGGATGTGTTGAATATCGGCTGGGCGGCAGAGGGCTTGCCGGTGGATATTCAAACTCCGTGCCCTATTCCCTCATTCGCCTGGTCCGGAGATTGCCAGGGGATGTTGGGTCGTAGGATTCGGGGTACATCCGGAGTACACCCACTGGAGTGATTGGGGTTATGCCGGCTTATCGTGATCGTGCTCGTGGTTCGTGGATCGTGATTGAAGACCAGTGAAGATTGGTGTATAGGGGATTGTTGAAATGTATCCTTTTAATTGTGTGGTTATTTAAGTTATCATTGATTCTTAAATTGTTAAAGTGTTATTGTTGTGTAATTGTATTATCTGTTGCATTGCACGCCCCGGGACTATATCCCTCACTGGGCAACAGTGGTTGCTCATACCTCGCTAACATGTTTCAGGTGGCGCAGTTGGAGGAGTTGCCCTAGTTGCTGTGTGTTATTCTGAAGTGGCCGTGCCTTCTTGTTTCTATTTGGTATTTGTGTATCAATTTTGTGGCCTAAGGGCTTTGTTTATATTGGTTGTTGTAAGAAGTTGAAGGATAGTTGGTTGTAGTGTAGATTTGGGAACCTATATCTTGTAATAACTTATATTTCTGCTATTAGCTTCTTCGCATGCTTGGGAGTGAATGACTTAAAGTAGAAATGTTTGATCTTTCAATTATGTTTAATTGATTTCCTAGAATGTCATGATTATAAAACTATGTTGATAATAAGTTCTCGCATGCTTGGGTGTTTTGGAACTATTGTGTACTATAAGGCTCGGATGGCCTTAGAACTTTGATGTTTAATTAAGAAAAGCTTGTATTGTATTGTTGGGACTTTGTTTGAGTGTTTACAGGTTTTCAGAATGCCCATAGTACAGGGGAAACTCTGTCCGTTTTTCCCTAAAATTTTGTGACCGGGTTTGGTATTGGGTTGAGAATAGCTTGGCTATTAGAGCCTCCGGTCTCGTGAGGGATCGGGGCGTTACAGGTGGTATCAGAGCTTAGTTAGCTCTAAGCCGGGATAGGGTCCTCGGCCTGTCGGGTAGTAACCCTTGAGTGTGTGCTTGTTAAGTGTGTGTCTTGAAAGTGTATGCCTGCATGTGTGATTGTGTGTCTTGTATCTAATGATTGCACCTATATGATATAATTATGTGTTACGTGCTAAGTGTGTGCTAAGTGAAGTAAAGTGGCTAGTTATGCATCAAATTGACCTCGTGAATTGATAATTGCTTGAATTGTTGCTTGTAATGTGTGTATTTGAATGTCTTGGATTGAGTTGTGTTATGATTGACTTGATTGTTGTCCTTGAATGATTTTGATGATTACCCTATGTCATAAACTCTTATATAAACATGTTTGCATAATAGTTTAAAACATATATGTGTAAATGTGATATCTTGGCATTCATACATGTCCCGTTGAAATGGTAAGAAAGATTTCTTCCTCCCCCTGAAGAGAAGTGATTAGCAACAAGCCCTCCAAGTTGTGTGGATTAGCGGGAATGAGAATGTTGTAAGCGGAACTCAGTTATTGGGATTTCTTCCAAGGCATTCTTCTACGCTCAGTAGTCAGAAATGAATGGCTTCCTTTGGGATTTCTATATGACCGTTCTCTCGGTTTTCTTATTGAGTATCCTTCTAGTATTTTCTTGCTGGTATTACTCGGAAGACTTAGTTTGGGATTCTAATCAGCCTTATTATATGGAATTATCTTCTGTATTTGTACTCTAAATTCTTATTGGTATTTTCTCGCCACTGTTAGTTGGGATTCTATTCTTCTATGGTATTCGTGCCAGCGGGATTCTTATTTGGATTTCGAAGTAGCATCTCTATTGGAGCCTTTATTTGGCCTTATTACATGAGGTTCGCAGGCAATACTACTGGGATTTCTTAATGGGTTCTTACGAGAATTCGTATACGGTATTCTTGCTCAGCAACTGATGAAGAGTAATTGAAGTTGGTTTTCAGTTGATGCGGAGTTCTTTTGGAAGAAGAATTGCGTGGACGCAATTTGTTTAAGGGGGAGAGGATGTGACGCCCGAGATTTAGCCATGCATTCAATTACTGTTGCATCCTTTATTTGCGCACCTCTTTCTATGCCTTATTAATTGTCTTCTTAAATTACTATTCACTTCGTTTTTAAACTGCATTCTATTAGTTAATTAACATTTTTATTAAATCATATTAATTGTTAAAGTAGTGGAAAAAATGTGCAATTGAGCTAGAAGCGATAGGAGAGCTCGTTTAAAAAATGATTTTAGTAGTTCAATGAATAGTGTTACGTAACTAACTTAGAGTTTTAATTAACTAGCACACATGCTTCACTTTAGACTCGTTTTAAGCTTACTACGCGCATTATAATTGACCACTTAAGCACCCAAACTTGACCCCACCCAACCATACACCTTATATATCAATATAAGCTCATAACTTAGCAAAAACAAAAAAAAAAAGTGCAGGAATTACTGTTCAAAATCCGAACAGCCCTTAGCAGCCAAGAAGGAGATCTTTTGCTCATCAAATCTCCAATCCAAGCCTCTCCAAGCCTTGGACAAGTAGTTTAGGGTGTGTGCAAGCCTTCTAGGTGCTCCTACGCGCTTTAGGTGAGGGTTTTCATGCTTATTTGTGCATTCTACAAATGTTGCTATTTTCTTGATTTATTGGAAATGTTGTCTAATGCTATTGCAATGCTCAAATAAGCTTATATATGTTGTATACATGTAGTAGAGACCACATTTATGCTATTGTTTCATGTATTAAACGGTAGAAATCGATAGTTGATTCGTAGGGGTGAATAGTGACGGGATTTCTAGGGTTTGGTGTAATCGCGCGTTTTAACTTGATTCAATACTTCTAATAGATGCCTTAGGTGTTAGTGAAGGTAGTCTAATATCCCCGTGCACTTACATTGCTCTAGAATCGCATAAAACGTAAAATAGTCGACTTTAATAAAGGGCTTTCGGGGTTCATGCGAATCCGGGTGGATTCGGGCTTCACTTCTAGTATTCTTAGGCTACCTAGGTGCTATAGAAGCTTTGATAACCCTCGTTTGAAGCCCGGATAAGGTATGTGTAGTTTAAAGCCATAAGAGGGAATTTGGGGCTTTCGGGGTAATCGCGGGCATTTGAATGAGTTAGAGGGTTGAGAGGGTACCTTGAGGGTTAGTTAGAAGATTGTGAGAGTTTCCTTTGAAAATGAAATCATTAACCTCGGTTTGGAAGAGAAATAGTTCGAAAAACAAAGGGGTTTAGGTGCAATTTCGGTTGACTCACACTTCTAAAACAATGGCATGACTCCTTAAGTGTTTATATGTGGTTTCAAGTTGATTTGGAGCTTTTGGTATGATTCTATGCTTATTTTGTATATGTTCCTTTGTAAACTGCTTATTAGCTTATATAATTGCTTCTATTCTAATTGCATCGAGGTCAACCTACTTTGTTGATCCTCCTATGTGTTAATGCTCATATTATTGCTATTAACTTGCCATTGTTAAGTGCATTGCATAGTGGTTGCGCAACCATAGTGTCGGGGCGGATGTGTTGAATATCGGCTGGGCGGCAGAGGGCTTGCCGGTGGATATTCAAACTCCGTGCCCTATTCCCTCATTCGCCTGGTCCGGAGATTGCCAGGGGATGTTGGGTCGTAGGATTCGGGGTACATCCGGAGTACACCCACTGGAGTGATTGGGGTTATGCCGGCTTATCGTGATCGTGCTCGTGGTTCGTGGATCGTGATTGAAGACCAGTGAAGATTGGTGTATAGGGGATTGTTGAAATGTATCCTTTTAATTGTGTGGTTATTTAAGTTATCATTGATTCTTAAATTGTTAAAGTGTTATTGTTGTGTAATTGTATTATCTGTTGCATTGCACGCCCCGGGACTATATCCCTCACTGGGCAACAGTGGTTGCTCATACCTCGCTAACATGTTTCAGGTGGCGCAGTTGGAGGAGTTGCCCTAGTTGCTGTGTGTTATTCTGAAGTGGCTGTGCCTTCTTGTTTCTATTTGGTATTTGTGTATCTATTTTGTGGCCTAAGGGCTTTGTTTATATTGGTTGTTGTAAGAAGTTGAAGGATAGTTGGTTGTAGTGTAGATTTGGGAACCTATATCTTGTAATAACTTATATTTCTGCTATTAGCTTCTTCGCATGCTTGGGAGTGAATGACTTAAAGTAGAAATGTTTGATCTTTCAATTATGTTTAATTGATTTCCTAGAATGTCATGATTATAAAACTATGTTGATAATAAGTTCTCGCATGCTTGGGTGTTTTGGAACTATTGTGTACTATAAGGCTCGGATGCCTTAGATCTTTGATGTTTAATTAAGAAAAGCTTGTATTGTATTGTTGGGACTTTGTTTGAGTGTTTACAGGTTTTCAGAATGCCCATAGTACAGGGGAAACTCTGTCCGTTTTTCCCTAAAATTTTGTGACCGGGTTTGGTATTGGGTTGAGAATAGCTTGGCTATTAGAGCCTCCGGTCTCGTGAGGGATCGGGGCGTTACATTAGTCAAATTCCATTCATTTCCTGCCAATCCATACACTTTGAAAGGCCAGCTGTGAACCACTTTCTTCAGGGGAGGGAGAAGTCTTTCTTACCATTTCATCGGGACATGTATGAATGCCAAGATATCACATTTATACATATATGCCTTAAACTATTATGCAAGCATGTTTGTAAATCAGTTTATTCAACAAAGTCACTCAAGCACGACAATCAAGTCAAGCACAACATAATCAATTCAAATCACGGCACAACCAATTCAAGACATTCCAATACACACATTACAAGCAATACTTCAAGCACATAACAATTCACGAGGTCGATTCGATTCACGATGCCAATTCAATAGGTCAATTCAATACACAACTAGACACTTCACTACACTGAGAAACATTTAACACATAACACATAACTATATCACATAGGTGCATACATTCAAGTCAAGACACACAATCTCACATACAAGCATACGCTTTCAAGGCACACTTAACAAGCACACATTCAAGGATCACTACCCACTAGACCGAGGACCCTGTCCCTGCTTATGAGCTAAACAAGCTCTGATACCACCTGTAACACCCCGATCCCTCTCGAGACCGGGAGTTCTATCAATCAATCTAATCACAACCCAAATCCAAACCCGGGCATAATTTTCAGGGAAAACAGACGGAGTCTCCCCTGTTTCTAGGCAAAATGTAAAACCTGTAATAGCATTTAAATGGACAAACGCTGTGTCCAACCATACAAAACTTCCTCAAGGCCATCCGAGCCTCGGTTTCAACAATTAAACTCAGCAGGTATACATACATTTCCAATTTAAAAGCTAAGCTATCTCTTTTCATTTTTGACCAGTACATTCAAACTAGACAATTAAACCATACTAAGCTACTGCATAAAATAAACTATCATGCCATTCTAACTCTTTTCTTTGGACATTACAAACATGCATCGAAGTTAAACTATATTACTGAATACATAACTAACTTATCCATCTACCTCAACTATTTAGCTAATTTAGATTACATTTCTTTTAACAATAAATACATACAATACATAAAAGCATATATCTTTACAACTTCGACAACTCAAACCACAAAGGCAAGCAAGACAACCATTCAAGCACGAACTTTCACGAAATCACAAACTTTCCAGCTAACATGACATTTCCTGAAATATGGTGGTGAGGAGCGAGTATACACAACACATATACTCAGTGAGGGCGAGATAGATATCGAATTGGAGACAAAGAAAGTCGTGCAATGCAAATAGACACAATTAAGCAATAAAGTCAATAAGAAAGCATTCAATACAAATGACAACATAATAAACATTCAAGAAAGCATTAACACAACCATTCAAAGCTATACCACACTCTGAAGGCTATGGTTCACTCATACGAGCAATATACCATTTCATGAGCGATACATCAATCTCGAGCTTGATGTTGACAACGATGACAATAAGCGTGCAACCACCTTATAACACCAGTTTGGAATACCCCGGAAGTATCCATCAATTCTACGACCCAAATCTCCCTGGGAGGCAACCCAAGCGAGAAAAGAGAATAGGACACGGAGCTAGAGCAACTAACACCGGCAACCCGAGACTACCCGGAGAGGCCCATCACTCACGGCCTGACACTATGCAATGCAAGACTCGATATAAGGCGATAAACGAGCGATAGCACAACAATACAAAATAGAGGAGATAAATGAGATATCAAGCATTATCAACAATTGTTAAACATTTCAATCAACAATCAACTCTAACAAGCGTAATAAGCATTAACAAGCATTAACAACCAAATAAGTAACAAGAACAACACCAACTAACATTATCAAACAATAACAAGTATTCTATAGGCATTATAAGTATTCTATAAGCAACATAAGCATTCTATAAGCAACATAAGTATTCTATAAGCAATATACTATGAAAACACATAGAATCACAAAAATGACCCCAACTTTCAAAACACTACTACTTTCAAATGAGCCACGAGTTTTGAAAACCGACTTCACCAATCCTCCTAGGTTACCATAAAGCACGTCTAAAGACCCCGAAACCCTACTTAACCCTAGAATTCACGCAAAGCCCCGATTTCCCCCTTTGCTTGTTTGAACTACAACTATACTAACCAAACACCCAACCAACGCCATAACCACACCAAAAGTGCTTCCATGGCCTACCTAGACAATGCCATCACACAAATCGAAGAAACGCTAAACTCGGCCTAAACGACCCCAACTTTCACCAAGATATTTCTTCGTATTTTTCCACTACGCAACCCAAAAAAATCATACATTTAGGCATTCTAGCATACCTAGCACATTTCCACATCAACAGAAAGCATAACAACGCAACTTCATTGATTCAAGGGTTTACTATTCATAAATTACTATTCAATAAACAATTTATATTTCAATTTCAATATTCAACTGCAAAAAATGTTAAAAAAAACTATAAATACATGTTCTACGATTGCTAGAGAACATTCTCTAAGCCTCAAAATGATTAAAATAACAATATACGGATAAATTCCAAAAATCAAAGTTATTATACAAAATATTCAAATGCGCAAATAAACGTGAAATCCTCACCTTAGACACTCTTAGACGCTAGGAAAACCTCATAGGGTGCCTCGGAAACCACCCCATGCAAGCTCACGCGAAGACTCGAAGATTTGAAGTTGAAATCTCTTTTTTTTCTCCTTCCATTTTCAGCCCTATGCTCACTAATTTCAGCTCTTTCTTTTTTAATTTTATTTTGTGCTAACTTAAGCTTATAAAGATGACAATACAAGTCAACTTGGTCAAAGCTTGGTCAATGCTCACTTAAGTTGGTCAAACTAGCTTATTTTATGCATTTTAAAGCTCAAACAACTATCACAAATCAAATTCAAGTTAATAACAACTAAACTACTAAAATTAAAACACTAAACACTAGTTTTTACTATTCGCTGAGGACTGGAAATCGTTTCCTAACTATCGCTCTCGATATGCTATGCATTTTGCGACAATAAAAGAATAACAATTAAATCTCAAAGAATTTAAGAAAATATAATTTTCGAAAAGAAACATAGTTCAAAATTTACTCCGGCTCGGAGCTACTTTTCATTTAATTGAAAACCGAGCACTAAAATGCAAGAAAAATTAAAACCGATTAACAAAATATGAAAATTAGGTGATATTCCGTTAAAATAATTAACTCAAGTATTATTTTAATTACCTCTAAAAGAAATATGAAAATAAAACTACAAATACATGCTTAACTTAAAAATAAACACGAAATTCATTGCTAGCATCTAAGATAACACTTAGTTAAATGCAATTAAATGTCCTTAAATGTATGCCGGGTTCGGGTTATCACATCCAGCTGTAGCTTATCAGAGGGCTTGTTGATCAAATAAGCTAGATAACCCGAACACCCCTTACTCACCAACTTAACGGCTTTAGTTGCTGAGATAACAAAACTCGTCTTAGCACCCCGGTTCCCTACTACCTCAACTACTGGCTGATCTAGCAAATGAAACTGTACGACCTTCGTTCTATAGTTTAACTAGGCATCATACTTAGATAGCCAATCCATACCCAGGATAACATCATACCCTCGGATAGGAAATAAGATAAGGTCCGAAGGAAAATTATACCCCTTAATATGTATTATACAATCTTTACATACTAAGCCAGTAATATACTTATCAGTCAAAGAGGTACTAATCTCAACCACATAAGGCAGTCTTTCAGGTTGCACATTAACACGTTGCACACAAGCAGGAGTAATGAAAGAATGCGTAGCACCAGAATCAATCAATACTTTAACAAGTTGATCAAGTATAAGGAAGTTACTTTCCACAACTGTAGTCTCCTCAGACATCTCTTCCAAGTCAACTGCGTAGGCCCGAGCCTGAACCTGTTGCTGCTGAGGTGTACTGCCCGCAGCTCTACCCTGATAACCTTGAGTCGCTGCCGGACCCTCAGTCCTCTGATATCTAGGGTAATCCCTCGCCCTATGCTGATTGCTACCGCAACCCAAACAAGCCCCTGACTTCACTCTGTAGTCGGCCTCCACATGGCCCTGGCACTTGCAGTAAGTACACTGCGGTGATAAAGTACTGACACTGCCCCTGGAAGAACCAGAAGCTGAAGAAGCAGCTATACCAGCCTGCTGCTGAGGTCTAACAAAACTAGGCCTGTATTGACCCTGAGACTCGGCTGGCCTGTACTGGGACTGAACCTGATAGGACCCCTACTGAAACTGAGGTCGATAATAACTTTGCTGACCCTGCGGTCTGTAAGAGCTCTACTGTGCTGGCGGCCTGTACACAACCTGCTGAACTGAAGGCCTATACACCCCCTGCTGACCCTGCGGTTGAAATAGCCTCTTGCTAGGCTGGCTAGATACAATCTGTTCCCCCTTTCTCTTCTCCAGTCTAGAAGCTGTATCAAATGCCTCCGTAAGTATATCATACCGATTCAGGGCCATCGCATCTTGAATCTCGGGCCTCAACCCCAACATGAATCTACGAGTCTTATGTTCCTCGTTAGCCATATACTATGGTGCATACCGGGACAACCTAGTGAAAGTGGCCTCGTACTGAGCCACAGAAGCATCTCCCTGCAGTAAGGCTAGAAACTCTGCCTCTCTCCGCTCCCTCGCGATCCTCGAGACATACTTTGCCCGGAAAGCTAACAGAAAGGTATCCCAAACATACGGAATACCCTGAGTCTCCCAGCTAGTTTTCACCGTGCGCTACCATTCTTTTGCCTCATCATCCAGCAAGTACACGGCAAAAGTGACCTTCCGCTCATCGGTGTAATCAAGAGGATCATAAATCTTCTCCACCTTGCTAATCTACGCCTCAGCCTTCATATCATCCGGCTCCCCTTGAAACTGCAGTGGATAATACCCTAAAAACTCTTTCAGTGTACCACGACCGTGGTACCCACCTTGTGCATTCACTAACTGATTCTGCAATGCTTGATTTTGGGCAGCCTGCCCTACTAGTGACAGTGCCTGACTGGCCATGATCTCGTTCATCCTATCAAAAGCTGCTCCTATACGATCATCATCCCTAACTTAGCCTGGTGCCACATTTCTCTAACCCTCATCAGTCACCTTAGGCCTACCTCTGGCCCTCGGTCTTCCAGTCATTCTACTAATCAAAGAGTTAGCACAGGTTTATAGCACATAAGCAAACTATGAACAACTATTAGCACATAAATAACTTAAGTATCAATCACATAAACAAATTGATCACATAATCACATAAGCACTAAATCACATAATCATTTAATCACTTAATTATATTAATACATATTTCACTTTTCTTTTACTTCATACATACTTTCATGCTAAGACTATTACCCATATTCCGAGAATACCCCGACTGACAGTTAAACATGCGCTCTAATACCACTTAGTGTAACGCCCCAACTCGACAGCTTCTATGATCAGTCAGGATGCAACGGAATTTTGGCAGTATAACGACAGTAATTAAGACACCGAGGCTCTAAACCAACCTCTCAGAACATCATACAATCAAACTCCTCAACCAAACAACAATCAATTCCTCAATTCCTCAATACCATTAACAACATACAACATAACCATATTATACAATAATCATTATTAGTTATACGCCTTCGTTTCAACATAACCTTAACTTTAACATACATATCAAAATAGATTATAAACCAACTTAGCAACCTAAATCATAACAAAAGAAAGACTACTAAGTTAGCATCACTTAGTTCATTATCTTTATTACAACTTGTACATCATAAACTACAAAGTAAATAAAAGACAACTAGTTTAATATACAAAATACTAGAGTATACAACATCTCAAGCATCAAGGACAAGACTCTAGCATATAGGACTCATCCACATACGTCACATTATCCTCTTCTGGAGGCACATACCCGTAATCTTGTTCAATAACACCTGTATGCATGCATTAATAGAGATTGAGCTTATATAAACAAGCTCAGTGAGGATCCGATAGATCTCTAACAATATTTACTATACTCCTTCGAAATGATCCTTTGAGAAGTAAACAAACAACAAAACATCAATAACAATATAAACACATAACTATAATGACCAATCAATAAAGGATACTCTAGTTGGTGTAGCTCCAAACGCCATCACGATCTCAACCATTCTTCTTGTAACTCTCTATTACTCACGCACCCGAGGTGCCTCACTAGCCCCTCCCTCTATGACACCTCCGTCATACGAGCTGGGGGTAGTCTCTGGTAGTCATGTCGTTATCAACTCGACAGCCCGATGCTGCCTGAGAGGTAACACACACATACCAAGACTCAGCAATAATAATAAACATCATTCACAGGAGGACAATCTAGCAGAATTGCCTATCTCCCGGTTCATCAATCAACAATCAATAATCATCAATAATCATCAATTATCATCAATATAACATTAAGTAATCAATTAAACAACAAATAACTAAGTTAGATGACAAAGTAGGCCATCCAACTTAACATGCATTAAACACGCAATCAAACCCTAATCTAACCATTAACAACTCACAATTCAATCACTCAAATACCACCCAATCAACTAAGGCTCAATTCAACAATTTAAAGAAAGACAACCTAAACTTCAAATAATCATATCTTACATTCTACTAGTTCAAACAACTCCAAATCAGTTTCTAACACTCACCCATTCAATCAACTACATTAGCCCTCTCGATAACCAACCAAGACACATCAAAATCAAGCCCAACAACCCTAAAACCTCAATGCACCTAGGCTGAAATTTCTGGATTTTCACCCAAACATCGCAATCGAAAATTCGGCATTATAACGGCATTACCACGTAATTAACAAAATTTTAAAAATTGACGGCAATCGATTTCAACCACAACAACTCAAGATATTCATCAAATAGCCAATCTATCAACTTTAAATACCCGAAAATAAATAATTTTGCTACAATGGTTCAAATCTCGTAGTAATACACATAAACGATCCCTAGCATGCACTGAGCAATAATATAACCTCAAATTAACATTCTAACGGTTCAATAATCAATTATATGCAAAAACATAAAAAATAACTTTTGAGATCTAGAATTTTTCTCTCACCTTTGATACGAAACAAGCCTTGATATGCATGCAATGCGTGCCCAACAAGCAGAATCCAACTCCGCACAAAAATCTACGAACAAAAACAAGCTTTTTCTATGAAAATTTACTTTGAAAAGCTTTGAAATGTCTTTCTCTTTTCTCCCTTGAAGCTTTCGGCTATGTGTGTGTTTTTTAGGGTGTGTTTGTGCTTTGCAAGTGTGTGTTGATGATATATCATGAAATGGTCAACAATTAAAAATAGTCAAAGTTAATTTTTTTTGTCTTTTAATTCATTTCTTAGTCTTTTAATTCATTTCTTGAGTATTTCTTGCTCAACTATCAAATTAACAAGTAATTTAATTCTAGACATTATATTTTAGGTGACAAAGAGTGTTACATTAAAACAGTTTCATCCGAGTCGGCTTAAAACTTGTTTTCTTGCAAAAGAAAGTGTAAAAATCTTTAAAATTTCAAAACTGATTCCAAATCCGTTTTAATCAAACACGGGCCTATTAATACCTGAGGACTAGGTTTTAAAACGTTTAAAACATCCCTGTAAAAATTTTAGCGGACAGGTGTTCAAAAACACTATTCACCAAAACCAACGATAAAATTTCTAATTCCGTTTTTGATGAGAATTTAATGAATGCACACTTAGCATGTATTAGGAGTATTAATCACATATTTAGCACATTCTAAGTCATATAGCACATAAACAGGTTAATTCACGCAAAATGAGGTAAAACACGCACATCAAGATAAAGCGAAATATGGGGTCTTACCCTATTTTCTCTCATTTCAATCTCCGCGAGTTTGGTTTGTCTGCAAGACTCAATCAAAGTAGTTAGTCTTCCTTCTCAAGTTCCGGATGATAGCTCTTTCACTTGGGGTTCCCTATTCTAAGACATCAATACCGACTTAGGTTTCGACTTCAGCCTCAGCTTCATTCTCTCTTTCTTATTCTTCATCTGAATCCTATTTCTTCCTCCTTGTAGCCTCCGAAACGGATGGTTCGTGGGGTTTGCCTATATGGTGCATGTATTTTCTATATTCTCTAACGGTAGAGCATAGTAAAAAGAGATCCGTTTAAGCCACGAAGTGCGTGTTTGCCTATCAGGCTAGATAAACTTACCTTTCTCTGCCCTTGGCATGTTCTACTAAACCCATTTAGGGAAGGTAACCCATGTCAGGACGAGACATCACTATTCCTAGATTCGGGCAATGGGACAGGTTTACCCAAGAAGGGGAAAGGGAAAGGAATGTAATAGAATAGGCGTGTTGGCCCTAGAAGAGAAGAGATCTCACCTAAGAACACAGAGACCAGCTGAAAGCAGATATGCGACTAAGAGTACTAGTAAGAGCTGATATGTGACTTATAGTACTTGTAACACCCCGATCCCTCTCGAGACCGGAATTTCTATTAATCAATCTAATCGCAACCCAATTTCCAAACTCGGGCATAATATTTGGGGAAAACAGACGGAGTCTCCCCTAGTTCTAGGCAAAATCAAAACCTGCAGATAGTACATAAATGGACCAGTACCGTGTCCAAACATACAAATTCCTTAAGAGTATGTTTGGATTGAGGGGGAAGAAGTTTAATAAAGGAGAAGAAGGGAGAGTATCATAAAGGAAATGAGTGGAGGGGGTCAAATCATGTTTGGATTGAAAAATTTTATAAAGGAAAGTATCATAAAGGATTATGAGTATCTTTTGTTTGGATTAGAAATAAAATGAAAGGGAGAGATAATTTTTATGTGTATAATGACTTTTATACCCTTTTTTATTTTATATTAAATTTTCATGATTTGATAAGAAAAAAAAAGGACAAAAATGTCATTATAACAAATAGTATTTTCCCCTCCCCCTATTTCCCCCCAAATTGGAAGGACAACATTCTAGGGGTATGGAGGGGTGAGCCTCATCCCCTCTATACCCCTTCCCCCCATTTCTTTCCAAACCAAACAAGGTAAGGACCCAACCCCTCCCCTTACTAACCCTCCCCTTCCTCCTATTTCCCCCAATCCAAACACACTGTAAGGCCATTCGAGCCTTGGTTCTCAACAAACGAACACAAAGAAATATACCTTTCCAGTTTAAAGGCTATCCTATCTCTTTTACTTTTATCAAGTACAATCATGCTTTGCATTCAAACTACATTAACCTATTACATAAAACCTAAATTGTTACACCTCGACCCCTCACGAGATCGGGAACTCTATTAATCAACTAAACTCAACCCAATCCCAAACCCAGTCACATATTTTTTTGGGAAAATGGACAGAGTCTCCCCTGTATCGAGGACATGTTGAAAACCTGTAAACATTCAATATATCCACAAAACAACCTAGCACTCCAATTCTAATATAAAAAAAACCCATCTTCAAGGCCATCCAAGCCTTAAGCGATACAACCGGTTTAGATACACACAAGCATGCATTCCACAAGACTATCTTATTTATATAAGACCTCTTATCATTCCACTCTATAATAGCATTTGAACATACTTTGAAATCAAAGTCAACCATACAACCCCTGCAACCACACACAAACATGTAGCAACTAAAAGTAAGAATATTAGGGATTACATGCCACGGATACATATCTTATATTACATTCAAACTTATAGCTAAACAATATATATACAAGAGCCCATCGGCTCCAAAATAGGAAATAAGTAATACAAATAGAGTCTTCATATAACCAAGAGGAAACACATCCACCTCAAGCAAGTATCACACAGCAACTAAGGCAACTCCTCCCCCAACTGCACCTCCTAAAACATGTTAGCGAGGTATGAACAACCACAATTGCCTAGTGAGGGAAAAGTCTACCGGGGCATGCAATCTCTTATCTTCGATCACGAGCCACGAGCCGGCGTAGTCCCAATCACTCCAGTGGGTGTTCTCCGGATGTACCTCGATAATCCTACGACCCAACACCCCCAGGCAATCTCCAGACCAGGCGAGTGGGGGACTAAGGCACGAAGATCGAATATCCATTGGCAAGCCTACTACCGCCCAGCCGATATTCAACACATCTGTCCCTAACACTATGGTTGCACAACCAATATGCAATGCACTTTAACAATGGCAAGACAATATCAACAATATAAGCAATAACACGTGGGAGGATCAACAAAGTAGGTTGACCTTGAAATAGTTAGAAAAGAAGCAGTTTCATATAAGCAATTAAAAAAATTTACAAAGGGGCGTATTTAAAATTCGCATAAAACTATACCAAAAGCTCCAAAACATCTTGAAACTACATTTAAACACATAAAGAGGCATGCCAAAGTCTTAGAAGCATGAGACAATTGAATTTGTACTTAAACCCCTTTGTAACCCAACCCGTTTTCCTTTCAAACTCATGTTATGATTCTAGATTAGTAAGCGGCCTACACTACGCTTCTAGTTAACCCCTTAGGCCCTATTAGGACCCTCGAAATCATGTAAACACCCATATTTGGACTAAAAGCCCCAAATTCCCACTTTTAACTTTGTACTACACGTACCTCAACCGGGACTCAAATGGGAACTAGCAAAGCTTAGTTAGGTCCTAAATAGCCTAGGATTACTAAATGTGGAGGCCAATTCAACCCAGATTCGCGATAACCCCGAAACCCTTTCTTAAAGTCGGCTATTTCATTCTTTTACTAGGTTACGGGCAATTAAACCCTACAGATCCTTTACACTAATTCCATTAGAACCTAAAGCATCTATCAGAACCATTGATTCGAGCTATAAAGTCCGATTCCACAAACCCTAACATTCTCGTCAATATTCATGTCAAATAATCAACGAGCAATTTCAACTATTTAAACTACGAAACAACATCATAAATTAGGTCTTTACCACTCATATACAACATACATAAGCATATTTAGGCATTGCAATAACATTTGACAACAAATCTAAGAATTCAAGAAAATAGCAACATTTCTAAAATGCACAAACAAGCATGAAAACCCTCACTAATGCGCGTAAGAACTCTCGGGAGGCTAGGAAACACTCTAAACTACTTGCATCCAACTTGGCTTGGCTTGAATTGGTGAATTGATGAAGAAAAAATCTCCCACAACCAAGAGAAGGACTACCGGGTTCTACACAGTATTTTCAGTTTTTATTTGTTTTTTCTTTTGCAAGTTATGAGCTTAGATTGTGTTATATGTTGAGTAAGCTAAGGTGGGGTCAAGTTGGGTGTTTAAATGGTCCACTAAAATGAGTCTAGTTAGTTTTAGAACGAGCCTAAGGTGCAAAGTCAGTGCTAGCTAATTAAAACACTTAGTTAGGTTACGTAATACTATTCATTCATTCACTAAACTATTTTCTAAACGAAAGCTCCTATCGCTCCTAGCTCAAATTCACATTTTTCTCATTCCTAAAACAATTATTATAATTTAAGAAAAATGATAATTCAAAGTAATTAAGCAGTTGAAAAATGTGGTGAATAGTAACCATATAAAGCAACAAGTAATGCACGGTAAAAATGCGCAAAGAGTGGATGCAACAGTTAAAAGGTGTACGGTAGAATCTCGGGTGTTACACCCTCTCCCCCTTAAACAAATTGCGTCTTCACAATTTTTGTTTCAAAGAACTCCTGTTGTGCACTCTAAAAGCTCTTGAATTAAACCAATGTATTAGTTGGAAGAATACCATTGAAACCCCCAGTAAGCCAACAAGGGAACTTTCAGCAAAGAAGTCTCACAATAAGAATGCCAAATAAAGGCTCCGAATAGGAACACTAATCTAGATGTCCGAGAAAATACCATTCAAGAAATCCGTAGCAGAAATCCCCAAGGAGATTGCCAAATAAAGGCTCGTTCAAGAATGCCAAATAAGATTCCAATTAAGATTGTATATAAGAAGTCCCAATAGAAGTGTCAAGTGGGAATACCCAAGAGAATACCATAGAAGCTTGACAGGAAAACCCTTGGTACGATAACCAAATAAAGGCTTTGATAAGAGATCCGAATGAGAAGAGCACCGATTGAACATCTTTGGAAGATCCGCTACTAGCCATCTCTTTATAGGGGACAGTTTACTTACTAATTCAGTGGACAATACATATATGCAATGGTTAAACATAGGATGGACACTTAACATACATTACCACATGCATCTAAGGTAATAAGTTCTCAGGAAATCACTTAGATGCAAAATTAACCATATAAACATACTTGCCACAACTTTTACATATTGCATAGTTAAGACACATAGGTACAATTAATTCCAATCAAAACCACACAAGTACACAGTCACATAATGATGCATCTAGCACATTCTTCATATTTCACTTAAGCAATTCACACGTAATTACATTTCCACTTAAGTCACCCATAATCACACAGCTACACCTATCACCTAGTCTTCCTAATTCATGCAAATATAACACATAAGAACTAATTTTCACGCAAACAAACTCAAACCCACATGCAAGCACAAACTTATTCAAAACACACTTCACAAGCACATACTCAGGTTTTCACTACCCAGCAGATTGAAGACCCTATCCCGGCTGTGAGTTACTAATCTCTGATACCACCTGTAGCGCCCCGACCCTTCACGAGATCGGGAACTCTATTAATCAACTAAACTCAACCTGGGCACATATTTTTTTTGGGAAAATGGATAGAGTCTCCCCTGTATCGAGGACATGTTGAAAACTTGTAAACATCCAATATATCCACAAAACAACCTAGCACTCCAATTCTAATAAAAAAAACCCAGCTTCAAGGCCATCCGAGCCTTAAGCAATACAACCGGTTTAGATACACACAAGCATGCACTCCACAAGACTATCTTCTTTACATAAGAATGCTTATCATACCACTCTATGATAGCATTTGAACATACTTAGAAATCAAAGTCAACCATACAACCCCTGCAACCACACACAAGCATGCAGCAACTAAAAGTAAGAATATTAGGGATTACATGCCACGTATATATATCTTATATTACATTCAAACTTACAGCTAAATAATATATATACAAGAGCCCATAGGCTTCAAAATAGGAAAGAAGTAATACAAACAGAGCCTTCATATAACCAAGAGGAAACACATCCACCTCAAGCAAGTATCACACAACAACTAAGGAAACTCCTCCCCTAACTGCACCTCCTAAAACATGTTAGCGAGGTATGAACAACCACAATTGCCCAGTGAGGGAAAAGTCTACCGGGATGCAATTCAACAATTATAGCAATTAAACAAGAAAAACAAGTAAAGGACAATTGAAATAGCAAGTATCCATACATATCAAAGGCTACGATACACTTAACCCCAACACTCCAGAATTCTCTTATCTTCGATCACGAACCACGAGCCACGAACCACCAACCACGATCAATATGCCGACATAATCCTAATCACTCTAGTGGGTGTACTCCGGATGTACCCCGATAATCCTACGACCGAACATCCCCTGGTAATCCCCAGACCAGTCGAGTGAGGGACTAGGGCACGGAGATCGAATATCCACTGGCAAGCCTGCTGCCGCCCAGCCGATATCTAATACAACCGCCCCTGACACTATGGTTGCGCAACCAATATGCAATACACTTAACAATGGCAAGACAATATCAACAATATAAGCAATAACACGTGGGAGGATCAACAAAGTAGGTTGACCTCGAAACAGTTAGAAAAGAAGCAATTTCATATAAGCAACTAAGAAATTTACAAATGGGCATATTCAAAATTCACATAGAACTATACCAAAAGCTCCAAAACATCTTGAAACTACATTTAAACACATAAGGAGTCATGCCAAGGTCTTAGAAGTGTGAGACAATTGATTTGTACTTAAACCCCTTTGTAACCCAACTCGTTTTCCTTCCAAACTTATGTTATGGTTCTAGATTAGCAAGCGGTCTATACCATGCTTCTAGTTAACCCCTTAGGCACCTTTAGGACCCTCGAAATCATGCAAACACCCGCATTTAACCCGAAAACTCCAAATTTCCTCTTTTAACTTTGTACTACACGTACCTCAACCGGGACTCAAATGGGAGCTAGGAAAGCTTAGCTAGGTCCTAAATAGCCTAGGATTACTAAATGTGGAGTCTAATTCAACTCGGATTCGCGATAACCACAAAACCCCTTTCTAAAAGTCATCTATTTCATTCTTTTACTAGGTTACGGGCAATTAAACTCTATGGAGCCTTTACACTACTTCCATTAGCACCTAAAGCATCTATTAGAACCATTGATTGAAGCTATAAAGTCTGATTCCACAAAACCCTAACATTCCCGTCACTATTCATGTCAAATAATCAACGAGCAATTTCAACCGTTTAAACTACGAAACAATAGCATAAATTAGGTCTCTACCACTCATATAGAACATACATAAGCATATTTAGGCATTGCAATTGCATTTGACAACAGATCTAAGAATTCAAGAAAATAGCAACATTTCTAAAATGCACAAACAAGCATGAAAACCCCCATCAATGCGCGTAGGAACTCTCGGGAGGCTAGCAAACACCCTAAGCTACTTGCATCCAACTTGGCTTGGCTTGAATTGGTGAATTGATGAAGAAAAAATCTCCCACAAGCAAGAGAGGGGCTGTCGGGTTCTGAACAGTATTTTCAGCTTTTATTTTTTTTTTCTTTTGCAAGTTATGAGCTTAGGTTGTGTTATATGTTGAGTAAGCCAAGGTGGTGTCACGCCCCGACCCGACCCCGCAAAAGGCCAAGCCCGGACCCGACACACGGACGGAGTCTCCTCTGTACCGCGGACGATCCGAAAACCCTAAATTCAACATAAAACTTGCGAAAGCCATAAAACAATTAAAAACAACCCAACTTTCTTTAAAAACATACATTTCTTATTATCCAACTTTCCAAACCAAAAATGATATGCATACTACACAAGTATTTATGCCACTAATCAATTCCATTAGCATGCATTTTCTTACTAGTCACAAGAGTATAAGTTACAACTTTACATTCTTTCAACTTATACAACATAAGACCGTAGAGGCCTTAAACTAGAAAGTACATACAAGGCTACAAGCCTCAAAATTAAGCGACATCCAAGCAATATACATAACATGCAAGGCTCGCACAAAATCTGGCAACCAACCACCAGCAAAGCAAAGAAGTGCAATCACGGAAACACCTCCACCTGCTCCTCCTCCTCTATTACCTCGATAGGGTCTGCTTCAACTATTCCTGTAAAAATATAGTATAGAGAGGAATGAGCAAAAACTATTGCTCAGCGAGGGCAATTAGTCTAAAGGACGGAGATGAGAGGAGTATGCAATGCAATTAGCCAAGCAATGCATACAATTATCATTTAAAGATACAAACAAGTCAATATTATAACAAGGCAAGCATTAAAGACTATAAACATTCATTCAAAGGATACGGTACTCTTTTCACGAGCAACTTTCATTCAATAATTCGATGACGACGCGCCGGCCCAAACCACCTTATAACACCAGTTTGGAATACCCCGGAAGTATCCATCAACCTACGACCCAAAACTCCCTGGGAGGCAACCCAAGCGAGAAAGGGAATAGCAGCGGAGCTAGAGCAACCATCATTGGCAACCCAAGGCTACCCAGAGAGGCCCATCACTCACGCGCGAGACACTATGCAATGCAAGACTCGATACAAGGCGATAAACAAGCGATAAAGCCACACGTGGGAGAATAACAAAGTAGGTTACTCTCGCACGCAATAGCAGCAATTGATAAGCATTTCAATCCAAATCAATTCAAACAAGTATTTCAAGCAACCCTAAGCATTCTATAGGCATAAAATCAAGAAAACAAGCAAAAACACAAATCGGCCCCAACTATCAAAACGCTACCATTTCCAAACGAGCCACGAGTTCTGGAAACCGACTTCGCCAAACCTCCTAGGTCACCATAAGGCACGTCTAAAGACCCCGAAACCTTACTTTACCCTAGAACTCGTGCAAAGCCCCGATTTTCCCCTTTCTCGTTTGAACTACAACTATATCAACCAAACAACCAACCAACGCCATAATCGCACCAATAGTGCTTCCATGGCTTCCCGAAACAATGCCAACACGTGAAATGAGAAAACGCTAAAGTCGACCTAAACGACCCCGACTTTCAACAAGGCTTAATTCCCGTTTTTCTCACTACGCAACCCAAACAAACCACCCATTTAGGCATTCTAGCACACCTAGCACACTCCTACATCAACGGACAGCATAACGGAGCAACTTTATCATTTCAAGGATTTACTATTCATAAAACACTATTCAACATCCAAATTTAATTGCAATCTCAACATTTAACCGCAGAAAATGTTAAAAAGCTATAAATACACATTCTACAATTGCCAAGAAACATTCTAGAAGCATCAAAACGCTTTAAACAACAATCTACGGATAAAATCTAAAAATTGCAAAGTTGACATACATATCAATTAAATGCGCAAATAACATGCTTCCCTCACCTTAGGCACTCCTAGGCGCTAGGAAAACAACGCTGGATGGCTCGGTAGCAACCCTGCATAAGCTCACGCGAAGATTGGAAGTTTTGAAAGTTGAAAATGATTTTCTTTTCTCTTCAATATTTTCGTCCAGCATAAGGTTCTGTTCAGCTGCTATTTTTTTTTATTTTGCTTTGTTTTAGCTTATTAAAGGGTTGGCTTGGTCAAATAGTCAAAGTCCTAGGTCAAACCACTTAAAACTTGGTCAAAGGGCCTTATTTTGTGCATTTTAAAGCCATTTTAGCTAAGAAAAGATTAATTATAGCTAGCAACAATTAAAATATAAAATTTAAGTCATCTAAATACTAGTTTCACTATTTGTTGAGGACTGGAAATCATTCTCTAGCTATCGCTCCTGAAATGCAATGCATGTTGCGACAGCAAGAAAGTAACAATTAATTCTAAAAGAATTAAGGAAATAGAATTTCCAAAATAATAAACAAGAAATTTTCACATTTTGGCCTCGGGTATTACAGGTGGGGTCAAGTTGGGTGTTTAAATGGTCCACTAAAATGAGTCTAGTCTGCTTTAAAACGAGCCTAAGGTGCAAAGTGAGTGCTAGCTAATTAAAACACTTAGTTAGGCTACGTAACACTATTTATTAGTTCACTAAACTATTTTCTAAACGAAGGCTCCTATCGCTTCTAGCTCAAATGCACATTTTTCTCATTCCTAAAACAATTAATATGATTTAAGAAAAATGCTAATTCAAAGTAATTAAGCAGTTGAAAAATGTGATAAATAGTAACCATATAAAGCAACAAGTAATGCACGGTAAAAATGCACAAATAGTGGATATAACAGTTAAAAGGTGTATGGTAGAATCTCGGGCGTTACATAAATGACTTTCTTTATACATTAATTTTTATACAACTCAAAATAACATCTTTGCAAGCCACACCACATAGCACATTGATTCCCAGGAAAGAACAATGAACACAAGTACAAACTTTCTTTCTAATACTACAATACCTGAAATGTGGTGGTGAGGAGTGAGTATACACAACACGTAGAATTAGTGAGGGCAGAACAGATAACGAGGTGGAAAGAGAAGAAGATTGTGCAATGCAAATAGAGACAGTTAAGCAGTATAATCAATAAAGAGAGCAATCAATGTAAACATTAAATCAATAAAGGAACAATCAAGGAAAGCATTAACATAACCAACCAAAGCTATACCATACTTTAGAGGTTACAGTTCACTCAAACGAGCAATGTACCATTCCACGAGCAATATATCAATCTCGAGCTTGATGTTGACAACGATGACAATAAGCGCGCATCCACCTTATAACTTCGACTGGGTGTACTCTGGAAGTACCTCGACATATCTACGACCCAAATCTCCCAGGGTGGCAACCCTAGCGAAAATAGGAATAGGACACGGAGCTAGAACAATCCAACCCTGGCAGCCCGAGACTACCCAGAGAGGCCCATCACCCATGCGCCTGACACTATGCAATGCAATACGAGAAACATGACGATAATCGAGCGATGGCACCAAATTGCAGATTAGTATCAATATTCAATATATCAAGCACTTACAATCAATAGTAGCAATTAATTGACATTTCAAGCATTTACAGTCAATAATAACAATAAGAACATTAACTAAAAAAGCAATACCAACTCAATACACAAAATCTACAAAGTATACCATTTAAGCTCTAACTTCTCAAGGCATTTACAAGAAAACGAGCTATGGTATTGGAAAACCGTCTTCACTACTCTCACTTGGGCACTACAAGGCACGTTTCTATATCACAAAATCTCACTTTCCCAACCGAAGCCCGAGAGTCCATCTACTGCCTTTGAACTACAGCTATGCTAATCGGATGTCAAATCAATGCAACAATAACTCTAGAAGTACTTTCATGCCCTCACTAGCCAAACCCCCAACTCAATTTGAGCACGGCCAACACTTGGTCAAACGACCCTTTTATATTTCATTGTCTAATTCTCAATTTTAACAAAGGGTAATTCGTTTTTATTGCATAATAAATCTTCCTAGCACCAAAGGCACCTAACTACATCAAGAAAACACAATTCAGATCAAAAATCTGAAACTACAAGGGTTTACTATTCATGTTGACTATTTATCATCCTCTACAATTGCATTTTTCAATTTAAGTTGTAAACTTTGCTAAAAAAACATAGAAGCATGTTCTACTAACTCTATGGAAGACAATTGAATCATTAAAACGAAGCTATAAGCATTATATCAATAATTGCAAGAAATTAAAGTTTAAGAAATAAACATTTATATGCAAAAATATATATTCACAATGCAAGGTGTAGAAGCTTGAAGAAGACTCATGGATGGATTGGAAACAATCCTAGGCTAGCTCAAGAGAATAATTGAAGAATTTTAAAGAAGATTTTCTTTCTTTTTTTGCCCAAGGAAGCTCACGGCTTCTTGGCTCTTTTTTCATTTTTTTTGGCTTTCGTTTTAGTTTATAAAAGATGACAACAAAGGCAAGGTCAAAGGTCAAGGTCAAATGGCTTGGTCAATGGTCAAGTTAAATGGTCTTTTTAGTTGGCAAATTCATTAATTTAGGTAGCTAGCAATTAAAACAACACTAAACACTAAAAATAGTGCTGAAAATACTATTTACGGAGGACTAAAAATAATTATTTAACTCTCATTTCTGATGCGCTATGAATGAACGAGTGATGAACTATTACTATTAAAATGATAAGTAATCAAAGAAAAATATAATTTTCAAAAAATAAAATAGTTTAAAATTAACCCGGGCCTCGGAGCTACTCTTTCCATTTAGTTGAAAACAAAATAAAAATGCAAGGAAATAAATCCAAAATAATATAAATAATAAAAGTAGCTAATAGTCATTTCAAATAATTAATTTAACCATTATTGGAATATTTTTTTGAAGAACTATGAAAATAATGCTAGAAATGAATGTTTAACTAAAAATAAACAAGAAATTCAATGCTAACATTTACAATGACACTTAATTAAATGCAATTAAATACCATTAAATACGTGTCGAGTTCAGGGTATCACAGTACTAGTAGTAGCTTATTATTAGTAGTAGTAGTAACATCGGATATGCGAAGGAAAGTACCTATTAACTATGGTTGGCTTAGGCTATCCTTCGATATCTTTCTGTCATCCCAAATTCCATCATCTTAGAAACTCGGGCAACCTCGTCCCTCATCGCTTGTTCGAGAGCTACAACTTCACTAGTGACATTGCTATTTTCGGATATCAAAAGTGTGCAAAGTATGGGGAGTAGATTCATTTCACCGATGATTCAATCACTTCTCGACCGGGACTTCTTCCTATAGATACCGGAAAGATAGATCTCAAGGAAACTTTGAACTACTTTCACGCAAGGAAAAGATGAATCGATAGTATTACCGATTTTAGGGAAAGCAGACTGAGATAGTGATACCAAGCCTAGCTTGAAAGAGATCAATCACAGGCATGTGGTGAATCATAGCAAAAGAAAGATAAGATTAGTGAGGTTTAAAGATGCTCGACCGATAGGGAGAGGAATGGAAGTAGTACGAGAAGCTAGATGTAGAAAAAATATTGGGGTTATGAGCCTGAATAGTAGGCAGAAGAAACGGCCTATTCCAAAGAGGGATGTCGGTTCGGCGTCATAGACCTCGGATTGTTTCCCTGACAGGTGATCCTAGCTTAGAGAAATAGGCTTTCTTACCTTTGGAAGCAGCTCGTAGAATAGGTCTGGCTGCTTTTGTCACGCCCCGACCCGACCTCGAAAAGCCAAGCCCGGACCCGACACACGGACGGAGTCTCCCCTGTACCGTGGACGTTCCGAAACCCTACATTCAATATAATATTAAAGAAACCACAACATTCATTTGAGACAAGCCAACATTCTTTTAGAAAACATACATCTTTTCATTAACAACTTTGCAACCCAAAAAATGATATGCATACTACACAATTATTTATGCCACTAAACAATTAACCATTAGCACGCATTTCCTTACTAGTCACAGGAGTATATATTTACAACATTACAACCTTTAATTCTTTACAACATAAGACCATCTAGGCCTCAAAATAGATACTACATACAAGGCTACAAGCCTCAAAATAAAGCGACAACCAAGCATTAAACACATCAAGCATGGTTCGCACAAAAGTCTGGCAACCAACCACCAGCAAAGCAAAGAAGTGCTATCACGGAAACACCTCCACCTGCTCTTCCTCCTCTATTACCTCAATAGGGTCTGCTTCAACTACTCCTGTAAAAATATAGTATAGAAAGGAATGAGCAAAAACTATTGCTCAGCGAGGGCAATTGGTCTCAAGGACGGAGATGAGAGGAGTATGCAATGCAATTAGTCAAGCAATTCATACAAATATCATATCAAGATACAACAAAGCCATCAATAAAGCAAGGCAAGCATTTAAAACTATAAACACTAATTCAAAGGATACGGTACTCTTTTCACGAGCAACTTTCAATCACAAATTCGATGACGACGCGCCGGCCCAAACCACCTTATAACACCAGTTTGGAATACCCCGGAAGTATCCATCAATCTACGACCCAAAACTCCCTGGGAGGCAACCCAAGCGAGAAGAGGGAATAGCAACGGAGCTAGAGCAACCAACACTGGGAACCCGAGGCTACCCAGAGAGGCCCATCACTCACACGCGGGACACTATGCAATGCAAGACTCGATACAAGGCGGTAAACGAGCATAAAGCCACACGTGGGAGAATAACAAAGTAGGTTACTCTCGCACGCAATAGCAACAGTTGATAAGCATTTCAATCAAAATCAATTCAAACAAGTATATCAAGCAACCCTAAGCATTCTATAGGCATAATATCAAGAAAACAAGCAAAAACACAAATCGGCCCCAACTATCAAAACACTACCAATTCCAAACGAGCCACGAGTTCTAGAAACCGACTTCGCCAATCCTCCTAGGTCACCATAAGGCACGTCTAAAGACCCCGAAACCCTACCTAACCCTAGAATTCACGCAAAGTCCCAATTTCCCCCTTTGCTCGTTTGAACTACAACTATATCAACCAAACACCCAACCAACACCATTATCGCACCAAAAGTGCTTCCATGGCCTCCCGAAACAATGCCAACACTCAAATCGAGAAAATGCCAAACTCGACCTAAATGACCCCGACTTTCACCAAGTCATATTTCTTATTTTTTTCATTACGCAACCCAAACAAACCATGCATTTAGGCATTCTAGCATACCTAGCACATTTCTACATCAACGGATAGCATAACAGTGCAACTTCATCGTTTCAAGGGTTTACTATTCATAAAACACTATTCAATTGACATTTTAAATTGTAATCTCAACATTTAACCGCAGAAAATGTTAAAAAGCTATAAATACACGTTCTACAATTGCCAAGGAACATTCTAGGAGCATCAAAATGCTTTAAACAACAATCTATAGATAAATCTCAAAAATCACAAAGTTGACAAACATAACATTTAAATGCGCAAATAATGTGCTTCCCTCACCTTAGGCACTCCTAGTCGCTAGGAAAACAACGCTGGACACCTCGGAAATCACCCCGCACGAGCTCACGTGAAGATTTGAAGATTTGAAAGGTTGATTTTTTTTTTCTTTTTCCTTCTTGGTTCGGCCTGGTCAAGGTTCTGATTTTGCTTTGTTTTTTTTTATTTTGTTATGTTATAAGCTTATTAAGTGACAAGCTTGGTCAAAGGTCAAGGCTACTTGGTCAAACAACTTAAAATTGGTCAAATTGGCCTTATTTTG
Organism: Ehretia macrophylla; assembly: GCA_037974665.1. NCBI lineage: Eukaryota > Viridiplantae > Streptophyta > Magnoliopsida > Boraginales > Ehretiaceae > Ehretia > Ehretia macrophylla. The sequence goes on from CM075770.1 coordinate 72,251,676, forward strand.
TGCATTTTAAAGGCATATTAACTAAGGAAAAATTAATTATAGCTAACAACAATTAAAATAGAAAATTGAAGTCATTTAAATACTAGTTTCACTATTTGTTGAGGACTAGAAACCGTTCTCTACCTATCGCTCTCGATATGCAATGCACGTTGCAACATCAAAGAAGTAACAATTAAATCTCAAAGAATCTAAGAAAATAAATTTTTCAAAATAATAAACAAGAAATTTTCACATTCCGGGCTTGGGTATTACACCCTCTCCCCCTTAAAACAATTGCGCCCACGCAATTCTTACCTGGTCAATAAACAACTCCGGATACTGATTCCGAACCTGGTCCTCTCTTTCCCAAGTCGCCTCCTCAAACCCATGGTGATTCCACAAAACCTTTACTAACAGAATACTCTTCATGCGAAGCTCCTGAATTTTCCGATCCACAATTCGAATCGGTTTCTCTTCATAAGACAACTTTTCTTCAATCTGCAAAGGCTCTGGTTCAAGTACATGTGAAGGATCTGGATGGTATTTCTTTAACATTGACACGTGGAAAACATCGTGCAGTCTCGACAAGCTCGGAGGTAAAGCTAACCGGTAAGCTAAAGGACCTACCTTTTCGGTGATCTCATACGGACCCACATACCTGGGACTAAGTTTCCCGCTCTTACCGTGCCGAATCAATCCCTTTCGAGGGGAAATCTTAAGAAACACCCAATCTCCCAAAGCAAACTCAAGATCCCGACGGTGCTTATCCGCATAACTCTTCTGACGACTCTGAGCTGTAAGCATACGCTGGCGAATAAGGTGAACATTATCTACCATCTTAATCATCTCAGGTAACACAGTCGGATCAACTGTTCTCATCTCTCCAACCACTTCCCAATACAATGGGGATCTGCATTTCTGACCATACAACCCCTCGTAGGGAGCCATACCTATAGTAGATTGATAACTATTATTGTAGGCGAACTCCGCTAAAGGCAAAAACTTCTCCCAATTCTTCCCAAAGTCTAGCACACATGCCCGAAGCATGTCTTCCAAGGTCCTGATAGTTCTCTCAGACTGGCCATCAGTTTGTGGATGGTATGCAGTGCTGAAGCTCAACTTAGTTCCCATGGCCTCTTACAACTTCTGCCAAAAAACGAGATCTGAATCTAGGATCCCTATCTAACACTATACTCTGTGGCACACCATGAAGTCTCACAATATTAGCAACATAAAGCTCAGCTAGTTTATCAAGGCTATCCTGTTTGTTCACGGGAATAAAATGTATAACTTTAGTTAAGCGGTCCACAACAACCCAAACAGAATCACATCATCTCAGAGACCTAGGAAAATCGGTCACAAGGTCCATTGTTATATGTACCCACTTCCATTGCGGAAACGACAACGGCTGCAAAAGCCCGGCTGGCCTCTGATGCTCAACTTTAACCCTCTTACAAGTCAAACATCTGGATACATACCTAGCAATCTCCCTCTTCATATTGTTCCACCAGAAGTGTTGTTTCAAATCTCTATACATTTTAGTACTGCCCGGGTGAATCGTATACCTCGAATTATGTGCCTCGGACAGAATCTCATTATTCAAAGTCGGATCACCAGGAACACATACCCTATCCCTGAATCTGAAAATACCATCTGCATGTAATTTAAACTCCGACTCTCTCCCTTTTGATTTTTTTTGGATTTTCAAGATGTAAGGATCAGTCTTCTGAGCCTATCTGATCTGTGCTAGCAACCCTGACTGAATCTGCAAACTAGCAAATCGAATCCCTACCTTAGTAGCTTCCGGCTTCCATGAACGAATTTTCTCCAAAATCTCCCAATCCTTGATAATTAAGCTTGCAACAGTAGCCTTTCGGCTCAAAGCATCAGCAACAACATTTGCCTTACTTGGCACGTAGTTAATAGAACAGTTGTAACCACTTAACAGCTCTAGCCATCTCCGCTGCCTCATATTCAGATCTTTATGTGAAAACAAATACTTGAGACTCTTGTGGTCAGTAAAAATTTCAAATCTGCTACCCCACAAGTAGTGACGCCACTTCTTCAAAGCAAACACAACTGCAGTTAACTCAAGATCATCTGTAGGGTAATTGACTTCATATGGTTTCAACTTCCTAGAAGCATAAGCAATCACCTTACCATTCTACATTAAAACACAGCCCAAACCTTCTTTAGATGCATCACTGTAAACAACAAAGTTTTATGTTCCCTCAGGTAAAGCTAGTATAGGAGCTGTAGTTAGTCTTTTCTTCAATTCTTGGAAACTGGATTCACATTTGGCATCCCAGTTGTAAGCAACTTTCTTTCGAGTTAACTGGTTTAAAGGCCCAGAAATTTTGGAAAAGTCTTTAACAAACCTCCGGTAGTAACCAGCCAATTCAAGAAAACTCCGAATCTCTGACACCGTCTCAGGTCTCTTCCAAGATGAAACAACTTCAATCTTAGCTGGATCCACTGAAATTGCTCGATCTGAAATGATTTGGCCTAGAAAAGATATCTGATTCAACTAGAACTCGCACTTGCTGAATTTAGCAAAAAGCTTGTTTTCCTGCAAAGTCTGTAGCACAATCTTCAAATGTTGTTCATGTTCAGCCTCGTTCTTCGAGTACACCAAAATGTCGTCAATAAAGATTACGACAAACTGATCAAGATAGGGCCGAAAAACCCTCTGCATCAAGTCCATGAATGCGGCTGGTGCATTTGTCAATCCAAACGGCAACACAACAAACTCATAGTGGCCATATCTAGTCCTGAATGCCGTCTTTGGTATATCGTCACTCCGAATCCTAAGTTGATAGTAACCCTGCCTCAAGTCAAATTTGGAGTAAACACTCGCACCCTGCAACTGGTCAAACAATTCTTCAATCAACGGCAAGGGGTATTTGTTCTTAATCGTGACTTGATTAAGTCCGCTGTAATCAATACATAACCGTAGCGTGCCGTCTTTCTTTCTCACAAACAACATAGGCGTACCCCACGGCGAAGAACTAGGTTGTATAAACCCTTTCTCCAGCAAGTTCTGAAGCTGAATTTTTAATTCCTGAAGTTTAGCCGATGCAATTCTATAAGGACTCCTAGAAATTGACGCAGTGCCTGGCACAAGATCAATCACGAACTCAATCTCCCTATCCGATGGTAAACCTGATAATTCCTCGGGAAATATACCAGGGAAGTCTCTAACAATCGGAACCTCATTCACACTCAACTTATCACTAGGCTGATTGATCAAATAAGGTAAGTAAGCTTCACAACCCTTATTCAACAACTTAGAAGTCTTGATCGCTGATAAAAGAGGAATTCAGGCAGCCCTGCAGTTCCCAACAATCTCTAGTACCGGTAGGTCAGGAACCTGAAGATAAACAATCTTTGTTCTACAATCCAACTGAGCATAATATTTCCCCAACCAGTCCATTCCCAAAATAATTTCAAAGTGACGGAATGACAATATAATTAAATCAGCAGGAAATTTACGGTTCCCAATACATATATCACAAGATTTGCAAATAGACTCAGTAACAAATTTTGCACCCAAAGGCGTACTAACTTCAACTTCATGCGGCAGTTTATCAATGCAAACATTCACAGATCGTGCACATGCAGGAGTTATAAACGAATGTGTAGCTCTAGGATCAATCAAAACTTTAACTGGCTGAGTATTAAGAAGAAATGTACCTTCCACTATAGCTGTAGTATCGGGTAGCTCCTCTACATCCAGTGCAAAGACCCTAGCCTGAACCCTCTGTGCTGGACGTGCACCTGCAGCCCTATTCTGAACACCCTGGCCTCCAGTACGGCCCTGAACATTGTTATACTTAGGGCAATCTCTCACTCTATGGTCATCACTCCTACAACCTGTGCATTTACCACTCTTTCTCCAACAATTAGCCTCAATATGCCCCGATCGATTACAATAGTTACAGTGCTGATTTTGCCTTACAACAGTGTTTCCCGTAGGTGCTGGGGCTCTGGTAGTAGGAACTGTACCTCCCTGCTGAGGTCTAGTCACAGCTGGCCTAGCCTGAATCTGCTGTTGTGGCTAATACGGATGTTGCTGAGGAACTTGTGCAGAAGTCTGATAATGCCTCGACTGACTCTGTCTGCTCTGGCCCAAATACTGCTTCTTACTCGGCTGACTACTCTCAGCTAACATCTCAGCCTTCCGTTTCTCAAACTTCGAGGCTGCTTGGAATGCCTCGGGAAAAGTAGTGTAGGTCTGTCCAGTCAAATGCAACTGAATATCCATTCTCAGCCCACGGACAAACCTATGAATCATCCTCCTAGCCGGCTGTACCAACTCGGGCATATACCTCGACAGGCTAACAAACCTAGCCTCATACTGTGCAACAGTCATATTTCCCTGCTTTAGGGCCACAAACTCATCATCCCGCCTTTCCATAGCCATCTCGGGAATATACTTGTCCCGAAACTCACTCACAAAATTATCCCATAAATGTGGTACATGTGATAACCAGAACTCGGCATGCATTTAATGGCATTTAATTGCATTTAACTAAGTGACATCTTAAATGTTGGCATTGAATTTGTGTTTATTTTTAGTTAAACACTTATTTGTAGCTTTACTTTCATATTTCTTTTAGAAGTAACTAGAATAATACCTGAGCTAATCATATTAACGGAATATCAACTACTTTTCATATTTGTGTCAATCGGTTTTATTTTTCTTGCCCTTAAATGCTCGGATTTCACTTAAATGAAAAGTAGCTCCGAGACGGAGTAAATTTTAAACTGTGATGCTTTCCAAAAATGATATATTTCTTAGATTCTTTGAGATTTAATTGTTATTCTTCTATTGACGCAAAGTGCATAGAATATCGAGAGAGATAGTTAGGAAATAATTTCGAGTCCTCAGCAAATAGTGAAAACTAGTGTTTGGTGTCTTAAATTTCATATTTTAATTATTGTTAGCTAGAATTAACATTTCCTTAGTTATTTTAGCTTAAAAATGCACAAAAATAGGCCAATTTGACCAAATTTAAGTTAGTTGACCAAGGGGTTTGAGCTTTGACCAAGTTGTCATCTTATTAAAGCACACAATAGCACAAAATAAAAATAAAAAAGAGGGCTGAACAGAATATGAAAGGGCTGAAATTTGCAAGAGAAGAAAAAAAAAGATTTCAAGCCAAATCTTCGATTCTTCGCGAGGGCTTGCACGGGGTGGTTTACTAGGCATCCTACGAGGTTTTCCTAGCGTCTAGGAGCGTCTAATGTGAGGGTTTCATCGTTATTGCGCATTTGAATATTTTGTGTATTAACTTTGATTTTTGAGTTTTACCCGTATGTTGTTGTTTTAATTGATTTGAGGCTTAAAGAATGTTCCTTGTTGATTGTAGAACATGTATTTATAGTTTTTTAAACATTTTCTGCAGTTGAAAATTGAAATTGAAATATAAATTGTATAATGAATAGTAAACCCTTGAAACGATAAAGTTAAGCTGTTATGCTATCTGTTGATGTAAAAAGGTGCTAGGTATGCTAGAATGTCTAAATGTATGATTTTTTTAGGTTGCGTACTGGAAAAAATGAGAAAAACGACTTGGTGAAATTTGGGGTCGTTTAGGTCGAGTTTAGCGTTTTCTCGTTTTGTGTGATGGCATTGTTTCGGGAGGCCATGGAAGCACTTTTGGTGTGATTATGGTGTTGGTTGGATGTTTGGTTAGTATAGTTGTAGTTCAAACGAGCAAAGGGGGAAATCGGGGCTTTGTGGGAATTCTAGGGTAAAATAGGGTTTCAAGGTCCTTAGACGTGCCTTATGGTGACCTAGGAGGATTGGCGAAGTCGGTTTCCAGAACTCGTGGCTCGTTTCGAAATGGTAGTGTTTTGATAGTTGTGGCCGATTTGTGATTTTGCTTGTTATCTTGATATTATGCCTGTAGAATGCTTAGGGTTGCTTGATATACTTGTCTAATTGGTGTTATTGTTGCTTATTATTGCTTGAAAAGTTAGTTGAATGCTAGTTTTGATTGTGATTGCTCGCTATCTCGTTTGTTGTCCTATTTTGTATTGTTGTGCTATCGCTCGTTTATTGCCTTGTATCGAGTCTTGCATTGCATTGTGTCCCGCGCGTGAGTGATGGACCTCTCTGGGTAGCCTCGGGTTTCTAGTGTTGGTTGCTCTAGCTCCGCTGCTATTCCCTTTCTCGCTTGGGTTGCCTCCCAGGGAGATTTGGGTCGTAGAATTGATGGATACTTCTGGGGTATTCCAAACTGGTGTTATAAGGTGGATGCGCGCTTATTGTCATCGTTGTCAACATCAAGCTCGAGATTGATGTATCACTCGTGAAATGGTATATTGCTCGTATGAGTGAACCATAGCCTTCAGAGTGTGGTATAGCTTTGAATGGTCGTGTTAATGCTTTCAGTAATTGCTTATTGTATTGATTGTTTGTCTTGATTGCTTATTTATCAGTTATATTGCTTAACTGTCTTATTTGCATTGCACGACTTTCTTTCTCTCTAACTCGATATCTGTCTCGCCCTCACTAAGTATACGTGTTGTGTATACTCACTCCTCACCACCACATTTAAGGAAATGTCATATTAGCTGGAAAGTTCATGATTTCGTGAAAGTTCATTGCCTGAAGAGTTGTCTTGCGTGCCTATGTGGCTTGAGTGTCGAAGTTTGTAAAGATGTATGTTCATATGTTGTTTGTATTTATTGAAAAAAGAAATGTAACTTAAATTTAGCTAAGTAGCTGAGGTGAATTGATAAGCTAGTTTATGTAATCAGTTAGCATAGCTTAACTTCAATGCATATCTGTAATGTCCAAAGGAAAAGAGTTAGAATGGCATGATAGTTTATTTTATGTAGTAGCTTAGTATGGTTTAACCGTCTAGTTCGAATGTACTTGTCAAAAATGAAAAGAGATAGGTTAGCTTTTAAATTGGAAATGTATGTATACTTGCTGAGTTTAAATTGTTGAGAACCGAGGCTCGCATGGTCTTGAGGTGGTTTTGAATGTTTGGACGTGGTATTGGTCCACTTATATGCTATCGCAAGTTTTACATTTCGCCTAGAAAGAGGGGAGACTCCGTCCGTTTTCCCAGAAAATTATGCCCGGGTTTGGTTTGGGTTGTGATTAGATCGATTGATAGAACTCCCGGTCTCGAGAGGGATCGGGGTGTTACAGGTGGTATCAGAGCTTGTCTAGCTCATAAGCCGGGACAGGGTCCTCGGTCTGGTGGGTAGTGACCCTTGAATGTGTGCTTGTTAAGTGTGTCTTGAAAGTGTATGCTTGTATGTGAGATTGTGTATCTTGATCTGAATGTATGCACTTATGTGATAAAGTTATGTGTTATGTGTTAAATGTTTCTCAAGAAAGGTGAAATGTCTAGTTGTCTATCGAATTGACTTATTGAATTGGCATTGTGAATTGAATTGACCTTGTGAATTATTATTTGCTTGAAGTATTACTTGTAATGTGTGTATAGAATGTCTTGAAATAGCTATGCCGTGATTTGAATTGATTATGTTGTGCTTGACTTGATTGCCGTGCTTGAGTGACTTTGTTGAATAAACTATTTTGTAAACTTGCTTACATAATAGTTTAAGGCATGTGTATAAATGTGATATCTTGGCATTCATACATGTCCGTTGGAAATGGTAAGAAAGACTTCTTCCTCCCCTGAAGAAAGTGGTTCACCGCTGGCTTTTCAAGGTGTATGGATTGGCAGGAAATGAATGGCATTTGGCTAGCCTTTATTTGGAAATTGGTGTTTGCTTTTGGAGCTCGGTTATTGGCGAATCTCTATGGTCCTCCTCTGTGCCTAACAGTTGTGAAAGAGCAGCTTTCTCTTGGAGTTTTATTTGGTTATTCTTTGGAGCATTCTTTGGTTTTCTTAATGGGTGTTCTTTGGGGACTTTTGTTGGCACTTCTCGGTGGACTTGGTTAATGGGATTTCAATCGGCCTTACTGCATAGTATTATCTATGGTACGTGTGTCTTGGACTTTATTGGTGTGCTACTGGCATCCTTGATTGGAAATTCTTCAATGGCATTCTCTAGGATCCTTAGTGGCCAGTTATTTAGTATTTACTTATTGGGCAAACTTGGCTACTTTCTTATTGCAGCATTGTTTCGGATATCTTCTTCAGTGCTCCTTAGTAGGTTTGGTATTTGGAGTTCCTATCAGACTTATTGTATAATACTACTTATGGTATTCTTTGAAATTCTTATTAGGCGTTCTCTTGGTATTTTCCTTGTTGGCAAAGTTGTATGAAGTTTTCACTTGGCAAACAGTGAAGAGGCCTCAGAGTTTGGTCTCGGTATATTGTTCACCAGTTCGGTGTTTATCCTTGGAGTTTTCGTCCATCTGGGAAACTATGTTTGTTATTCAACTTGGTTGTCTTATTGGGCACATTATATTTTCTCTGTTATTTCCTTTGACATTCCTCTCAGCATTTGATAGCAAAACTCGGAATCTAATTGGTTGTTCCATGGGGTTATTATTTGGAAGGCTTCTTTGGAACTTTGAAATATATTTGATTGGGTTCTTAGTATTTTTCTTCAGCACTCCTAGTAGGGCATTCTTCTATGAAATTCATGACCCGCAGGGTATTTCTTTAGACCTCTAGATGGAATCTTTGTTTGAGCTTTTATTTGGCTTTTTGCTTGGGAATTCTCGGGCGGTAATAGTTAGACTTCTATTGGAGATTCGTGCGTGAGGTATTCTTCTTGTCGTTATTGTGTGGTATCAATGACATCTACAATATCTTTGCTTTAGTCTTTATTGGTATTATCTCGGCGTTTTTGGTTGGAATTTATTCTTTTTCGGTATTCGTGTCAACGGGATTCTTGTACGGTATCTACCTTTGAGCCTTTATTTGGCATTACCACTTGGCATTTCTACTTGAACTTTCCTATTGGTCATCTTGATGAAATACTTGTTCAGTAGCTAATGAAGATTAGTCATAATTGGATTTCAGATGATGCTGAGTTCTATTGGAAGAAGAATTGTGAGGACGCAATTGTTTTAAGGGGGGAAGGATGTGGTAACCCGAACGCGGCATGCATTTAATGGCATTTAATTGCATTTAACTAAGTGACATCTTAAATGTTGGCATTGAATTTGTGTTTATTTTTAGTTAAACACTTATTTGTAGCTTTACTTTCATATTTCTTTTAGAAGTAACTAGAATAATACCTGAGCTAATCATATTAACGGAATATCAACTACTTTTCATATTTGTGTCAATTGGTTTTATTTTTCTTGCCCTTAAATGCTCGGATTTCACTTAAATGAAAAGTAGCTCCGAGCCGGAGTAAATTTTAAACTGTGATGCTTTCCAAAAATGATATATTTCTTAGATTCTTTGAGATTTAATTGTTATTCTTCTATTGACGCAAAGTGCATAGAATATCGAGAGAGATAGTTAGGAAATAATTTCGAGTCCCCAGCAAATAGTGAAAACTAGTGTTTGGTGTCTTAAATTTCATATTTTAATTATTGTTAGCTAGAATTAACATTTCCTTAGTTGTTTTAGCTTAAAAATGCACAAAAATAGGCCAATTTGACCAAATTTAAGTTACTTGACCAAGGGGTTTGAGCTTTGACCAAGTTGTCATCTTATTAAAGCACACAATAGCACAAAATAAAAAAAAGAGGGCTGAACAGAATATGAAAGGGCCGAAATTTGCAAGAGAAGAAAAAAAAAGATTTCAAGCCAAATATTTGATTCTTCGCGAGGGCTTGCATGGGGTGGTTTCCTAGGCATCCTACGAGGTTTTCCTAGCATCTAGGAGCGTCTAAGGTGAGGGTTTCATCGTTATTTGTGCATTTGAATATTTTGTGTATTAACTTTGATTTTTGAGTTTTACTCGTATATTGTTGTTTTAATTGATTTGAGGCTTAAAGAATGTTCCTTGTTGATTGTAGAACATGTATTTATAGTTTTTTAACATTTTCTGCGGTTCAAAATTGAAATTGAAATATAAATTGTATAATGAATAGTAAATCCTTGAAACGATAAAATTGCGCTGTTATGCTATCTGTTGATGTGAAAATATGCTAGGTATGCTAGAATGTCTAAATGTATGATTTGTTTAGGTTGCGTAATGGAAAAAAAGAAAAAAATGGCTTAGTGAAAGTCGGAGTCATTTAGGTCGAGTTTAGCGTTTTCTCGTTTTGCGTGATGGCATTGTTTCGGGAGGCCATGGAAGCACTTTTGGTGCGAATATGGTGTTGGTTGGATGTTTGGTTAGTATAGTTGTAGTTCAAACGAGCAAAGGGGGAAATCGGGGCTTTGTGCGAATTCTAGGGTAAAATAGGGTTTCAAGGTCCTTAGACGTGCCTTATGGTGACCTAGGAGGATTGGCGAAGTCGGTTTCCAGAACTCGTGGCTCGTTTCGAAATGGTAGTGTTTTGATAGTTGGGGCCGATTTGTGATTTTGCTTGTTATCTTGATATTATGCCTGTAGAATGCTTAGGGTTGCTTGATATACTTGTCTAATTGGTGTTATTGTTGCTTATTATTGCTTGAAAAGTTAGTTGAATGCTAGTATTGATTGTGATTGCTCGCTATTTCGTTTGTTGTCACTATTTTGTATTGTTGTGCTATCACTCGTTTATTGCCTTGTATCGAGTCTTGCATTGCATAGTGTCTCGCGCGTGAGTGATGGGCCTCTCTGGGTAGCCTCGGGTTGCCAGTGTTGGTTGCTCTAGCTCCGCTGCTATTCCCTTTCTCGCTTGGGTTGCCTCCCAGGGAGATTTGGGTCGTAGAATTGATGGATACTTCCGGGGTATTCCAAACTGGTGTTATAAGGTGGATGCGCGCTTATTGTCATCGTTGTCAACATCAAGCTCGAGATTGATGTATCGCTCGTGAAATGGTATATTGCTCGTATGAGTGAACCATAGCCTTCAGAGTGTGGTATAGCTTTGAATGGTTGTGTTAATGCTTTCAGTAATTGCTTATTGTATTGATTGTTTGTCTTTATTGCTTATTTATCAGTTATATTGCTTAACTGTCTTATTTGCATTGCACGACTTTCTTTCTCTCCAACTCGATATCTGTCTCGCCCTCACTGAGTATACGTGTTGTGTATACTCACTCCTCACCACCACATTTCAGGAAATGTCATATTAGCTAGAAAGGTCATGATTTCGTGAAAGTTCGTTGCCTGAAGAGTTGTCTTGCGTGCCTATGTGGCTTGAGTGTCGAAGTTTGTAAAGATGTATGTTCATATGTTGTTTGTATTTATTGTCAAAAGAAATGTAATTTAAATTTAGCTAAGTAGCTGAGGTGAATTGATAAGCTAGTTTATGTAATCAGTTAGCATAGCTTAACTTCAATGCATGTATGTAATGTCCAAAGGAAAAGAGTTAGAATGGCATGATAGTTTATTTTATGTAGTAGCTTAGTATGGTTTAACCGTCTAGTTCGAATGTACTTGTCAAAAATGAAAAGAGATAGGTTAGCTTTTAAATTGGAAATGTATGTATACTTGCTGAGTTTAAATTGTTGAGAATCGAGGCTCGGATGGCCTTGAGGTTGTTTTGAATGTTTGGACATGGTATTGGTCCACTTATATGCTATCGCAGGTTTTACATTTTGCCTAGAAACAGGGGAGACTCCGTCTGTTTTCCCTGAAAATTATGCCCGAGTTTTGTTTGGGTTGTGATTAGATCGATTGATAGAACTCCCGATCTCGAGAGGGATCGGGGTGTTACAGTACATCCTCATAATCCCACCTCCTCCGGACAGTATTCCACCACTGCTCTGCATCACCCTCAAACAGAAATGACGCATAATCTATTCTTGCCTCATCAGTGTACCTCAAAGCGGTGAAAATTTTCTCAACACGATTAATCCATCTCTCGGCTACCTCATCATCCGGCTCTCTGAAGAACTTTCCCAGCTCGTTCCTCAAGAATTTCTCCAACTGGTTATTCTCAACCCTATACCCCTGTCCACCAGGATTAGCTTGATTTCCCTGGGGATTATTATTCCTGTCCTGCCTCTGCTCATGCAGTACCTGTGTAATCCGGTCAACCGCTGTAGTCATAGTAGCCATAAACTGCTCAGGCAACGGTTGCTGACCCTGTTCTGCTGCCCCTGTTCTGCTGCCTCTTCATCTGATCCTAGACCTTGAGTACCACGACGTGGCAACATAGTAGCAATTCACAATAGCTGGCAGCATATAAAAGCAGTTTATAGACAGAAATATAGCACCTAAGATTAGATAACACTCAAGTCAATAACAATCAAACATTCTAACACTCAATTCACATAAAACAAGATTGACATGCCAAACTAATTCACTTTAAACACATAAGCACTCTAAGTTCAAAAAGTCATGCTATAACATTTTCTTTCCACTTAACAATCATACAATAACACTCTAGCATTTTGGACCTTTACCCCACAGACCGAGAAACATATCCCGGCTCATGCAAGACTATCATGCTCTGATACCACCTAAAGATGTCACGCCCCGAGCCGACCCCGAAAAGCCAAGCCCGGACCCGACACACGGACGAAGTCTCCCCTGTACCGTGGACGTTCCGAAACCCTACATTCAATATAATATTCGAGAAACCACAACATTCATTTGAGACAAGCCAACATTCTTTTAGAAAACATACATCTTTTCATTAACAACTTTGCAACCCAAAAAATGATATGAATACTACACAATTATTTATGCCACTAAACAATTAACCATTAGCATGCATTTCCTTACTAGTCATAGGAGTATATATTTACAACATTACAACCTTTAACTCTTTACAACATAAGACCATCTAGGCCTCAAAATAGATACTACATACAAGGCTACAAGCCTCAAAATAAAGCGACAACCAAGCATTAAACACATCAAGCATGGCTCGCACAAAAGTCTGGCAACCAACCACCACCAAAGCAAAGAAGTGCAATCATGGAAACACCTCCACCTGCTCCTCCTCCTCTATTACCTCAATAGGGTCTGCTTCAACTACTCCTGTAAAAATATAGTATAGAAAGGAATGAGCAAAAACTATTGCTCAACGAGGGTAATTGGTCTCAAGGACGGAAATGAGAGGAGTATGCAATGCAATTAGTCAAGCAATTCATACAAATATCATATCAAGATACAACAAAGCCATCAATAAAGCAAGGCAAGCATTTAAAACTATAAACACTAATTCAAAGGATACGGTACTCTTTTCACGAGCAACTTTCAATCACAAATTCGATGACGACGCGCCGGCCCAAACCAACTTATAACACCAGTTTGGAATACCCCGGAAGTATCCATCAATCTACGACCCAAAACTCCCTGGGAGGCAACCCAAGCGAGAAGAGGGAATAGCAACGGAGCTAGAGCAACCAACACTGGCAACCCGAGGCTACCCATAGAGGCCCATCACTCACGCGCGGGACACTATGCAATTCAAGACTCGATACAAGGCGGTAAACGAGCAATAAAGCCACACGTGGGAGAATAACAAAGTAGGTTACTCTCGCACGCAATAGCAACAGTTGATAAGCATTTCAATCAAAATCAATTCAAACAAGTATATCAAACAATCCTAAGCATTCTATAGGCATAATATCAAGAAAACAAGCAAAAACACAAATCGGCCCCAACTATCAAAACACTACCAATTCCAAACGAGCCACGAGTTCTGGAAACCGACTTCGCCAATCCTCCTAGGTCACCATAAGGCATGTCTAAAGACCCCGAAACCCTACCTAACCCTATAATTCACGCAAAGTCCCGATTTCCCCCTTTGCTCGTTTGAACTACAACTATATCAACCAAACACCCAACCAACGCCATAATTGCACCAAAAGTGCTTCCATGGCCTCCCGAAACAATGCCAACACGCAAATCGAGAAAACACCAAACTCGACCTAAACGACCCCGACTTTCACCAAGGCATATTTCTTATTTTTTTCATTACGTAACCCAAACAAACCATGCATTTAGGCATTCTAGCATACCTAGCACATTTCTACATCAACGGATAGCATAACAACGCAACTTCATCATTCCAAGGGTTTACTATTCATAAAATACTATTCAATTGACATTTCAAATTGCAATCTCAACATTTAACCGTAGAAAATGTTAAAAAGCTATAAATACACGTTCTACAATTGCCAAGGAACATTCTAGAAGAATCAAAATGCTTTAAACAACAATCTACAGATAAATCTCAAAAATCACAAAGTTGACATACATAACATTTAAATGCGCAAATAACGTGCTTCCTTCACCTTAGGCACTCCTAGTCGCTAGGAAAACAACGCTGGACACCTCGGAAATCACCCCACACGAGCTCACGCGAAGATTTGAAGTTTTGAAAGGTTGATTTTTTTTTTCTTTTTCCTTCTTGGTTCGGCCTGCTCAAGGTTTTGATTTTGCTTTGTTTTTTTGTTTTTATTTTGTTATGTTATAAGCTTATTAAGTGACAAGCTTGGTCAAAGGTCAGGGCTACTTGGTCAAACAACTTAAAATTGGTCAAATTGGCCTTATTTTGTGCATTTTAAAGCCAAATTAACTAAGGAAAAATTAATTATAGCTAACAACAATTAAAATATAAAATTTAAGTCATTTAAATACTAGTTTCACTATTTGTTGAGGACTAGAAACCGTTCTCTACCTATCGCTCTCGATATGCAATGCACGTTGCGACAGCAAAGAAGTAACAATTAAATCTCAAAGAATCTAAGAAAATAAAAATTTCAAAATAATAAACAAGAAATTTTCACATTCCGGGCTAGGGTATTACAGCTTTCTTGACTGACCCGATGTCACATCTCGAATTGGTACAACCATTCTCTTGGAACACCTTTCTCACAGGACTCTCAGCATACTACCAGTCCGATATAGCTGCCCAGTAGACCAAATCAAGTAGATAGTGAGGCCTGTCACTGGTTGAGGAAATAAGACGACAAGCTAGTTACGTTTCAGGTAGTTCGGGTTTCTTGTGTCTGACATTCCCAATGATTCTTCCATTCAATTGAACTTTTCCTTAGCGGTGCTATCTCATTGCATAGGCATAAGTGATCCGACAGGCAGTCTCCAGACATGAGTTCAGGCATGACGCTCAATAGGGAATAAGCAGGCATTCCATGTAGACTATTGAGATTCCCAGAAGCATGAGTCTAATCTCTCTTGGACCAGCAAGTCCTCCGAATTCAGTTAGCAGAATTCCCAACTCTCTCTGACTGGATTGGTTGTCTTCTCTCTATGACTAGTGCAATCTTTTCTTGCATGTGTTCCGCATTTGACTTTTGTTAAATTTCTGAGTTTTGGATGCTATCCGCAGCGAAACAATTTAGAAGGATCTTAGCTCCCGGTGTCCGACTTTGCGGGGCTGCCGTATGGCCTGGTCCACTCCTGGCCAAGCTCTTTGGGCAAGACTTTCTCGATCACAGCTTCTCACTTCTCTCACTGACAGACTAGCAATTCAATTACTCATCATATCGAATAACGATCGACAAGTCCAGAGTGTGCACCAACGAGAGTACGCTGGAAAGATTCTCTGAATAGCAGCATTCGAATCTACTATGTGATTATGTGAGAAGGATTTGGTTATGCTTAGCTATTGGAGAAGCCAAAGAGATCATACTTTTAGTACATCTCTCTTTTCTCATTGCATGATTGAGAGTGTCCTTTCTCCTCTCAATGATGCTATTGACAGACTGATCCCAATCACTTTTCGAAGGGATTGATCATAGAAAGGATTAGCATAGCAATCTATGTCAACCCTTTCACACTGCAATCAGAGTTTCAGAGTTCATGTCGGCAAATCGTCTACTAATTCAATTAAGAGATAGCAAAAGAGAAAAGATTGCTTGCTCAGTCTAGGCAATCCAATCGGGAAGAAGATGAGATTGGAATTTGATTAGCCAACAAGATTGTTGACTTCCACCGGCAACCAGTCACCCGGAGAATAGTTTGCACTGCACAGTACGAAATCTTAAATCTCTCTTAACACCAAGACTTTTTTATGTGTCCAGGCCGATCAGAGGTTCGACTTTCTACTCTTATGAAATAAAAAGTCACATGTCAAACAACTTATTCTTATTCCTTGAAATAGCAGCTCATGAAAAAGAATAGCCATTTCCTTATTTTATGCTATTTTTTGAGTTTCCTCCCCTCGGGGGAAGTAGCAACAACCTTTATCTAATCGACTATTGAACCATCTCACCTGAAAGTCGCTAGCTACCTTAAGGCATGCCTTTACTCCAGCAACTAACTCGATGGGAATTTTTTTTTTAGTAAAACAAAGCCAGTGAAAGCTTTCTTCTAGGCGCTGAGGTACATACTGTACTACGGTCCGGAATCCGCCTCTTTCGCAAACAAGCAAGGGTGGTCTACGATCAGAAATAAAGTCTCATCCCTTGCTTGTTGGGTACAAGACTACGCTATTCTTCTCATCGAGAAAGAAAATGGTTGTTTAATAGATTTATGAGCTATTGACATAAAGGAAATGTGATTCATATTCTTAAGCTAGGGTAAGGCTTTCTGGTATTCCATCTTAATAGGAGGCCTTTGCGAGGTTGAAGACGATAGTTAGCTTTCGCGCATTCTTGCTTCGTATTCGAAGAACGACTTCTTAACTAGCTTTAGAGTTAATGATAAACGCACCTCTTCTCACGGATATATTAAGTTCCTTACCTTACTAACTTTCCAGAAAGTAAGGACTATTCCCACATTGAATCTCAACTGGCAATACGCATTGACTCATTCTATCTCTCCTCTACCTTTTTTGGGATGGGGCCCATCTATTAGCTTATTACCATATGGATGTCTAATGCCTGGCCAAAGCCAAGGATGGAAAAGGTTCATGCCAATCCCACCGATTAATCGAAGCCCATTGCTTCTGTCTTCCAACCATCTTAGACCGGATTCAATAGCAGCTCATTCTCTCTTGTTTTCATCCGATCTATCATCTCGGAATAGGTATAATAGTATAAGAATAGGACATAGATAATGTGGTAGTGGGATGAGAGAAGTGTTATACCGTTTGTTGAATAAGCCAATAAAAAGAAAGAGATTTCTCAAGCACAATAGCATTCCTGAACCTCGTCCAAGTTACTGGAGCTATTTAAGACGTCTTTGTGACTCTTTTCGTGTTCCTTCACCGGAACCGGACAAGGAAGTTAGCTCTATAATGCATAATAATCTACCAATACCAATGGCGGCCCCAAAGACACTGAGGCAGGAACCTGGACAACTTGAATTAGTTGAGTCCGCCAAGCTCAGTACCTTCCTCACGAGGATCAAGTAATATGGGGGATTCAATAAATAACATCCAGCATTAGCTAATGGCGGGCAAAGAAATTAGCGACGAGAACTTGGAAGAGACCCGCTTACTGGCCCAAGACCTCTTTGATTCTTAGGGAAGTTGTTCATTCATAATATGTTAGGGGGTTTTCTTAAAAATGGTGATGATAGTGTTGTATTCTTTACATATTAAGTCAAGTGGTAAACTATGAAAGGAAAAATGAAAATAGGGGAGTTGGCTGATAAAGACAAACAGTAATGATTACGTAATATAAATTTTTCAGCCTCGTCATCGAAAGCGGCTTCCAATTTCTTGAAAATTATAAGCTATATGGGGGCCTTGGATTGTGAACAAAAACAATTGACCAAGAAGTTGGTCAACTTTCGCATGAAAGAAGGTAAAAAACAAGAGTTCATGCTATTATTTATCAAACTTTTCATCACCCAGCTCGAACTGAACACGATGTAATCAAACTTAGGGTTGATGCCCTAGAGAATATAAAGCCCATATGCGAAGTGGAAAAAGTAGGAATAGTAGGTACTATTTATGATATCCCTGGGATTGTAGCCAGGGATTGTCACGCCCTAACCCGGCCTATAAAGGTTAGACTAGGGTGTGATCTAAACATTCAAGTCATATCTCATACTTAATCGTTCATGAAAGTTTAACACTTAACGTTTTAGCCTAAACTCCAAAATTTTTCGGGAAACCGGCAGCATAACGGCTGTAACTGGGCTCTTTGGTTTGACCTAATTCTCTAAACGCCTCAAAATTTCCAATCTCAATTTCATTTCCAACTAAGATTACTATTTACCATCAATTGAAACGCCTACTAGTTATCTCGAAGTCTCGTTTGATTAATAACCTAGCATGATACTATGTCTAGTTTGTTTGTTAATCCTCGTTACAAAAGTACCTGTTGGTCTTAGCTTAACAATGAGTACCTACTTTAATTTGGATAGGTTCATTACTTAGTCCTTACCTGATACTTCATAACCCTATGATAGATACTAGCCAATAACGATAGAAAAACGACCATAGTAGTGTCTATCTAGCTATTATTAGTACAAGCCAAAATTAGACCCTAAATTATAACGGGGGTCTTTTACATTACAACAACAAGCAATATAAAAGAAATAGTCTTCAAACAACATATCGTTTACAAATGACCATAGTCAAGCAATGCACGTAGGGAAAGCAATCATTCCAAGGAATCATCATTAGGCACGTTGTCCTCAGGTACTTGTTCCTGATCTTCTTCACCTGAGATGATAAAAGAGGGTGAGTCCTTATGAACTCATCGAGGGGGAACGAGAAATAAGTTTTGAAACTCATTTTCCAGTTCAGCTTATGAAAACCCTTTGCAAGCATGACATGTATCACAAGTAAGTACATAATGTAATATAATAGTAAAAGAACTCAATTACCCGTCTTTCTTCCCCGAGGTCCTCTAGGAACCAAGCGAGAGTACTTATACACATAGTGAAAAGGATACGGTGAGCTTTTGCTCTCAATTCATGTCAGTATCAGTTGTTGCGGCTGACTTCAAATCATCCCCTTATCACGCCAAATGGGTGTACTCCGGATGTACCCCGAAATCCTACGACCCAACTCTCCGAGGAAGTCTAGCCCACAAGCGAGATGACAAGTAAATTCACTTGAAAAGCACAAGGAGTTATGTGAATGTTAAACGGGCAGCCATGTAACGCATGTAAATCAAGTCATATAACTCATTTCAAAGTTCACGTAATCAAATAATAAGATTATTCATCATGCAACGACATCTACGTGGGACCGGGTGCAAGAAAAGCCTACTTATCAACATGTAATCATCGAAATCATATTTAGGGCTACAAGGGCAACTATGGGCAGCCTACTAAACACATAATCAAACACAATATCCAAAGGATCAACACTTAACGAGTTTACGTAGTTACTAGGGTTTCAATCCGTGCTTACCCGTGCGATTAAACCCCAAGTCATCTCGTAATTAAGCTCAAGCCATGCATTGATTTATTCAAACACCCTCAAGCATTAAAAACAGTCCACACAACATACAAATGCCACAATCCCAAGCATTTAATACAACAAGGGAAGCTACATTAATTTTCTAAGCATATCAATAGGTGAAACCCTCACTGCAATGGACTGTTTTCTCACGATCACTAAGACAAGCAATCAATCTCCAATTCCAGTTAACAAGATATCAAATTAAAGCTTAAGGAGTGAACTAAATTCAGAAACAAACCTCGCATCATTTTGAGTTCGGGTTAAAGAGTTATAGCCAAAACAGTAAGACTACACAAAACTGTCCAGATTTGCACACATTTCAATACTTGTAGTTTTTGAGGGCCTTAGGGTCCGATTTAGCCATAGTACATTTCTGACAAAAATGTCCAGAACTGAAAAATATAGCAGTAGACAAAATTTCATACATTTTGGATATCATTTACTAAGTCAAAACTAGTTCGTTCTACAAGGTCAGTGAATCTACCAAAACCTGCTTCATTTTTCCAGACTTTCCAGATTTGGACACATTTTGAGATTTTACCATTTTGAGGACCTTAGATTCAAAATTATCTTTGTTCTATTTCTGCGAAAAGTGTTCAAAACTGGAAAAACTAGTTACCTACCAATTTTCACGCATTTTAAACACCATTTACCTAGTCCAAATCACCTTGCACCAACAAGGCAGAAAGCTGTCACATACCCGATTTCATCTATCATCACATTCTAGCCAAATATCTTGCCATGCATGTTTACAAAAGCTCATGAACACACATATATCACAAGTCCAGAAGTAAAGATATACATTTAAGGGCATGTATGTGGTTTTTTGAAAGATTTTCAAGAAGTTTTAGCCCTCACCTTAGCAAAACAACAAGAAGATGCACAAGACTCTTGGTGAAGCACAAAGTTGATCTTTTTCCTTGGTTAGCCGAGACACCACTCAATTTTCTCTAATTTCCAAGCTAAGTTACCATGTTCTTAGTAGGTGCATGTGGTTAGAACAAGAAGAAAAGAAATGGAACCTAGAAAACTCACCTAAGTCGAAATGGAGGTGCTAAAGGCTTGCATGTGCATTTCTTTGCTCCTAGCTTTGTTTGGTCGAGCTCCTATGTAGCTTGGAAGTCTTGAAGAGCCTTAGGATGAAGAACTTAGCTATGGAGTCTACAATATTCAGCTAGGGCCGAGAGAGAGAGAGAAGAATGAGAGGGAGAGAGAAGAATGAGGGAAATGAGAGAAAATGAAGGAAAAATAAAAGCTTTGCAAAGTTTGAAGCATATGTCGGCCTTGAGCTTGTAAATTTCAGATTTGTGTCTTCAAGAAGCACAATTTGAATCATCCTAGCATGGACATATGCATGTGTCGAGATTTTGGGTGCATTGGGTAGGGTTTTGGGTTATTTTTTTTTATTGCTTTGAGTCATAGATTTGTCATAGAATTGTCTAGGTTCAATTTGAATTATGCAAAGCATTGCAAAAGACCCCATGTGGTCGGCCAAGGCTAGTGCAAAGATCTGAATTTTTGTCATCTTTTGGAGTATTATTTAATTGTGTGTTTGGGATATGCAAAGAATAAAGAATAAAGAATAAGAATGTCTAGCTTTTTGTGAGATTTTGTCATCTAGTGGGTTGAATTAGCAATTTAATATTAGTTAGTGGGATTTGTAGGATTAACTAATGATCTAGTGCTTCGTGTAAGATGCTTTCTTGATTAGCGTGAGGGCACACTTTTCTAGGTTTAGGGTACGCACTACGAGGTAAGGCACGAACTATGAGATGAATACACGTTTCCCAAGTAAATGCACGCAACCCTAAATATATGCACGTAATTCGATTCAAGGCACACAAAATGAAATACAATTCTTAAACCTAGGTCAAGGCATGCAAATCTAGGTTAGGGCACACAAAACGAGGTATCGCGCGCAAATTGAGATCAGACCTCACAGGGATCGTCAACAAACCTTACCTATTCGTTGGATCCTTGAAGCAACTTTCAAACAACGTATAAGCTACAGGATAAGCTTAGAGAAATGTTCATTTGCTGAGATACTGGATGTTTACCAAAAGAGGGGAATTGCAAGTAAGAAAAGGGAGAATCTTCATGGACTGGCTTCCACCAATCGAAGTTTCACGCATTTCAGATGGTGGTAAAGTGAGACCACATAAAGTGCTCTTCCTCATTCAGTCAGATTATTCAGTAAGATATGGTTCCTTTTTCCTTTTTGTTTGAATCTTCATATAAAAAGCCGACTTCCTCAGACTCCACCATTCATTCGTTGAGTTGGAGGAATCCATAGGAGGCCCGCCCTTTATACATTGCATGAAAGAACCTTTCTTTGTATGACTTCACTTTTGCCTCAGGTCGAATGAATACGAAAGGGAGATCTATAAATAGGCCATGAATGAAGAAGTAATGGGCCTTTCACCCTCTTTCTAGTGATTCGAGGAGCTGATTTGATAAATGCACTTCCAAGGAAGGGAATTTACATTACCATGTTGGTATGGCCAGGCATAAAATTTTTTGAAGAAAGGTCAAAAAAAGGAAGTAGAGATAGAGAACAGAACGAAACCAATAACTGTCAGGGTAAGAGAAAGAGTTTATTTCGGTGCCAGAGAGCAAAACTGTTAACCGAAACAAGACATTCACTTTGACCACAGCCACCCGTACTTGCCTACCTAACTAGCCCAGAAATTAATTCTCTCTTCGACCTTATTTTCTTCTAACGTAAAATAGTTGTACCGTTCTCCCGAAAGAGATAGATTTCTTGATTCTCTAAGCTTGCTAAAGGCCCAAAACATAAGGAGTTTTATCTAAGCTAAGCCGCTGGAACGACTACCAGAACTGGAGATGTATTCTTTGATCCACTGACCGATAACTGAACTAGCTTGACTTTCTTCGAGAGGTTTGGAACAAATCAGCGAATATAGGATATCTTGCCTATGAGACTCTTTAGTTCTTTCAGAGTGGTCGGGCATCTCGAGTATTACCTTGATCTTCGAGGGCTCTATTCTGTTCCGATAGACAACGAATCCCAAAAATATACTAGCTGAGACACCGAAGGCACATTTCAGTGGATTCATCTTCATCTTATTCGCTCGACAGCTCTCGAAGACCCGATCCAATACTGCAATGTGATTCTCCCATTTGCCTGACTTTACCACTATATCGTCGACGTAGTCCTCGATCTCTTTGTGCATCATATCTTGGAATATGGTGGTCATGGCTCACTGATATGTAGCACCCGTGTTCTTTAACCCGAATGGCATCATTTTGTTATAGAAGTTCCCCTTGGGCGTTTGGAATGCAGTCTTCTTGGCATTCTCGGGAGCCATCCAACTCTAGTTATACCCATTATAGCCATCTATAAATGAGAACTTTTCAAACCCTTGTTGATGAGTAAGTATATCTATGTTCGGCAGAGAGAAGTCATTCTTTGGGCAGGCCTTGTTGAGGTCTCGGTAGTTGACGTAGATCTTTCTCTTACCATTTTGATTTTTGACTAGAACGAGATTGGCCAGCCAAGTAGCGTACTATAACTCCGTAAGTCCACGTTGATCAACAGCCAGTGGGGCAAAGAGTGGAAGTCGAAGCAAAAGCATACGCTTCAGACGGGCTATAGTTCCTATTCCAAATTCAAGGTATTAGGGATGAAAGGAAGTTAACTCATGAGATTGGGTTTCAACAGTCTTTCTTTAAGAGAAGGGTGCCCTTTGAGAGCTATCGGTATACTCTGTTGTATCCCAAGCTAGCTGTGAGCTTTGTAAGCCTAGGGATCAATCGACGGATAATGTAGCACTTACAGTACAGTGGCTGGAATTAACACTTTATGCTTTCTGTAGACACCCGACCCCTATCCGAAAAATGCCTTCTATGATGGAGAAGGTATACTATACTACGATTGCATCTATTCACCGAGAGTCTCAATCTATAGTGAATTAAGCTATTCCTACTTTAAGAAAAAAGTTCCCGAAAGTAGGAGGTTTAAGCTGCTTCGGGCGCACCCTCTAATGTAATGTCTCAACTTTACAATGATCTTGAAAGCAAGTAATGAGAGAGACATGACTCATACCCGGATCATCCAATCCTCTAAGATACCCAGATGACTCAGAAGAAGGAAGAATCGAACCACTAGGAGAACCAAAGTATCATACAATAGTTGCCATTCTCTTTAAAGAGTATCAGTGTGAAACCCCAGTTTTCGTCTTTGCCTCGATTTGCATGTCTTTACCTCGATTTGCGTGATTTGACTTGTTTATGTGTTATATGAGTTAGAAAGTGTTAATTCTGTGATTTATATTCCTAATACATGCTAAGTGTGCATTCATGAATTTTTCATAAAAAACGGCATCAGAAATTTTATTGACGATTTTTGTGAATAGTATTTTGAACACACGTCCGCTAAAATTTTTACTAGGGTGTTTTAAACGTTTTAAAAACTAGTCCTCGGATATTAATAGACCCGTGTTTGATTAAAATGGATTTCAAATCGGCTTAGGAATTTAAAAGGGTTTTTATACCTTCTTTTGCAAAAATCGAGTTTTAAACCGAGTTGGGTGAAAATGTTTGAATGTGAAACTTCTTGTCACCTAAAAATAAGCTACTTAAAATAGTCTAAGTGTTAATTGCATTTGGGTGAGAAAAAAATAGTCAAGAAAACAATTAAAAGGCTAAAAATACTAAGTAAATCAACTTTGACTTTTATATTTTGTTGACTTGAGCTAATATATCACCAACACACATTAAAAACAAAGCAAACACACTCACAAAACACACACATTACCGAAAATCCAAAGGGAAGCAAAAAGAAGATATTTCCAAGGTTTTTCAAAGCATTTTTCACATAGATTTTGCAATTCAAGTCCAAATCACTTCATTCAAAGCTTGATTTTGCTTGTTGGGCATCCATTCTACCTATTTCTAGCCTTAGTTTGCATCAAAGGTGAGACAAAAATTCTAGATCTCAAAATGTCATTTTTATGTTAATTCATATAATTGAATTTTTAGCTGTTGAAATGTTAAATTGATGTTATATTATTGCTCAGTAGATGCTAAGGATTGATTATGTGTGTTTATATAAGTTTTGAACTGTTGTACCATGAATTTTTATTTTTCTGGTATTAAAATTGAGTTGTTGGCTATTTGTTGAATAATTGGAGTTGTGGTGGTTGGAATCAATTGCTGTTAGCTTGCAAAAGTTTGTTAAATACGTGGGAGTAATGTTGTAATGCCGAAATTTTGATTGCGATGTTGTGCTGAAAGTCCAGAAATTTCAGCCATGGTGCATTGAGGTTTTAGGGTTGTTGGGCTTAATTTGGATGGATTGTGGTTGGTTTCCGAGGGGGATAATGTAGTTGCTTTAGTGGGTGAGTGATAGAAATTGGTTTGGAGGTCATTGGATTAGTAGATTATAAGTTATGACTTTTTAGAAGTTTGGGTTGTCTTTCTTTAAATGTTGAGATAATGTCTTTAGTTGTTTGGGTAGTGTTTGAGTGATTGAATTGTGAGTTGTTGATGGTTAGACTAGGGTTTGGTTGTATGTTTAATGCATGTTAAGTTGGGTGGCCTACTTTGTCATCTAACTTAGTTGTTTGTTGCTTATTTGACTAATTATTGTTATTTTGTTGAAATGATGAATATTGATTGATTATTGATGACCTGGGAGATAGGCAACCTACTTTGTTGTCCTCCCGTGATAATTGATTATTGATGAGCCGGGAGATAGTCAACTTGATATGTTGTCCTCCTGAGATATGAATAATTATTATTATTGTCATGAGTCTTGATATATGTATGCCACCTCTCGGGCAGCATTGGGCTGTTGGGTTGATAACAACATGATTATCAGAGTCTACCCCCAGCTCGCATGGGCAGAGGTGCTATATAGGGAGGGGCTTGTGAGGTACCTCGGGTGCATGAGTAATGGGGAGTTATAAGAAGAATAGTTGAGATCATGATGGCGTTTGGAGCTACACCAACTAGAGTATCCTTTATTGATTGGTCATTATTACTAATGTGCTTATATTGTTATTGATGATTATTATGTGTTTACTGCTTAAAGGATGATTTCCAACGAGTATAGTGAATACTGTTAAGAGATCTGTCGAATCCTCACTGGGCTTGTTTTATATAAGCTCACTCTCAATTATTGCATGCATACAGGTGATACTGAATAGGATTACGGGTACTTGCCTCAGGAAGCTGAGAATGTGCTTTATGTGGATAAGTCTTGTGTGCCGGAGTCGTTGCCATGAGTTTGTCTTAGTTGTTGTAATATGTTATATTGTATAACTTACTCAATTATAAGACTTATGTATATTGCTAATTTAGTAGCCTTTCTTTTGAACATGATTAGGTTGTTAGACTGGCTTATAAACTATTTTGGAAATGTATGATGTAGCCTATGGATTGATGTTGGAACGGAGGCGTATAACTATGAGTGGATTGTTGAAAGAATGCTTAATGTATAATATGGTTGCTATGCATGTTGTTAACTTGATTGTGGAGTTGATTGGTGGTTTGTGGAGTTGGTTGTATACTATTCTAAAGGGTTGGTTTAGAGCCCTGATGTCCGTGTTACTGTCGTTATACTACCAAAATTCCGTTGCGTCCTGACTGATCGTAGGAGATGTCGAGTTGGGGCGTTACATTAAGTTGTATCAGAGTGCATGTTTAGCTGTCAGCCGGGGTATCCTCAGAATGTGGGTAGTGGTCTAAGCATGCAAGTATGTATTAATTGAAAGAAAAGTGAAACATATGTTAATATGTTTATCTGATTAATTTACTTATGTGTCTAACTTTCTATGTGACCAATATGCTTTATGTGTTAAGTGAACTAATGTGGTCAATATGCTTTATGTGACAACGTGCCTTATGGACTCAATGTGTTGTAATTATTGTGCATTATGTGATTAATGTGTATTATGTGACAACTATGTTTTATGTGATTAAAGTGCCTTGTGTGAAGTTATTTGTTTATGTGCTTTTAATTGTTTATAACTAGTTTATGTGAAACAACGTGCTTTAGGTGCTCAATTTACTTTAAGTGACCAATGTGAGTTACGTGATCAACTTGTCTTATGTGAAGTTTGTTGCTTATGTGACTTTAATTGTTTATAACTTACTTCTGTGATATAACCTGTTTATGTGATGTTGGCTTATTATATGCTGAATTGTGTGTTATGTGATAATGTTGTAATATATGATAATCATGTAATATGTTGGTACTTGTTTCCATGAGATATAATTGTATATATGCTATAACTGTGGGTAATTCTTTTGGGTGAGGTAAGTATGATTGAAGGAGCTCTCAAAAATAGAGGTAGGCCGTGATTCTGAATTATTATTATTATTCTAGTAGTTTATTAGTGAGATTTTAATTGTTATGTTTATGGATTTTAGTCTCAGCTTAACGGATTGATCATGATGTTCCTTTAGCAAGAATGAAGCTGTTCGAGGAAATAGCAATCTATTTTGATGATTAGAGTTATTTTTCTTGCTATGTTTAACTTGTTATTACTTGGAGATAGATCATAAGTTGAGGTTTCTGTGAGGTTGTGATTAGACACTTTTGGAGTCTCAACTCATATTATACTTTCCTGAGCTTATTTTAGAATGAATTTATTTGAGGAATTAGTGATGTATATTTGTGAATGGAATGAAGTGTGGTATAACATGTGAATATTTCTAGTATTTGGGATTGCTATATTATTAATGGATATTTTGGAGTTTTGATCATTAAACCTTGGATCCAATTGGAGTAATTCCTGACTAAAGTTACTTTATTCGAATATGTAATTGTTGGGAGGTAGAGTTATTTGAGGAAATAAGAATGCATTTTGGTGACTGAACATTTACTTGCCTACATCGAGCTTTTGAGTTGTAGTGGTATCACTTTCTAAATTGTTGATTGGGGATTCGCTTGTGTTATATTGGGTTTATATGAATCTGTATTGTGTTATCAGATTTTGGAGTCTTCATCAGTTAATCTTGTTGGGTAATCGGTGATTTATCTTGTTTGGTGATTAGTCTGTACGGAATGTAAATTTTGGATTGATTGTATGACTCCTCAAGTTCTCTGAATCTCCTTAGTGTCTTGTTTTGGAGAGAGATAGATTGTAGGATTTGATTTAATGGTGTTTAAGTGTGTAGGTAGGACACCCTTTTTGTGCTTCCTATTCTATTGGTCTTATTATTCTTTTCTACTATATTCTTACTTATTTGAGAGAGAGTTACACTTTTCTAACCTATCAATTGTTTCTTGAAAGTTTGCTTATTGGATTAATGGATCCTATACTCATTTGACAAAGTTACTTATTGGAGTTAAGGTTTGAGACTTCTATATTTCATTCTATATCTCCAGCCATTCGTTTCAATATTTCATTTCATCCTATTACTATTCATTTCAAAGTAATCTCTTTGTTGGTATACCATTTTACTTGTTCGAATTTCACTTGCTTGATGTACTCCCTATCTAAGTACATCATTGTCATTCTTGTTGATCCTTGTTAATCCTATTGTTTTATATTAAATGCTAAGCCATTACTTTGCTTGTAATTGCTCACTCAAAGCACTCGGCACTGTCCTATTGTTATCATTTAGTATTCGTACTTCTTTGATATTGCGTGTTGAGATACTCTTGCCACTGATGTTTTCTATTGAATTAATCATCTCTTATTTCTTAATTTCATTTCGCCTCAAGTACAACGTACTTGTTGGTTCCTTGAACAATCATCGAGAATTGAAATGTCTACTTGTTCAGGAATTTTTGTTCAACATACTCAGCACTGTTTTGACTCATCATCATCCATTGTTCGTACTTATTTAACTGATAGGTGTTGAGACATATCTTATCTTAGTTATCATGCTTCCTTATTAAACTATTAGCCTCTTGATTCTCTAACCTGTTTGACCTCTTGTTCACTTGATTGTTGGCTCGAATATGACTTTCCATATTCTTATTTCCTTGTAAATTTCATAAGAGTCATATTCTGACCAATGTCACTTCCGAGATATTCTATTGATCAGTAATCATTCATGTTATCGTGAATGGGTTTTTAAACCCTCGGGGTGTTCATAGAGCTCTTTTGTATAGTAGGGGATGATTGATAAGTAGTGGTGTCATGCTAAGATCTTGGAGTTGCAATTTCTTTCATATGCAATATGATGTTAGGTGGGAGAGAATTATGAATTGAAGATTGTCTTGGAATTATGATCATCAACTTGTAGTCAACGGAGTTTAATTCAATTGAGGTCTTTATTTAGGTGTCATCCTAAGAGATAAATGAGAATTAAAAGAAGTATTGTTAAGTGTAACGATTGAGGACTTAATTGTCTGTCAGTTCGAGAATTGCGCGGACGCAATTCCTTTAAGGGGAGGAGAATGTGAAACCCCAATTTTCGTCTTTGACTCGATTTGTGTGTCTTTACCTCGATATGCGTGATTTGACCTGTTTATGTGTTATATGAGTTAGAATGTGTTAATTCTGTGATTTATATTCCTAATACATGCTAAGTGTGCATTCATGAAATTTTTATCAAAAACGACATTTGAAATTTTATCGATGATTTTTGTGAATAGTGTTTTGAACACACGTCTGCTAAAATTTTTACGGGGGTGTTTTAAACGTTTTAAAAACTAGTCATCTGATATTAAAAAGGATTTCAAATCGGCTTAGGAATTTAAAAGAGTTTTTACACCTTTTGCAAAAGTCGAGTTTTAAACCGAGTTGGGTGAAAATGTTTGAATGCGAAACTTCTTGTCACCTAAAAATAAGCTACTTAAAATAGTCTAAGTGTTAATTGCATTTGGGTGAGCAAAAAATAGTCAAGAAAACAATTAAAAGACTAAAAATACTAATTAAAAGACTAAGTAAATCAACTTTGACTTTTATATTTTGTTGACTTGAGCTAATATATCACCAACACACATTAAAAACAAAACAAACACACTCACAAAATACACACATTACTGAAAATCCAAAGGGAAGCAAAAAGAAGACATTTTCAAAGTTTTTCAAAGCATTTTTCACATAGATTTTGAAATTCAAGTCCAAATCACTTCATTCAAAGCTTGATTTTGCTTGTTGGGCATCCATTCTACCTATTTCTAGTCTTAGTTTGCATCAGAGGTGAGAGAAAAATTCTAGATCTCAAAATATCATTTTTGTACTAATTCATATAATCGAATTTTTAGCTGTTGAAATGTTAAATTGATGTTATATTATTGCTCAGTAGATGCTAAGGATTGATTATGTGTGTTTATATAAGTTTTGAACCGTTGTAGCATGAATTTTTATTTTTCGGGCATTAAAATTGAGTTGTTGGCTATTTGTTGAATTATTGGAGTTGTGGTGGTTGCAATCGATTGCTGTTAGCTTGTAAAAGTTTGTTAAATACGTGGAAGTAATGTTGTAATGCCGAAATTTTGATTGCGATGTTGTGGTGAAAGTCCAAAAATTTCAGCCATGGTGCATTGAGGTTTTAGGGCTGTTGGGCTTAATTTGGATGGATTGTGGTTGGTTTCTGAGGGAACTAATGTAGTTGCTTGAGTGGGTGAGTGATAGAAACTGGTTTGGTGGTCATTGGATTAGTAGATTGTAAGTTATGACTTTTTAGAAGTTTGGGTTGTCTTTCTTTAAATGTTGAGATAATGTCGTTAGTTGTTTGGGTAGTGTTTGAGTGATTGAATTGTGAGTTGTGGATGGTTAGACTAGGGTTTGGTTGTGTGTTTAATGCATCTTAAGTTGGGTGGCCTACTTTGTCATCTAACTTAGTTGTTTGTTGTTTATTTGACTAGTTGTTGTTATATTGTTGAAATGATGATTATTGATTGATTATTGATGAGCCGGGAGATAGGCAACCTACTTCGTTGTCCTCCTGTGATAATTGATTATTGATGAGTTGGGAGATAGTCAACTTGATATGTTGTCCTCCTGAGATATGAATGATTATTATTATTGTCATGAGTCTTGATATGTGTGTGCCACCTCTAGGGCAGCGTTGGGCTGTCGGGTTGATAACGACAAGACTATCAGAGGCTACCCCCATCTCGCATGGGCGGAGGTGCCATGGAGGGAGGGGCTAGTGAGGTACCACGGGTGCGTGAGTAATGGGGAGTTATAAGAAGAATGGTTGAGATCGTGATGGCGTTTGGAGCTACACCAACTAGAGTATCCTTTATTGATTGGTCATTATTACTAATGTGCTTATATTGTTATTGATGATTATTATGTGTTTACTGCTCAAAGGATGATTTCCAAGGAGTATAGTGAATACTGTTAAGAGATTTGTTGAATCCTCACTGGGCTTGTTTTATATAAGCTCACTATCAATTATTGCATGCATACAGGTGATACTGAACAGGATTACGGGTGCGTGCCTCAGGAAGCTGAGAATATGTTCTATGTGGACGAGTCTTGTGTGCCGGAGTCGTTGCCATGAGTTTGTCTTAGTTGTTGTAATATGTTATATTGTATAACTTACTCAATTATAAGACTTATGTATATTGCTAATTTAGTAGCCTTTCTTTTGAACATGATTAGGTTGTTAGACTGGCTTATAAACTATTTTGGAAATGTATGACGTAGCCTATGGATTGATGTTGGAACGGAGGTGTATAACTATGAGTGGATTGTTGAAAGAATGCTTAATGTATAATATGGTTGCTATGTATGTTGTTAACTTGATTGTGGGTTGATTGGTGGTTTGTGGAGTTGGTTGTATGATGTTCTAAAGGGTTGGTTTAGAGCCCTGATATCCGTGTTACTGTCGTTATACTGCCAAAATTTCGTTGCGTCCTGACTGATCGTAGGAGGGGTCGAGTTGGGGCATTAGAATCAAACTCTTGATCGAATGTGACTGCACGTATCCCTGCTTTCTTCGGTGCTGATACTGCCTCTTACTCTCGTGGGTAAACTCCTACTGGATTAGTCAGAACTTCTCTATCTTAACTCGTGGACCTATTTATCCTATTCTTTTTAAGAGATAGGGGCTACATTTTCTATTCCCGCCGCTTGCTTTTGTGTAAAAAAAAAATGTAAAGGCTTGAAAACTAAACTTGTCCTAGTTTGCTACGTAAGGTACCTAAGCTTGATAACATATCTTGCAAAGAGGTGCTTTCGGTCGATCAAGTATAAGTATATTATAGCTTCAGTTTGATAACTGTCCTTTATACAATACATCTATAATTGGATTTATCACATGTGACACTCCCACTTCTACTGGATCTCAAACCGTTGGGAAAGAAGAAATAAGGAAATCATTTATTTACCTGCAAACTTGTATCTCCTAAGGCTGGAACAAAAGTCCCAGACACTACAACTTCCATTATGCCATATTCCACTCAATGAATTAAGTTTTCTCTTAAGGGATGCAGGGAACTTCCAAGAGATGGAATAAGATTGTCATTCTCACTGGATGGCCTAAAGGAAGCTAGCTCAGGATATACTTTCAAGTACTGGAAACAAGGCAAGAGAATAGCACTTTCAATCAAATATGCAGAAATATTCAATATTCATTACTGGAAAATAAGGAAACTCGCCTACGCCTTTACCTTATCGAAATAGAGGGGATTCAAATTCTATAGCACCGTCTTCTTCCCTCAAACCTGAAAGGGATTGTGAACAAGAAAAGAAGTTAGACCCTTTCTGTGGGCTTTCGAACTCTCCTTCCTACTATTCTTTCACAAGATAGCTTCCAGAAAGAGAGACTTGCTCTTTTCACGACTTCGTTGCTATTGAATCTGTTGTTCTTGTTTGATAATCCGCAGTACATGAACATGAGTAAAAAGAACTGATTTACCAAGGTCTTACAGAAGGAGCTTCGTCAGCCAAAAAGATGGGTTTTCCATGACCACGAGCAAACTAGGATGTGAGAGAGGGAAATAATTGATTTAGGAATTATGCAACGTCTCTTGCAAGAATAGGCTTAAGCATCTGGCATCTATAGAACAAGTTAATCAATAGTAGCAGAAGATAACCTTCTTTTCCTTACCTTTTATACAACCCCATTTCCCTCCATTTCATCCACTAAAGGGAGGTTGTTTGATTGAAAGTAGCACTTGTTAAATCATTTATAGTGTATAAGTAGCTCTTTCAAAAGCACCAGAAAGATCTTATACATTTGTGAGTTCCCACTATGCGGGAAGCCCCTTTATAGTAAGGGCTCGCTTGCTTTTCGCACTTACCTTCCTCAGCACCCTTTGTCTTTGCTTCACTTCCACTCACTTAAACTGGTCTAATGGACTAGGCAAAGTAGCACAAGATGAAGCAGATGAACCAAAGGCTATTTCCGACATAGAAGAGAAAAAGCTAGGGCTGGCTGAATAAACATCCAACAAAGATGCTTAATCATACAAATTAACATGTGTAAACGCCCGCAGAAGAGTAGGCCGTGGATCCTATCTTACGGATTACAGTAGGAACTGAACCAATCTATCCTGAGAGAGTGTAAACAAATGAATAAGGTCATTGGGAAAAGAAAAATAAGCACGCGAAAAGTTTTTCATCGTCAACTCCAGAATGGACCATCTCGTGGAGGCCTTTTTCACCTTACTGTAAGAGGGGCTTCTCTCCGTTCCGTGTTCCTATTGATATGAAATTCCGCGAATTCCTCTTCTATCCTTTTGGCACCATTTCTTGCATGATTGCTTTGAGTTGAAAGTCAATTATTCTGGAACAACAAGACCTACAATAAGCCCGGAAAGGAAAGAAATGATGTAGCGCTTACTTGACTTGAGTGAATTTAAAAATGAAGGTAAAAGACTCATATAAAGAAGTTGTTGGACAAGCATGCCCAAGTATGTACGACCCTTGCTTGAGGTAGCCTTCCTTGAGGTAGTTTAGAAGGGTTCTCACCTATCTTCCTTGTTGACCGATCTTCTCTGAAGCATGCCCATCTGGGTACACTGATAGGGATTACCTTATCACAAGTGAATCACTACCTTTCTTATAGAATGCCCAAATGGGTACGACCCTCTCCCTTAAAGGAGTCTATCTCGTAGAGCACTAAGGGGCTTGAGAACGATTTCCACCAGACATTGCTTGAGCTCACTTAGCCTTGGTCGAGGGTACAGACCTATGGAAAAGCACTTTTCTAGCTTAATAAGAGAAGACTGTTTTCAATGTTGGAGTGAGCCATTCAAGTTTTGACTTTCTCCCTTCCTCCCTACCATGGGAAGAAATAGTGAAGAAAAAGGTAAAGGGGGGATCAACAACCGAACATCTTTTTTCTTTAAGTCGAGTTTACACCTACTAATATAAGAGTACTTCTAAGGGCTAGTGAACAAGTAGAGAGAGGTTCGGCAGAAAGTCATTCGTACTAGAATAAAGTGCTTCAGAAAGTACATCAAATAGGGAATCCACTCCTCCTCTGAGAGTGGGTTACATACCAGAGGCACTATCTCCATTAGAAAGCGGCGGCGTAGATATTTCCAGTTGTGATTCTTTAGTCGACACTGCCAATTTCTTCCAAATAGCAGCTGAAGCATTCTAAGTACTCCCATGATGCAAGCGGATACTTACCCTTTTGTTTAGGTTATACGGTAGTCTCCCGTATCGGATAAAGGATGAAATGAGATTCCCACTTCGTCAGCCGTTATTCAAACCGAACGTCGATTTCATTCCAAATCAAGAAATTGCGTAGGTAACGAAAGAAACCTTCCCTAAGTTAAGCTTACCAATCTTCCTCTCCTTATCAGTCGACTTATTTCATACCTTATCCATTTCCTTGTCCCTCTACTGACTCCTAAATTCTATTTAGACATTGCTTTCTTGCACCAATCTACTTTCTATCTCCTTCACCTCTGCCTGAACCTTCGCCTCATCTTTGCCAAGCCAAGTGATAGAGTGACCAAGCCAAGTATGGGGAAGAGATGAGAATAGGCCTCATCTATTCCATTACAACATTCTCTTCTTGATCACCGGATATTGATAGAAAAATAGTCATGCCAAAAGAAAGACGAATGGGGAGCCAGCGGCAAGGGTCAGATTGACCTTAGGCTTAATGCCCCAACAAGCACAGTCAGAAAGAAGAGAAGGCCTTTGGGCAACTCGATAAGAATCAGAGGATAAATCGATTGTCAATGCCGTTCTAACCTCTGTCAGAAGACGTGAAGTGAGGGCGTGGTTCAAGTCACATCGTATGCTCGTCTTCATAAAGGTTTGACTTTGATTGTTTGTTACCAAAGAAATAGTCCATTTAGAGAGCAATAGTACAGAAAACTGAGGCGCAGGCCAAGAGATCATAAAGGGCAAAAGACAAATGAAAATCGGGGTAGGGGCTACCTCTAAATAATAGAAATTCCTGGACTGTGAAGGCTAGCTTCAGGTCAAATAGATTCCTTATTTTCTTTTAATAAGATAATTTTGACTTCAACCTCACTTAAGGGATAGAAAGGGGTGATGAGCTCAGTGGAGGAGAAGCCGTCCTGATGACATAAAAATCCTTAGCTATGAGTGATTCAAATCTAGCCATGATACGCGAGGGCCAATATTCAAATGAAAGCAAGGGGCTGATTGCCCTCTTGGGGAAGGGATGAATACGAGTAGTTGGAAGAGCAGCTCTTTCAGAAGCAACCAATCCAAGAATTGATGGATTTGGTAGAGTGCCAGTCACAACATTAGAACCAAGTTAGGTGAGCTTGAAGGCATCGGTTGAAGCCCTTAAGAGGCACTTTTACAATGTTTCCAAAGGAAAAGACCAGTCAAGACCAAGGAAGTGAGCACAGAAGACCTCTCTTTCAATTGACTTTGGGGAAATAAGGACAATCCCTTTGGACTATGGGATGGTCTTAATCCTGAATATGCCGCTGTAAGGATGACCAGACGTCTGTGTAGTGGAGGATGATCCTATGGATAATGGGGCTCCTCTGGCATTAATCTGTGCGGAGACTGTGCAAGAACCATAGCCAGCTATTGCCCTATCCTGTGGAGTAATAATAAGAAAGGGGAGTGGATCGAGGGTCTGGAGGAGAAGTCAATGTTTCCAGGTGCTAGGGAAGCATACCTACTGATAAAAGGAACTGATCTCGATACGGAAGCAAATCAACCGGGCCCCCTCTCCTTAGTTGGCATCATTCTTCTTAACCAATCTCCACCGAATCTAAGATCTTTAAAGTATCGGCATGAGCAAGCATAAGACCAGGCGCTCGATGGACAAAGGAAAGCAAGAGAACTCTATGAACATGGGAATCTTTCTTTCTGTCATTGTTGTCCGGTCCTACCGTCGTCGAGATTGAAGGAGGGATCGGGTATGATATGTAGCAAGCAAGAATTCAGTCTTTTTGGCTAGATTCACTCGTCTGTCTAGCTGGGATGACAAGCCAGCCGACTAACCCTTAGGTTTTTCCTATATAATTTGCCACTCTTGCTTCGATGATGTGCGGGTTGCTACATGCCAATCCTCTCTTCAATTCACCGTGCAAGGGGCTCC